>JABSTQ010009275.1:0-272500 GCA_013358835.2 Ixodes persulcatus | reverse complement strand
TTGAGAATTTGAGATAAAGTAATTACGTTCAGTTTCAGCATGATCATAATGTTTCCTGAAATATGACGCTTATGCATACGTGTACCGTCGAAAGAGTAAAACGTGTTAATTCATCATTTGAAAAGTAACGCAAAAGTAACGTGCGTTACTTTTTGTCGGTAGCAGTAACGCGTTCCTTTTATTTTGCAAGTAACGAGTAACGTATTTCGTTACTTCTTTTTCCGGTAACGCCTACAACACAGGGTCTGGCCACTAATCATTCGAATCAGACCTCGGCGTTCTGATGTCCCCGCGCGTCCTCGTCTCCTTCTCTCCCTCGGTTTCTCGTCGCATACAACCGTTCGACCGAGTCAATGCGGTGACAAAGTGAAGAAGAGATGAAAGCGTGGCGGTGACGTCGGAGCGTCGAGCTCTGATTGGAAGGATCAGAGGTTAGACGCAAAGGCCTTCGTCTCTATACCCGCTGTCTCCCTCCAATCAAAGTGAAGAACAGCATCGCCGGTTCCTCGCGCAGGGCCTGGCGTTCGGACGCCACACGCCGAAGTTTGGTCAAATTCGAGATTTGGGCCAGTTGGTTCATTGCAAGCGAAAAAGCGCCGAAAAAATACAGGGGACACAGACGAAGGGAAACAGGACAAGGCGCCTTGTCCTGTTTCCCTTCGTCTGTATTGCTTCGGCGCTTTTTTGTTTGGTCAAATATTTTACTAGGGGGAGTACATTCCACTCCTCTCAAATGCAATAGCCTCGGCGGGGACAGGTTTTCTGGTGTGTATAAAGGCACTCTATTTCTGGGCTTGGCGAGAGCCATCTATCGTCGGGGAGGTCTCGGCTATCGGGCGGTAAATGATGATAATGATGATGGTTGTTCTACATACTAAATTCATTGTTGAGGAAATGCTCGAGACACGTGCCGCGCGCCACTTCTAGGAATAACATGGCGTCTAAAATCTAGCTCAGTGCTCCGCCAAATACTTTGCTGCGCTGTGCCGCCATGATCTTCCCAAGGGTTGCACGTTGCACGTGCCTCGTGCATCGACGCACCTTGCGCTACTTTTGAAACAGGGAGGGGCTTTAGGTGGAATCGGACAAGACACCGCCGCGGCCGCCGCGAACATACAGGTGCACATGCGCATGGACTGACGCGGACCTCCCCTCCGTCAGGGCTGGATTCGGCGCTGTAGGCGTTCTGTCTAATGCAAATGAGCGGAGTGGAATTTATTCCCCCAAGTACAGTATTTGGTTTGGTGTTGGAACACTAGACCGCGCGTGGAGGAGACAACGCCCATGTTTATTCTGATAGAAGGAAGACGGCGGGTAGAGACAAAGGCGGCCAGCCTTTGCGTCGACACACTAGTTCTTTTAATCAGCCCACGGCGCTTTGATGTCACCACACACTCCCGTCTACTCCTCTCCTTCAGTTTCTCTTTGTATAAGGAGAGAATAGTCTTTATCATTCTCGTCGAGGATAATTTCCGAGTACCACGTCTCATCCGGATACTCTCATCTTCAGTCGATGATGCCAGCCTTCTTACACGTAGCGACGTCACCATCCCTGTTGGGGAACTATGTGGAATACGTCCCACGAGCGAGTTAAAAAAAAGGCTTCCAAGTGAAACTATGTGGAACATGTAAGAAACAAAAAGTCATTCTTACAAGTACAGATAACTATTGTTGCGTGAACGTGAGAAACAGGTCCCTCGAGCAAGTGCTGCACCGCCATTCGGTTCCAAGGCGTCGCTCATTTCAGTGCTGCGCTGCCGTCTGCTCCCGAGGGCCGCCCGAAGCACGGGTCTCGTGCACTGGCGCATTTAAAGCTATTTGCAAAATGATCACAAACAGATTAAGGGATTTTATTGCAAAGGCTGTATGTTGGCTGTATGCACGCACTTTGTGCGTTCATAGTAAGAAGAGCTTCGGGGGAACTTTAGTTCTTCATTCAATGGCGGGCGCCGAAGTTCATTGTTGAGCGGAGGTAGCGAGCTAGGCCCATCGCCACGGACACTTGAGCAGGCAGAAAATCATCCGGCATGCACAGCTGTGGAAGGCAAAAAGGCACACGTTATGCGGAACCCTAAAATGAAATTTAGAGAAAACGGTTAAGAAACTCGTTTATTTCTGCATTAAATTGACTGCAAAGTCGTTCCGCGGCCTGAAAGCTCAAACTCGCTATGATGCTTGTGTGTTAAGATTACGGTCGTATGTTTCCCAATATACCTTCCTGAATTATGTATCTACGTGTAATTATGTTTGCCAGTGCCTTGTCCCCTCTGTATTGTTTTGTGCAATACCTGCACCTCCGAAATAAGAAATTCAAAGTGCTGATTTTTCAACGGCCCCTACACACGTATTCACCTCAAGAGCTGTAGTAAAAAAAAAAAAAAAAAAAACTCCGGCTTCTCGCGAGACGTTACTAACTTTCCCTTCATGTTTTGAATTATATTATAGGTATAGTGTATCTTAGATTAGCCTTGTGTACTGTTATCAAGACGTACACGTTTCGAAACTCCAAAAGCATCGTTCTTTCCTTCGACGAGCAAATATTGTAAGAACGACATCGCGCAGCGCAAGAATAATGCGCAAAACATCCTTTTTTTCTTGATCTGACAAGTAGAGTGCATCCACCTACATGGAGTTTCTTGAGGAACGGCTCCATGCTTTCCGGCTGCGGTCCAAACAGCCCCTGGACACAAATTCCGGCAATAGAGCACTTGTTAACCACGAATATTTTCGCTCACAACTCCTCATGTTTAATGCAGCATGCCGCTATGCGACACTAGTTGGTTTAGAAATATGGAGAAAGAAAGTGGGGGTATACGGTCCAATCGTCACTTGTCAGCTCGACATGTGTGGTCGTGTATCACTACTGGGTGATGCACGTTAAAGACCCCAGGCTATAGGTTGTACTGCACTGGCTAAATGTTTCAATGTCTATGTCTGAGAGACAAGTCGCCCCTTGAGGCAGACTAAGTTCAGGCTGTATAAACACCCCCCCCCCCTCCATTTTTGTCAGCTCACCATAGTATGGTGCCTTGAGCGCGTCCCCGACTGGTGTGTTTAATTTCCTACCCCCCCCCCCCCCCCCCATACATCGAAAGTGGTCCCGAAGTGACAAGAAATGACGTCGCAGAAGCCGGGGTGTTCTGCTGTCAGATGTCGCGATCCTGGTGGTTGATCGTAAAAACGCTGGCAAAAAGCACGAGCGAACGCGGGTGTCGCTGTCGTCGTGGCGTCCCAACTTCTGGCTGCCGAAGCTTCCGGAGTCTGTCACACTGGAGAGATGCCTGCATCAGAACAGGCGTCTGCCACATGCAGCACCGATGCTGGGACACCACCAGAATCGTCACCGGCGAATGCATGAAACTTCTAAAACAACACCAGGCGGAAATTAAGAGTACACTTTCTTTGACCATGGTAAACGCTTTAGTTGGAGACTCGTTCCAGGCACTATTCACAGTAAGCTTTTTACACCATTAAACTGTAATGGTACTCAAAACACCATTCTAGCGCCCTCATTTTTAATATGAAGGGTGTTAGAATGGAGTCCGACATGACTAAAACGCCCTTTTTACATCTTTAGAATATGAAAAGGTATAAGAAGGGTGCTAGGAGGGTGCAAGAAAGGTGTTAAGTAATAAGAGTACACCCAATGATGCTGTTTAGGTGAAAGGGTGTTAGCTTCTTGAAAACTATAGTCATAGGGCGTTTGGTAACAGGCCCGTTCGTGACAGCAGAATAATTGGCCATGACTTTTTCCGTGGGAATGCCGTTGTAGAGTAACCGCTTGTTAGTCCTCTAGAATATATTTGCCTCTTATGAGTCAATTTTCTAAGCACCTAAGGTCACCGAAATGGATCTAAGACAAAGCCGAACTTGTTTATATCTACCAGTTCACAAGCCCTCGGAAGAGCGTCGTTCAAAAACTGTCCTCCTCCGTTGCCCGTATGCACGCGAGCAGGTACGGGCGGATAGCGTTCACCAGCGGCACAAACAACGCTTTTTGTTTTGTGCAAACTTTTCCCCAAACTTTTGCGCAAACGTAACGTTCACCGACATAATCACAAGAAAGTGACTTTCCACCGCCGGCATTGCACCATAGAGTTCTTTTCATGTACGCTAGAGGTTCACTAGCAGTGTTTATGGGACTTCCGGTTTCAAATACGCGTATAAGCAGACAGCAACCACTTCTGCTTTGCTCATGTGCATTCCAAAGGAAAAACGCGCGTGCACTTTGTCCCTTTGACAAAGAATAACTGAAATTACCTTTGTTACTTGGGTCGTAGAGAATAGTAGTTAACTTTTTTTGACATGATAAAAGTGCGATTGCCTTAGTTACAGTATTTTTTCGATCACTGAGGGGTGTTTCACTTCCCAGTTTTCCGGGCTCAATCCTATGTTCCACAGCAAGTGTACGAAGACATGCGACGAATCTAAGCTGGGTTAGTTGAAACGAACGTAGGGCTTGTTCAAGGAGCGCCAACTTCCCGATGTCGCTAATATTAATAATCCGCGGGATTTTTATGCCACCAAAACGACTTCCATTTACCAGCGGTCAAAACGCGTAAAAGGAGTAAAAGTACGCGCACTACAAAAAGTTTTGTTCTCTTTTTTATGACTGCGCTGAATATATCAGGGCGATAAGAGTTTGCTGGCTTTTAATCATTTTAATAGTTTTCGAGCAAGCAGATATGACTTTTCAACGCTACAACAAACTTACCTTCGCACCCTTACATGTGCAGTGTGAATAAAACGAATGTTATTCATTGCAAATTACACTAATTGCCTGGCTTTCACTTTATTTTGATCGTCTATGGATGTAGGTACTGATTCAGTGTTGGTTCGTAGTTTTTGACGGCTCTTGGGGATTTGCGAGATGCCTTCATCGCTTTCGTACATAAACACCAAGGCAGAAAAGTGCGGATGCAATGTTCGCGGTAGCAGGAATTACATAAATACACGTATAAAAAGATTTTAGCAGCGGTTTTAACGCCAGAAATATGAACAAATACGTAACAGACAAAAGTTTCTGCCTACATGAGTGAGAAATATACCAAGCTATTTATTACGCACGAAATATCAGCGATATTCTCATTTCTACTCAAGCGCGGGAAAAAAAATGCACTTACTTTTCCCCATACAAATTCTTTACCGGAACCGAATTTTAGCCTGGTTGCAGTCTGCTTTCATTTAAAACCTCGCTTTAGCGCCAGTTGGACCTCTAGCGTATACATCATATTTGATTCGAAAAGTTCCGAACCTTTTGCGACGATATTTTGGGCCTTTTCGCAGTGATGGCATACGGCATTTGTTGTTGCTTCAGCTGCGACGGACTTGTAGGATTCGAATGCAAGCATCAAACTTCGGAGTAATTGGAAGTCAATCTTATTGGTCGCAGCGCTCCTAAAGACTATAGAGACTCCTGTGGTCCCCCTTCCCCGATGGCCGTGACAACGGCCACGGGTCGGAACGCTCCGCCTGCTTCGTCGTCAGCTCCGACCTGTTCATGAAGCGTAGGGGGGCCCTGCCTCGGCGGCCTTCCCCTTCACTCCCTTTACTACCCTACCCTCCCTCCCACTCGGATGCAGTCGCTACCGGTAGGCGAAGAGTTTTCGCCTCTTCTTGTACCGTTTTCAGAATACGACTCATTCGGCTGCCGCGACAGTGTCCGGCTGTGCTTTCGGGGACTGCTGAGATGCTTGCCCGATCTTTGGCTCTCCGGGAACCCGTGCCTGGCAAGTAAGAACCTTTTTCTTACCTTGCCGGCACGGAGGGCGTTTTGAATGGGACAGTGCAGTGCCTTTAAGAGTGTTTTATAAATACTCTTTGAACTCTGTCCTCACTCTGGCACATGTGCATTCTGTTTTATTCGAGAAAACAAACATGATAACGATCATTCGCACAGATGGAGGTATTTATCGACCCGACCCGCGGTAATATAGCCTAAACAACGCCTACATTGCCGTGGAGCTGTGTGGGACCACGCTACTAGGCTTTGCGTCTCCCTTGAGATCACCGCCGCTGTTGAAATGACCGTTTGGTTGATCTATTAGTTCTCACTTGGTAGCTAAACTCCTCCCCAAACTGGCCCACAACGTGGGGCCATGACTGCTTCTGCGGCCGCGGCTTCTGGCCTCCAACCTTTTGTCCTTCCTATTTGCGGCAAATTCCTTGCCTCTGGTCGCTCTGTACCACGCAGCATCCTGTTCTCGCCACTTGTTGTTGAGTGATTAATGCCCAGTGCACAACCCGCAGTATTTTCAGAGCCTATATCTTTGCGCGTATTTCGTGTTTTTTTTTTTTGTTGTTGTTGTTGTTTTGGGGGTGAGCAATTTTTTTTTTGTTTGAGTATACGCTAATATGGGGCATAAAAGGCAACGAAGACAAATAAAACGGCACGATGCCAATGTATTTTGACCGGCGGAAGCAAGTTGGGCTGCCTTTCATTTGTAGTTCGAAGACAACTCCGCGGACGGCGCTCGTTACTGGAAAAAAGGTCCATTAGTTTTCTTGGTATGTAAAAGTGTTTCAAAGGAAAGGGCCTCTTCATGGCTTCTCTTTATGGTCTGCTTTTTTGTCTGCCGTCGTAGCGGGACACATTGGTATGTACATTGTGGCCGTTTGGTTCGTTCCCCCATGGGAGCGCCCTTTATTCGCCGTTGACGAAATGGCCTCCTTTATTTGTGGTTCGATTGTCGTTTGCTTCTGTCAGCCGCCGCCTTTGCGGTATGGTCGCCGATCGGCATGTGATTAGCCTGATTTCTCGGCCGTTTTATAGTCATTTTGACAGTTGCAGGGTTTTCTACTGGACTTGCTAGACAAGCAATGCCTAAATATTGTAGCGTGCCGCGTTGCAAATCAAGTATGACAAGAAACCCTGATATCCAACATCCAAAGGTGCCGTTCAATTACAACATTTGAGATGCCCTTTTGCGGAACATATCACGGCAAGGCACCGACATAGGGAATTAGTTGCAGTCAAGATTCATGGCCGTTGTACCTAACATTTAAAATAATAGTATTTAGAAAACTGTAACATCGACATAGACAACTGGTTGTAGACGTGGGGCAAACGTCGAACGTGTCTTAGTACTATTTATTTATTTATTTATTCATTTATTTATTTTCCGTGCCCCAAAACAACCATGCAGGTCTCCTCCTTGGTGCACAAATATTTAAATATGAACAGAAAAAAAAAAAGAAAAACACAATTGCAGGTTTCAAACACAAAGCAAAAAACACAATATTTAAAGTTCGGCAACAAGCACTTTCACATGGTTGCTGAACACTTTGATGTCACTGTATATTCGCGACTCCAACAAAACGAATGGCACCAAGCGGGAAAAGCAGGAACCAACCGGAACAGGTCACTTTGCGCCTTTCCGCGTCTCTGGCGGCTTTCGCGGACACGTGTTGTCGGCGAGGTGGCGAACAATGTCATTTGGCGAAGGTCCGAATATTTATTAAGTTTACCTGAGTGTTCATTAGTGTGGTGAAGCCACAGTATATTGTTTCTCTTCATCACGTGTTTGGAAGCCCGTTTACTTCACAACACACGGTCGCGTGCTTTCGATTTCTTGGATAGGAAGGAATCACGGAAAAACGTTTAGATTTCTTGTCTGTCTCGAATCGCGTTCAATGTGACGACTACTTGGTAACTGATCAGTGGTTTCTTTATAAGGATGTAGATCAGTGGAGTGAGGACGACAGACGAAGGTGTTTCACTGGAGGGAACACCAATGTTGCAGTCAAGTGAATGGGAAGGTTCGATAGCTGCTTTTCTTCAGTTGGGTTGTGTTCGATTAGCTTCAAGATTGAGCCACCCACGCCGGTCGGTGCGTTGGCTATTCATCTTGGCTGCTTTTCGCCGAAAAAGCCTCTGGACCACACCGAAAGGGTTGGGTTGATTTCGCAATTACTTGATTCCGGGAAACCTGCTCGCTGCATACGATTAATGAGGGAAATTGTCTGCTTTCAAAAGGTGGGGGACGCGTCTCGCAAAGATGGAACTTGTCACGACATTATGATCTATCGCGCCTCCAATATTTATATTATACCCCCGTCGAAGCCAGCAGCAATATACGTCAACATTGCTCAAGTTGTCCGGCCACTAAAATACTCAATTTCTCTACTCAGGATTCGAAGTCAAGTTCAGTGCAGAGGGGTTCTGCCTGAATCTCCGATGAAGACTCTTTTCAGTTCGTCCGCACCCGTCTCCGTGCTGCCGGCTGGAACCATTTGGCTGAGTTTAAGTAGTATCTCTCTGTCTGTCAAATATACTTTTATTCAGCAGTTCACCTAATAGCTAGTCAACTGAGCTCATATTTCAACCCAAAGAATATACTAATATCGCTTTAGTGGGACATAGTACCTAATATAATCATAACCCGCATAGTCGTCAAAATGACTTCTCGATTGCTACTAAAACCTGAATTGAAATACGAGTATCAGCTGCTTAGTGCGGCGCTAGCGGGTTAACATACTCCTTGGCTCAAGAAGCCCTTGCTTAATTTTCGTAATTTTCCTGCAGCCTGTGTTGTTGACCGAGAAGACGACTGGAGCTGTTTCTTAAATTAAACGCGGATACGCACAAAAGCTCGATTTCGCGGACAGATAAGTCGCATGGTCGAGGCATGCGAGTTAGCTAAAAATTACTCTCGGTGAAACAATTCAGTAGACATCGCCGCTTTCCTTAGCTAATCATAACTGATTAGAGTCTATTACATTCTCTCCGAAGCCCATAGTTTCGGTTTTGAACGAAATCTCCGAAACAAAAGTTTAACATGAACAAAAAGCGCCGAGAAGACAAAACTATGATCTGCCAGTCTATGTGCACCGGCTTCACTTAACCGTCGCAGTTGAAGTACCTATAAAATAGGGCATTAAACAAAAGAAAATTTGTTAAATTCAATGGGCCACCCGTTCAGGCGGCCCGGCCGAGCCGACGCGACCTGTTCCCAGCCGCCATGTTTGTTTGGTGGTGGTGCCCCCTATTGGTCGCTGGAGTCGCGAATATCAAATTCGGCATTTTTAAATATTGTAAACAAAGATTGTATACGTGACAGAGGAGATGGTTTACAGATGGCGTGAATGCTGAAAGTACTGCGGATCCTAGTGGAACGAGGAGAGACATGAAATGTTTACATCACGTAAAAGCGAAGCACTGTCAAATACGCTATTTACAATTTTGTACAGAAACACTAAATTGCGCTCTGCTTTTCTATTGGTCAATAGTATCAACGAAATCTTATTAAGCAGAAAAGTGTAGCCAAAATAGAAACGGCGTTGGAAGTAGCGATCATAAACAATACGTATTAGTTTGTGTTGCACATTTTCGATGGTCATTGCTCGTGTTCTTGATAACAAATTCCAGGCCACAGAACCGAACTCAAGCCTAGACCTAACTAGGGCACAAAATAAACGAATAATGGAGGCCGGGTTCTTGAATGGCTGAGTAATGCGGCATATAATACCCAACATTCTCGTCGCCCTACCGACAAAAACGACACGTGAACAGTAAACTATATTGTGTGCTTTCTGTTCTTCATATTTTGTGCCCACCAGACACCAACACAGCGGTATCTACTGATATTACTAATATTACCGGATTCACTTTATACAGAAGTAGACCTCCCTTGAATACGCAATCCTTTACAGCGACTTTGTGTGCTGTACCATTCTGAAAAAGACGAGAACTCATATCATCTCAGTAAGTGCAAACAAAAAAAAACATAAAAACCTCTTGCATCAGTGAGTAATGCTTAGCATACTACAGGTTACTTCCAAATGATTAATTGATTTCATCTTGCACGCATTAAAGGGTGCCGCTTTACCTCAAAGGCAGACCTAACGTTCCGCGTCCAGTTTTTGTTTTATGCTTTCCAGGAACCGCAATCTTCACGTGCTGTACAGTGTAAGGCCAAATATCTTTCTCTTTTACGTTTGCTTATACCTCGTCGAAGTCTGATCGGTCACCGGAATCCCCACTCTCGCTCTGTTATCTGGAGAAAGCGCATTATGCTGGGGTATCGGAATAGCGGTATAAACGGCGCACACCCTTGGATGATCTGCTTAGAGTCGCTAGATACATGACTCTAAGCAGAGCCATCCCTAACCTAACCTCTCCAGTGACTTCTATTGCAAATAGGTTCGACAACGAGCTCCTGCAGCCACCATTTTGGCTTCTAGTCGGTCGTTAAACCTCCCGCGCCTTGTCATTGCTGATTTGTCGTATGTAACAACAATTGATCTTACAATGATAGTTGTTCTAGCGACTTCCCGGCTGCATTCGCGGCGACAGTGTTGCGTTAAGCAGAAAACTCAGTGACGTCTTCAAAGCACGTGAGCACATCCAACCAGAGTAGTTCACCCCTCGGCCTCGAGGGCTGAACGTCATCACAATTAGATTCACGTAGCGTCCTCTAGCTTGCATCAGCATCGCCACCTGTGCGTCTCGCAGCGTTGGCTCGGACTCAAGATGACGTCATCAAACCATGTGATTTTATGACGTCAACTTGATGACCGCGCTCGGCATCACAAGATGTCGATCGCGGTCGCGCGCCCGGCAGTGACGAGGGGCCGTCGCATGCCTCAGGTTGAAACAAAACTTCCCGCTATTACACAATATTAACTCTCTTCCGCTTTTCTACTTTTACATCGCAAACAACAAAGACGGTCAGTAGAGCGATAGTTGAAGCAAGAGCTGAACGGTACGTATCTCGATTTTGTCTTAGGCAGGGACATACGATAGCTCATGTTTTTAGTGTTTCCTTAACTACATTTTCAGTGACCGCTTACCACAAGGCTGTTTTGTGTGTGGTGATCAAATAAGTAAGAAGTGAATATACATAAAAGGGTGTGTGTGGTTTTCGAATAAATAAGAAGTAGATATACATAAAAGGGTGTGTTAATGCGTGAAATAACAGCTATCGCTGTGCCTTCGCAAGCTGTTGCTCAAAGCTGCGGATTGTTTTGCATTGCTCTAGTTTGCTTATTTTTATAGCGCAAAGTTCAACATGTTCTTTGTGTTGGCCCTTCATTGTCTTTCACTTGAAAGAGCTCTCTCGTATACATTTAAACGCATATACCTTATAAGATCTTATTATGAAAAAAATTTTGCTTCACCAACGGTCAACCGACTTACCGACATTAAGCCGCTGTGGTACGCGTAGCACATCCGTGCTCCGATACAGAACTTGTCCAATAACTGCGGTGAAGGAAACGTGCGAGGTAATCTTAGACTCGCTTTATGAACGCAATATTTAAGTATTTATTGTAAAAACAACAACTGTAGCTATTTCTTACTGTTGTTTTGAAACCCTTTTTATAAACTGGCGATTTTTTTACAGTAGTGTGCAATCTCATTAAATTAAAGTAGGTAAGCTCTAGACAATTACACAAACAGTTGATTTGGGTAAAATAATATCAAATACTCCACTTTATTGCTGTCTCTATTATGGTTCGAATAACATAAAGACTCTCTTCTTTTTCTTTTTTTTTTAGTAAGTAGCAAATGATTAATGAATAGTTTAAGGGGAGGTAATAATGAAGCGTGCTGTATAATAGGGTTTCGTGTTTTCAGGGTTTCGTTTTGCTTCAAGTTCGTGAGCGTTTTCTCAGAGATTCGCTGTTTGTTGGTGTCAGACAGAAAAAAAAAAACATATCGTGTTAATCAGCCCTTATCTCAAAGTGAACAAGACACGGGCGTAGAGTTCCAAAAATATTCGATTCAATTTAATTTGTTTTAATAACTCCAATTTTATTTACTCCACGGGACATGCGCGTGACTCAAATACCTGAAATGCGTCCCTGTACCGATGAGAGAAAGAAACGAGATAAGTACATGGTTCCATGTTCTTAGAGTTTATTTCTCGTTAAACTCCGAGGGCGTTTTTTAAGAGTTCGTGTATCGCCGAAAATGCGGAATTTATCCAAGTTTATTTATGATAGATTCTCGATTCTCCGAAATTCGGAAATTAAATTGGCTTTGTGGTAATTTTTTTTCAAAATTCAATAACAAATATTAATATTATCCCGGACATAAACCTGTCCTAAATTCACACTAAATAATTAACTCGCCAGCATCTAATGATATATCTTGCCACTGGTAATTCTAACTGTCCCAGAAAAGAACTTGCAAACAGGTGCTGCTTTAATAAACGTCGATACTTTTAAATCACTGAAATCCTTTACGTAGTCTCTGGAAATGTTGTTTTCTTCCCATCCCATTCCACAGCTCCACCCTGCAGCTGCACGGTGTGGAATGGGTGGATAGTATCTTCAGCTGCTCTCCCCATCCTCCCCTCTCCCTTTCTTATGATCATAGCTCTCGCTGTTATAAAAAAAAAAAGCTCCACCTTCTTCTATGATGTCCAATCTCAAAACTATAACAGCGACTTTCGTCGTGATCATAAATTACGATGACCCGGTGTCCTGAAGAAAACTTGACGCGATAGACGTTTATGAACCACCTTTTGCGTTAGTATAAGATTTTAAAGGAAACCGGAGAAGGGGCCTATTCTCAGGATTACTGACCCTGGGATCTGCGGAAACTTGTTTGTAAGATATAGTTTTTCGTGTTGCCATTGTGACTTCGATATTTGGTCTTAATTGACAAATATTTTTCCGATAATTCTTTTTTGTATGTTATTAAATTTATCCAAAATCACGTAACCCTAGTTTATGTAGTAATCAATCAAAGTGAAGGACAAGGCATCTGAGCACATCACTTGGTATATCGTCCGCTTGAAGCGACCACTTTCCGTCAAATTGACCTAGTGGATTGCGATACGGAACTCACTTAGATCGGACCGACCAAGCGATTCTGCGCAACTTTGAAGTGTGCATGTAAGCCCCTGTGTTACTTTCAACAAAAAAAGGCAAAAAAAAAAAAACTGCTGGTTATAAAACTTGCCCCGAGCAGAAGGGAGTCGTTGATCTTTTGTCCCAGCCCCATCATGATCCGTCGGCCGCACTTTTGGAGGAACTTGGCCCCCAAGGCAGCACTCCGCGCAGCTGTCACGGGGCCTATGGAGAAGAAACGTGCGCTCGCCTTAAGCAAGCAGTCCCACTGCTCGTAGATCATGGAATAGTCACAATTCTCGCCGCTGCAGACATGATTACAGAATTACCTGCGGACACGTCTCAAGCATGTTTGTTCACATCATGTTTGTCTCGTGTGTGCGTCAAACACGCATGCAGACAGTTTTTGTGTGTCCAATGTGACCGTCAAACCGAGAAGAAATGCGATGAAGGCGGTGTCTGCAAACTGTCTTTCGTGTGACGTATTAGCAGTGTGCCCGAGGCTCAAGACACTCCGTGCACGGGCAGTGAATGCGAAAACTTGCGAACGAATCGGAACAAATTGAAAGAAAATTAGTAGTTGAACGTTTTAAGCGGCGGGATGTCTCGTTAACATATTTAGCGACACCGGTAAGCGAGTCCAGTCCACGGGTCTTGTATAGGGTAACGGCCACGGAGTGCAAGGAGGCATAGCTGCTTCCAGCGTTTGGGTTGCTTTTTACAGAGTAATTCACACGACGGAGCTTTATCCCTGGAGGAAACCCAGGACGTCATAGAGCTGCAAAGAGGAAAACGCCTCGAGACGTGACGTAAACACTCAAAGGAGTTTAATCCCTTTCTTGGGGAAAATGTTTGCCGTGCGAATACGCCATAAATCGTAGGACCGCTCTTGCAATCCTCAAGCCTTCCCTTCTCTCCAATTATACTTTGTTAAGGGAACACCGTGCTGTCTGAAATCAAGGTGTACAAACCGCCGCCTCCTCCACTAGTTCGATCTCCTCGCCAATAGTCAAACAGGCGCTAAGGATGTGTCAGAAGCTCCTCTCATACACTTATTACCGCCAGCCTCCGAGGCGCACGTCGCACTGGCATCACATGACTCGTCGTGTGAGAAGTCGTCTTACAACTTTCCCGGTTAGTCCGTAAACCGATTCAATGATGTGGCTGGCACGTTGTGGTGTTTATTTAGAGCATCCTTTAGCATATCTGACTATAGTACACTTCATACCAAATATTGTTCCCCTTGATGCATCTTCTGGAAAGATAATCTAACGACTTTACTGTTATTGTCGCCAGAATTAGCGATGCCCGAAAAATCGACCGCGAAGCTCGACACTGATTGGCTGGTGGAAGAGTGACATGATCAACGCTGATTTGCTGATTCCGGTGAGTATGGGAAGTTCTGGAAAACCGCCAGGCTTTTGAACCGGACTAGCGCCGACATCTTGGTCCGAGGAACTGCTATCAAGTTTATATGCCACGTGTTAGGTTATCTGATGAAGAGCGCCGGGAGCGTAGGTGCTGGGCCAACACCACCTAGACAGAAGGCCTCCGAATGGTCTTCTCTGCCTCTATGAAACGTCATCAGGGTCGGATCGCGCTAACTCGGCTATTGGGCCCGAGCCCGACCTTCGACGCGCTGATTGGACACGAGCCTCGGCCGAACACTGACACAGCACTCGTGCTCACTCTCACGCCTCGATTGATCTGACTGGGATGACGCGTGTGGAGGCCTTCGGTCTAGGTGGTGGTGGCCTGGTTCGGTACCGCTTCGGAGTGACACCGGAACAACTGACGTCAAACACAATTGCCCAGAAGTTTCCTCTACATTTGTTTTCCCTATTCAATGGATAAACCCTGTAACTACGTCAGCTCTGCGAGTGAAAAAAAAAAATTGTCTGCTTTTATTCTTGAATATACATCAAGACAAAGAGGCCTCTTGATCAGTGGTGTTGCGTGCGAATATCCTTGGGTCTCACAAGTGTCAGTAAGCTTGCGTAAAATGACAAACATTGTAACCCAATATTGTTGTCCCGAACCTCTCATTGCAAATGCTCTCATTGCGCGCGCAAAACAAAAAAGGATACGTAACAGAAGAGGGGCCCCGGTATTTATCCGGAAAATGCTTGCGAACTATGCCCACAGGCCAATTTCGGCATTCTGTGAGGTTTTAGTAAACACGCCTCAGAAGATCACTGAGGCGTGGTTGCTTCATCATGCTTCTAGAAATTTTTATTTTTTTATTCTTGCATATAGTTGACACTGAAGTAATATTTACCGCTCCACTATCAACTTATCAGCACGCAGGTGAACAATATTGAAAATGAAAAAAGAGTTACCCGTACCAGGACTTCTGCCGCACACGTCAAAGCTTCCGACACCCTCGAGAGCCACTATGAAGAGAGATGCCGATAGAAGCTGACAGCCGAACACGTGCTGCATCTTAGCATCCCCTAAATGTCACAAAAGCTGCAGTTTATAATGCCCTCCGTTTCTCTTAGACCATTCTTTTGTACGGCGCTTACCGATCAAACCAATGATCTATAACAGTACGGCCGCCAGTTCGCCACGACTCCTGAGTGAAAGCGCTAAAGAAAAGTCGTAAAATACTTCGCCGGAGTGTCCATTTTTCATGTCACGTAAATACCTGGCATCGTCGCTTGGAAGGCCTTTATGGGGATAGCTGGGTGGACTGGGACACTATATGGTTGTTTGCTCGACTCTTCCGCACCGGTTGTTTGATCATATGTATAGCAATGGCGACCGGACTTTGGCGCTAGCCTTATGATTTCACGTGGTCCTAAATCAATCCAAGAGCAACGCTTCATTTTTATTAACTTATACGTGTCCACTTGGGGACAACTTCACTTAACAAATAAAAATATTACGATTTCTTCGCCGCCATGAAAAAGGTCACGATATTTTATTCATGTGTTTAAGAGCGCAAAACATTGGCAACTCAGTGTTGTTGTTGTTGTTTTCAGTACACGTTGTTTTGAGTGCCATATATACACTCTTAATCTGGGGCCGTCAAACGTCACGGCCATAGCCGTGACGTTCAAAGTTTTCAGGACTTAGCCGCAAACTCATCCGGCCCCGTCAAAATAGCCATGTACACATCGCGACACTGTTAGCGCGAACACAACATCGGCGCATTTTCGCATTTCACTTTTATATGGTATTAGTGAGCACGAAATGTTATGGCTTACATTATAGAACTAAATGAGCTCTTTGCGTAGCAATAATAACTTGGATGACATCCCCTGGTTTCAAAGAGAAAAACTTAAAAAAAACGGCGATCGCTTGTTCGCGCTAACAGTGTCGCGCTCTGTACAACGTCACGGCTGGAGTGGGCCCTTCCCCTCTTTGATGGTGCGAATGGCTATATAGGTGGCTCCGTAGGCGGCGCTGTAATTTTTGGCGGCCCGTTTGTGCAGGGCCGGCAAAAACGGGCCGGCTATGCGCATAATAGCGGGAAAAAAAAACACTCTGCTCTCCGCTAGATGGCGGCAGTTGAGGCCACCCAGCGTTCCCCGCGGGCGCAGCCAGCGGGCACGCATGCGCATAACGATCATCTCTCTTCTCAGTGTGCACGGACGATGAATTTCGAACGTACGAAGTACGAATCTAATCGGAAGCATCTGCGGTGACATTTCTTTTCTTATCATGGTGATGTAAGCCTATGTTAGAGAATGCGCCGAAACCGCGGGACAGTTAGTTAGTTCTTCAGGATGCTCACGTCGAAGGATACCAAAGGAATTCGACGCGGGCGGTGTAACCATGAGGAAACATGTTAATGCGATGGGTTCACACGGCCCGCTGATCTGGCGGCACGACCAGCACGACCAGCACGACCACCACTACTGAGCCAACTTGGCTGGTGCCGTTATGCGGGCACAGTCCTCTTCAGCATAACCGACTGGGTAATTGTGTAGCTCACGGGCTAATAACGGATTAGAGTCAATTGCTGAAAGAGTTCCTAACTAGTAACTTTTGTTCTCGCCAACAGAGGACAAGTGGGACCCTCTCCTGGACGATGCAGGTATCTTTACACAATATTTTTGTATTCTAAGAAGCACGTTTGGAATCGCCTGTTTTCATGTTATTCGAATACCGGCTGGCGTCGCCGGTGGAAAGCGGAAAACAGGTTTACTTCGTTTCACCTTAGCATGGACTTACCATAACGGCTACAAGCGCGGACTCTTCGCGTTTGACGCCGGCTCGGCTCTGCACAAGCACTCGTGGTGGGCGACAATTTTTAAAGTTATCGGGTCACAGTCGCAGCCCTTACGGTTTGCCTATGGTAAGGTGAGGCAAAGAAAGCGAGCCGACTATGCGTCGACGGTGGCCACCAGCATTTTACAGCGACAAGGTGTAAATAGTATATAGGGGAGTACTTTTCTCTTGCCGAAGTGCCCGCCAATAGAGCACGGCGTATGCGGCCAATACGGCGCACTCATCAGCTTGCCGTCCGAGGTATATAGTCGCGCGTCTCGGCCGGCGTCGACGATCGCGTTGAGCAAAGGAGGACGGCCACACAAGGAACATTTATACTAAAATTGATGATGAATATAAAACCTAGAATACACCAAGTCTGCCCTTGTGCGTGCACCCTCGTTTTCTCACGCGACCGTCGACGTCGGCCGAAACGTTCTTTTGTGTGAATAAGTTTATAAGCTTTTACTAGGCTAACTGAATTTAAGAAATGTATTGTATTAAACAATATTTTTGAAAAAAAAAATCAAACTATCTGTTTTACAATTTTTGACGATTATTATCAAATATTTGATTTAGTAATACAGAAAGTTAATTATTCAAAATTTTTGACACCATAATTATTTGAACGTCAAACTTTATGAATTTTCATATTAAACAAAATTAGCTTTTTATGTGCAACGTGTAGTTTTTGAGCCACAATTTAGCCGGCGTTTCATGACGCTGTCTGTATGATAGAGCCATGGACCTGTAGATCCTGGCAAGTGGACAGCCTCAGCTCCCCTGCCTGGTGGCGTCAAAATTTACTGTTTTGTTCCCAGTCTTCAAACTGCCACCAAAGCTATAGGGTCTACCCATATGACGTCAGACTGCTTTTTAATGTCGAGTAACTACAAACAAGCATGGCCGCCGAAAGCAAATGCGGTGATCTAATTGGCGAATTTCTTTTGCTTTCTTTTGTTTTCCGTAGAGCATATGGATAAACGTTATGTTAGCAGCCATGTTTGTGGCCGATGACTCAGCATCTGAATAGACTCTAACGTCCAGCAAGCTACTTTCTAAGAAAAACGAGCTGTTTGATAAATTTTAGAACGTAATTAAGATACAAGACATGTTCTCTCTCCCTTATTCTCTTATAATAAAATGCTGAAAATTCTTAATCGCAGCAGCATCATGCCTTGACGACAGAGTCAACCCGTCTTGTGGCACGAAGCTCCGGCTGACTGCAACACACTTGGCTCAAAGAGCGTGTGTCAAGTGAAAGCAACGACCATGCTTCCACCAATGTTTCAGCAAGTGACACAAGTTTTCATATACTTTTCTATTTTTTATTCCAACAAATCACCACCTGTATCTTCAGCTGTGCATCTAATTTAAACCAATGAATGGATTGTTTACCTGCGGACCCACTGTTCTTTTAAATGTTTAGAAACCATTGGCCTTGCCCTTGAAACAATTCCTGTATATTTGCTTTCCCTTATAGCACTCGGGAAGTCAATCTCTAAAGTATACAAATTGAGCTTGGCAATGCTTTTCCAATATATTTTGCGACTCAAAAATAAAGTTGCGACGTGACTATCTGCATGACGTCTCACAAGAAGACGTCAGGCTCAGTGCCACGTCACAGCTTTATTTTTATGGTGAAAATTGCCTGTACTTCTCAATCCCCTGGCTTCCTTCTTGGATCATAGTCCTGGACCCTCCGAGATGCTCTGCGGGGGAGTGGACGACGGGACATTTTTATAGCCAGCAGAAAACGGGCCACCTAGAAGACGGGCCAGCTGGAAAACGGGCCAGCTAAAAAACGGGCCGGCAAGATCCAACTTGTCAGGGAAATTTTGGGGCCACCTAAAAAGGGACGGCAAACGGGCTGGCAATTTTAGGTGGCCCCAAAAGTTGGCATGACAAGTTGGATCTCATTTGTCACGGCTATAGGTGGCTCCCTAGGTGGCACCAGATTAGGAGTGTAGGCCAAAGTGCTGTTAGCAAACAAGCCCGTGTTTGCTCAAACAGGTATGAACACTGCGCGTGTGGAGAAACGATATTCGCGGGAGGGGGCGCGCATGCTCCGTACAGAGCCTGTATAACCTTGAGTTCCCAACCGCTCGTTCGGGATCACGTGGTTTACGAGCCGCAATTGCAACACGAAATGCGAGGAGGCGACAAAAGCGTTAATCGTACCCAAAAGTCTCTGCCTTTTCACCTCCTTTCCTCCTTGCCCCGCGGAAACGCAGCGCGCGCGTACTTTCGACTAATCAGCCGCAGGAGGTGTCCACCAATTAAATTACAAACGCTCCTCACAATCTAAGATAGGCCCTCTCTTCAATCTTGGCTCTCTAATGCGCCGCGCCGACAGCAGCCCCTTGATATCAGAGCCACTTGTTGGTGTACAGAGACTACATTTTGGTGTGGAGACCCCAGGTCTAAACCAGAAAGTTGGACCTTCGACATGCAGAAAACAATTTGTCAGTAATTGCATGACAGGAATGCCAGTTGAAGATTAGACAACCAGAAAGAGAGGGAACGAATATACGCACCGCTCACTATCAACTGTGACTTTAATACTCTTTCTTCCCTGTAATGGCATGTATACCAACTAGCTCAACACAAGTCTCAATACCCTGTCGCTGACAGGGTATTTATGCTCGCAAAGTTTTTTTTTTTTTATTTGTACATGACATATGAGAGCCCAACTATCCAGAACAAAGTTTGCGACTCGACGTATGTTTTCTTTCCGCCCGAAAACCGCCGATCGAGAACTGGCCAGTTTGAGTCGCGCTCGCTCTCTTCTCCGTGGTCACGTGCCATTTTCTATGGTTTAGACACAACCACCAAATATAATCATAGTCGTGGGTCATTGAAGTCACACACTCGATATTAAAAATAAAGAAGCATATGATACCCTTTTTTGTGGCTACTAAAAGTCCTTAAATGCTGAAGAAAAAAAAAATAGTTGCACAGTCACGTGACTTCCGCCAGCTCTATCCTTCTCTATATTTCTTCTTCCTCCCCATTCCAGTTTCGGTTTCGGTTTGGAGCAGTTGCGTTCTTTGACTTTAATAAAATATACGTGACGCTGTAGCAAAACTTTAATTGGGTAGTTTTATGACACCATAATGAATCGCCTGGCAAAAAATCAAACAAACATTTTGGGGGTGTCAGTGTCCTTTTAAGCTTGTTGTCAGTAATTATCAGGGAACTTAAGTGTTTCGAAAGGTTCTTTAATTCGACCAGCACCCCGGCTTGTTTACGGTGTCTACAATCATCTCTCCTGACTTGAGACGTGTTCTGTGTCGCCCCAGTTTTTCGTTCGTCGTCTCACGGTTTTATATATCTTACCTAAATCAGCTCGTCTGCTTGCTTTCCTTGAAGCTCTTGGCATCTCGTACCTCTTTATTTCAAATTTCGCTCCCTTCCTACATCACGCCTAACAAGCACAGTTATCTTTGCTTGTTGATACCCAAAAGAAAATGCTGCGTTTTATTGCAGACGTGCTTTACGACACTAATACGGAACCACTATTTCTTAAATTCAATGTCATGAGGATTGCCAGTGTATACGAGTACCGTTTGCTATGTTCTTATTTATGTTCGACCGATGAGTTTATTTCTTTTTTGTCTAATGTATCCCACCTGAAAAAAACGTGAATCTTCCATCCTTGTCAGACGCAGAGCGTTCTGGAATGTGCCTCATTTTTGTACAAATTATGCACTGCAATCTATTGAGCATAACCTGCCTAAATTACTTAACAAGTTAATTATAAACCACAATGGTATTCACTGTTGAACAAAAAAGGATGTACGCGTTTTGTTTTATTTAGACAAAGTGTTGTGTATAGTGGTTGTTGTTTTTACCATGCCCTCTGATTGCAGGGCCACCAGACCCAGACAAGCTACCTCATGGAAGCTTTTTGTCTGGTGCCCTCAGCACAATATTGCTGAAAATAAATATTACTTACTTACTTACTTACTTACTCTACTAATACAGCATACAAAATACAGTTCGAAGACATAATTTGAGGTCTGTTTTTTCTTGCATGGCGGTCCTGTGCACTAAAACAAGAAATCATCTTCCGACATGTTCAAAGCATTTATATGTATAAAGCAAACATTGTTAGAACATGCTTGAGTTGAGTGTGAAAATAATTTTTCCATAATGTTGGTATCGAACGCCGTGTTTTTTTTTTTTTTATGTATGAGCAGTGGGACTTAATGTGAATGTAATTAAAATCCCATATGAGTTTACTTTACATTCTATAAGACCAACGCTTGGCTCCAAGATCACGCCACAGGGATGGTGCTGCTGTCGGCAATGCGCGTGAACAAACGCTTCACCTCATGCGAATCTCGTTTCTCGGTACGGACAGGGTCCACACCTGGTGTGGACAAACATGGGCTGGTCTGCAAACAGCGCGTCGTAGTGTATCGTGGGAGGCTCAGACGCTCAGAGCATGGAATTCCGGTTTCTTGGAGTCAGGTTTATAAACAGAAGTAATATTATTATTTTTTTATGTGCAAGGTTTTCAAAATCGTGGAGCCCATGCAAGCTGACGAGTGTGCAGCATGATGTCGAAACTTGGATGGTGAAAGTGCACACGACAAATCTGAGAACGAAATTCTCGGCAATTGAGATTAACGAATGATGTGGATTATGATTGTAATGCTACTAATGCAAAGGCTGCAGCGAGCTGGGCAAGAATAACGATAATAATCCCTGGAGTAGGGGAACAAGAAGGACAAAGGACAAACTCCAGTCTCCGATATGCAACTAGGTGACTGGTGCGTGTTGAAACAATCCGCCGGGTCCTGGTATCGAACCAGGGACCTCTCCGTTTCCAGTGCAGCGCTCTACCAATTGAGCTAAGCAAAAGGTAGACGTCAGTAGAGCAAATTGTTTTTAACAGCTCGCTGCACCTTTGCATTAATTGCATTATCATCATAACATTCAAGTGCAGGCATTCACCCATGTTGGTGTTAGACTGGTGGCATCTGTTAAAACCCGGTTGCTCTACTGACGTCTAACTCCTGGTTAGCTCAGTTGGTAGAGCGCTCCAATTGAAACGGAGAGAAACTTCTATCAAGTTTGTGTGCAACGTTTCTCCCTCTTTCCAAACTTTGGAAAGAGGGAGAAAAATTGGTTTCTTGAAGGACGAGAAGTTAACCAAGCTTAGTGATGATGGCTTGCTACTTCGAGCAGGGGAGGGATGAAAAGGGATAAAGAAATAACAAATGTGTAAAGAAAGAAATTAAAAAACATAGACACACGACAATTAACACATATATTATCGAATGAAAGTCACACATGAAATTAGTCATAACAAAAAAACATTGCGTCCTGAGAGGAGACCGAGACAAAAAAGAAGATAGGCACATAAGCTATGCCATTTTTCCCCTTGTCTTACTAGTCTTTTCATATTTAAAGTGTCCTGTCTAGCAATTTTGCATTTCAATATTTAGTCAGTGCATTGGTAGCCACGTTAGCTTCTCGGCAGTTTTGGCATGGGGCGAGAAGCCATTGAGAGATAATAGTTGTCCGAAATGATTGGCTGCGATGTATGGTGCACTCACATAAGAGACAACATTTGTCTTCAACCGATGAGCGCGTTTGGCAGAGTGGTGATGATGCCCTCATCACGTGAAAAAATTTCTTGGTGCACGCGACATGAATGCGTATGCGGTGGAGTGTGGTTTGAGTGCACCGGTTGAGTGCTCGCTGCACAAAAAACTGGAGTCGGGGCTCGATGTTTTAGAATCGCTTATAATGAAACTGTAAATTATACCAAAAAGTAGAGCGAATAATGACTCCGAGGTTGCCAAATCGTCAAGTCTTCCACCGGAATGAAGCCTCTTTTTTGGACTTCACGACGCGTGCCTTGTGGCGAGTTTGGCGCGAGGTTTCTGTTTGCCCATGTCACATTGGTGGAAACTCTTCGTCTTTCAGCTGCCCCAAAGCTCTGTGTATCCCGGAATAGACGCGATGGTGCCGTGCAAAGTGTCTCAACTGACGTTGTCTCCACCTCGGCCAGTCGCCAAACCGACAAGTCTTCCACCGGAACGAAGCCGCTTCTTTGGACTTCACGACGCGTGCCTTGGAGCAAGTTTGGTGCGAGGTTTCTGTCGGCCTTGTCCCATTGATGCAAACTCTTCTTCCTTTAGCTGTCCCAAAGCTCTGTGAATCCCGGAATGAACGCGATAGTGCCGTGCAGAGTGTCTCGACTGCCACTGTGTTCGCCTAGGCTAAGTCGCTAAATCGCCATGTCTTCCACCGGAACAAAGCAGCTTCTTTGGACTTCACAACGCGTGCCTTGTAGTGAGTTTGGTGCGAGGTTTCTGTCTGCCCGTGTCCCATTGGTGCAAACTCTTCCTCCGTCAGCTGTCCCAAAGCTCTGTGTATGCAAAATCAAACAAACATGCCGTACTCGTGTGCTGCTATGGCCTGTACCAAGAGGGGTAGGCAGAACTCGGCGGTCACGTTTCACGGGAAAGATAAATTTTACTACTTAATGGTTACATCGCGAGCTTTGCTGGCTATGTAAAATTCTGAGTATGTTTTGTTTCGCGCGTATTTTTAGCACCTTTTCCTGTGCTAAGCTACAACCCTCATTCATGCGGAGCTGCAAGCGTGCTCTGTGGGGAAAGCACCTTAATACAACCAGCCCTATGCTGGAAACAGGTTTGATTTCTTGACTTTCATGCATCCAGAAGGGGAAATTAATTGTCTTGGAAAATCTGGCACTTTTTATATAATGGCAACTTTTGAAAGGAAGTTGATATTAGTAATAAAACCAGCACGTAGCCATTATACTATAGAAGTACTATAAAAGTGAGCAGCTCAAATAACCCAATAAGAAAACAAGTTTTTTGTACATTCATAAAGAGGGGTCACGTGTTCACGAGGGGGATCAGTACTTTGTTTTTTATGTATTCTTGAAATGAAATACTTTCATAGATTTAAAAATTGATTTCCGATACTTCATCACCCACACTTTCCTATACTGTCACAGGTTCCCATTGGGAGATCCGGAACTCCTGAAGGCGTGTATGGAGAAAATGCCATGCGAAGACTGGACACCCAGCAGGTGCTCCAAGTCGTACTGAGCGCACTTTGCGGATGACTGCTTCTACCAGCTGGGCAGCAGAAAGTACCTCCAAAAAAAAGGAAGTGTGCCGACGGAGTTCGACTTTCCGGCACGCACGTCCGAACGGTCACCTCGGGAACGACAACGATCACAGTAGCATAGGAGCACTCTCCAGCGCCAGCAAGGCAAGCAAAGGCACAGATACATTGCAGCAGATCACTTTATTTATTGGCCTAAGAAAGACATTGATTACAACGATGGGGGCTGCTTCATACACACACTATAATGCTCTGATTTTACCTTGGCAACACTATAAAAATGACTAGAACAGCAGAAGAACCTGGAGATGGAGGAATAATGCGTGGCATTTTAAGCACCTAGGTCATGCGGTTTTAATCCTGAACGCTCATTGTCAGAGGCAAAAAAAACATGTCGATATCCAATAAAAATGACTGTATTGGCAAAGGTATACCTACCTTGTGCGACATGTATATATTTTTAAGAGGAGTCGCTGCAGCTGGGTTAATTAAAGAAACACGTGAAGCTAACTTTCTGGCTTCTGGCAAGTAAAAGAACACCAGTTCTAATCTTACGGCAGATATGCTATGCGGAGCGCAAGTGTGTCTGCTTCTTTTGCAAGGGTTGTGGTGACTTCAGAACGCTGATTTTTTATTGGCTTGTATTGAAGGATAGTGGGTGGACCTCAAAGCAAGCTGCCTTGTGGTCTACCCACTATTCTTTAATTAGAACAAATCAGAGCTCGGCGTTCCGACGTCATCACGACCCCTGTAAAAGAAGCAGACGAACCTGCGCTCCGCACTGCCAAGACAAAAGTTATGCACTATCAAGAGAGCTGCCCTGTTTAAGATTAAGTCAATTGTAGTGATTATGTGTTTTTGTTTTTTTTTTGCTGGCAGGTCTCATCTTCCGGAGACACAGCCAGGCTCGTCGACCACTCATTAGCCAAGCCCCTGGGAGGCTTCAGAAGCCAGCGCCATCACTGAACCCGGAAGCTGTGCGGAGCCGACGCCTGAGGTCACGCCCGAAGATGTGTGTGTGCGGCTCCACGCTTGTTCCGGTGATCATAACTATTCAGCTGCGTCGCCACGACAGCACCGGGATCTTCTGCGTATCACTAGACGGAAGCTGCAGATGGCAAGAAAATTGCTTCAACAGGCAAAAAGGGTTAACAGAAAGACGGCGAGGATAAAAAGGCTGAATGTCCTCCTCCAAGGGTTGAGAAGGCGGCTTCCTGGGCCAGCAGTCCACATTGTTGACAACATCCTCACCGACACGATGCGCAACCTTGTCCTGAGAAGATCCAGAAAACCGAACTACACGTACGCAGAGAATGTGCGCATGTTCGTCCTCAAGATGCACTTTTACTCGGCAAAGGCGTACAAGTTTCTGCGGAATCACATCAGGCTGCCACGCCCAAGAGCTCTCCGCAAATGGGCATCTGTGATAGGTGGAATTTCAGGCTCCACCAGAAAGTCCTTCAACAGAATCACACAAGAAGCACAGAAGGGACGTCTTCTAGTCAGCTTTATGGTCGACGAGATGAGCATCAAGAAACAAGTGGATTGGGACGGCGAAAAGGTCATCGGGTACTGTAACCTGGGTCATGGCATCCTCAACAACGACTGCGGCGCCTATGACAAGCACGCACTTGTGTTTCTGGCGGTCGCAGTCAACAGAAGCTGGAAACTCCTCTTGGGTTATGCCCTCATCAACGGCCTGGACGGCGGCATTCGGGCCAACCTCGTGCGCCAGTATATCACCAAACTCGAGGAGAGCGGAGCAGAGTGCATCAGCGTGACGTACGACGGCACCAACTACAACATTTCTATGTTAACAGAACTTAAAGTGTTGTTTGCTCTGCCGCTGAGGAGCTGGTTTCCCAGCCCTTCTGACTCCTCCAGAAAGGTGTACGGACTTTTGGATGCCTGCCACATGATCATAATGCGCAACCTGCTGGCCGAGAAGCAGTGCATCAGAGTTGTGGTAGGTAGGGTCGTGAACTGGAAATACCTCGAGGCTTTGGACAGCCTACAGCAACAAGAGGGCCTTCATGCTGACAAAAAGCTGCGGAAGCAGCACATTGTCTCCAGCGCCAAAAGATGAAGGTCTCCCTGGCGGCCCAAAACCTGAGTCAGTCAGTGAGCTGTGCCTTGTTGTTTCACAAGAAGGGCATCCAAGGCTTCGAGGGTGTGGAGGCCACCGCGGAGCTTGCTGCAGCAGTCGACAACTTCTTCGACCTGAGCAACTCTTCTCACCCCCTTGGTCGTGGAAGCAAAGCCTCCGTTCGTGCTATCAGCGAGGACACCATGCTGACACGCATCGACCAGGCTTCACACTACCTCCGGGGCCTCAAGGACTCAACAGGCCAGCCACTGAGTCAAGGAGCAAGGAAGACCCCAATCCTCGGCTTCCTGCTCGTCCTAGAGTCCATCAAGGGCCTCGCTGAAGACCTGGTCTGGGGCCTGAGTCCACCACTCAGGTGCCTGCTCACGAGGAAGTTAAGCCAGGACCCCCTTGAGCTGCTCTTTGAAACGGTGCGCAACAGGACGGGCAACAGTAAGAAGTGCCTGTTTGCCAATGTCCGGCCCTCAACCCGAGGCGACTGCCAGGTCGACGGCACAGCAACACTCCTTGTCAGCTCGTCAGGGAGGAACCAGCAAGTCCAGGCAAGAAATAAAGCTGCCAGGGGTGAAGGCACCCATGGGATCAACTCATACCAGCCACGTTCTTAGTTTGATGAGTGCGTTGTCGAGTATATATGGCAAGGAATGTGGCAGTAAACTTTGCCAAAGTAACGAAGTGTCCAGAATGCTCCAGGATTGCGCTGGTCACAAGTGACAAACGTGTCCTGGTGCTCGCCAAAGAAACTGGTGGCCTACACAGCCCCTCCCAGGACGCCCTGCACTTGTGCACAATAGCAGAAAAGGTGCTTTAGCGAAACTTTGACAGGGTGGCCAAAAGAAGCCGAAACTGGCTCCTAAAGCTGCAGACTGAGACAATGGGCATTGCCTCCAAGACCCCACTTTTCAGGAAGCTTGATCATCTATTTCTTGCTCAGACAATTGATCATCAGTCCCACTGTGCTATCATGATGAAGAGAATGCTGGAGTGCTACTTCAAGTAGCGAATACACCACTTGTGCTGTCAGCAAAGTGCCGCTGAAAGAGGGGTGGTTCTCCGACACCTTTTCTCAGAGTTGGTCATCTTTCGAGGGCAGTAACAAGGCCACGGCTGCGTTACAGTACCGAGGAACAAGCACTCCAGACTTTCCCTCTTCAACAGAACGCATATATAAAGACGTGGTGTGACACACCGAAAGAACCATGATTTCAGAAAAAAATCAAGAAGTGAAACATTTTACCGCCTCTGAATTTTTTCAAGTTACAAAGTTCAGAGAGACCAAGAAGCCTTTATAGTTTGACTGACCAGACATTGTGACAGCTCAATGAAAGCGCATGGGAAAAAGGAGCCAGTATGCGACATAGGCTGGCTGGTTGACCAACAGCATTCACCCGAAGGAAGGGGACAAAAGTTATGTTGTGTTTGTTTAGACAGAGGGAAGTTACTTAGCCCGAATGGACGTCAGCATCTTTGCTTAGATGCCCAATTTAGTTAGTGCCGCACCACTGCTAGTCTGGGTGTCTTTAACAAGCATCACGCAGAAGGTATCTACGATTGGACGCCGGCGCAATGTCCCTTCACATCAAACTAGGCAGAGGTGGGATTGAACACCAGACATCTGGGTTCTGTAGTGTGAGCTTTGGCTCCACTCTAAGCTGTGGTGCACAAACACACTCGGCCAACGATCAGCCCTGAGAAGACGTCACTCCAATGGGACACGGGCAGACAAAAACCTCGCACCAAACTCGCTACAAGGCAGGCGCCATGATGTCCAAAGAAGCTGCTTCGTTCCGGTGGAAGACTTGGCGACTTGCCGAGGCGGGCACAACGGCAGTCCAGACACCGGCACCATCGCGTCCATTCAGGGATACACAGAGCTTTGGGGCAACTGAAGAAGAGTTTGCACCAATGGGACACGGGCAGACAGGAACCTCGCACCAAACTTGCTGCAAGGCACGTGTCGTGAAGTCCAAAGAAGCGGCTTCGTTCTGGTGGAAGACTGCGACGGCAGGGTGATTTGGCAGTGCTTGATGATTCGGCGACTGCAATAAAGTACTGAGATCCTGACAGTGTTTCTCCTGTGAACTTGAGTTGCTTTTTGTCGTTCCGAAATTGATCTTCCACGCGTGATGCACACAGCAAATCTCTAATATTCAACTGACGTTCAAACAACGCTTAGCGATGACCACCCAACGTGGAGCTAATTTTGTTTACTCTTTTGCGACAATCACGCCGACAATGAGCAAAAAACAGACGAAAAGACGCGAGCCGTGGAATTCCACCTACGTGAGAGAGGGCTGAAAAACACAGAAATGGCTTTAAACCAGTCCTTTGCCGCGAGTCCCGTTCCTCTGCTTGAACCCACGTCCCCCACGGCTCCCGCAGGCTCTGGGCGCTGCCATCTTTTCTTTGACGTCACAGATTTTGTGAGGTCACCTGACGAGAAGTCCCTTTTGTGGACAACATGGCGGCAACCGAGGGGTGCCACTTTGGAACTTCCGGTTTATCACTGTAAATTCCTCTACCTGGTTGTTACCACCCTTCAACCATAAAACTGCCGCAATCCCCTCATCATCGCGAAAGCGTACTGGCGACCAGGCCGCAAGATTATAAGACCAAGCCTTGGCTTGCCGAACTCGTAGCGGACAACACGGGGCATGACATCCTTCTCTTCGGAGACCTCGACAGCTCAAATACCTCCTGTGGTTACTCCAACACTCACTACAATGGACGCCTGCTCGAACAAGCAGCTGCACAAACCTTTATGTCCCTTCTCAACTACACCACACAGCCCACCCGCACCAGTGATAGCGTACAACGCGACACCGATCCTGACCTATCCTTCCATCGAGGGCCATCTGTACCTGAATGGTCTGCATCTGACGAACAGCTAAGCAGGGATCATCGCCTCATCCACCTCAGACTCACCACCAAAGTTAAACAGAAAATACGCCGCAACAATGCTCCAGACCTGGGAAGTAATCCATTAGAATTAAGGGATTACTTGTAATGCGTTACTTTTTCAAAATTTTTTATAATTGCCACGTTACCTTTTTGCGGTAGTAATTTGTAATGTAATTTGGTTACAAATTTTGGTAACAAATTACTTTAATTACTCGTCACTTTTGAAAAAAATATGAACATAATACAGAAACTGGAGCAGTATGAGCAGGCAATTAAGCAGCATAAAGATAGGCAAGTTTAACACAATAGAAAACCTCGTGAAGGGGAGAGTTGACGAAAGGAAAACACAATTTTTCGTACGACCGGTCACTAGAATTACTAGAAAAACGTGCAAGGCATATAAAAATATGCGAAAAACAAGAATGAAGAAGACAACGCCGAGTAGGCGTTGTCTTCTTGATCTCACAGCGGAGGCAGACGCTGATGCTGAGTATGGGCACCGCTAGCTTTGTCTGCAGAAATCCAGGGGTCATTGCTGTTCGCCGAAAGCTAGCGGGAGGGCGGGTGTGGTTATAGCTTTCGCTGCCTGGTCAACTTGCAGGAGAACGGAGTGCACCTACATTTTTTTTCTTAAATACAATATTTTATTTTTACCAGGGGTGCCATGATGTGCATATGAGAAATGGAAAGTATTGTTGCAAAACATCTTAGAAAACATCAAAATTGTTTCTATTGTTTTCTTTATAGATGTACGGAAAAAGTAACTTGTAACGTAACAAGTAAAGTAATCCGTTACTTTTCAGCGAAAGTAATTTGCGACGGTAAACCATTACATTTGAGGCTGTGTAATTTGTAATTGTAATCCATTACATTTTTCAAATAACGGGCACAAGTCTGCACTGCTCGCATCACGAACTGGGATCACTTTCGTTACTACACCTCCAACAACCTCCAGCTGCGCAACTCGACCCAAGGGACTGGGTCGACCATCTCCTTCTGGCCCAGCGCAAATTCATCAAAGCTCAAACCCCAACCGCCACCCCGTACATTGACACCCATCTTTTCAATCTATAGAAAACAAGACATAAACTAGAGAAAAGGTGAAAGAAAGCCAAGCATTTTAAACACTTCAAGCACACGATTCACGTCATCAAAGAAGAAGCCGAAACATACAGCAACTCAATACTGAAACCTGGCTCCAACTCTGCGATTCCCTCAACTGCCAACTAGGCACTAAAAAGGCATGGCGCAACCTACGCACACTCCTCCCACCCACCCAACCCTGCGACCCCCTCACGCGTATCATTCTCACCAACAAAATTACTCCAGTTGAACTCGAGCAACAACTCCGCCACACCTTTTTCCCTCCACCCACCGACACACCACACACACAAAAACCTCCCCCCCCCCTCCCCTTGACCCGTCTGACATGAACGCCTTTTCCCCCTCAACGAACTAAAGTGAGCACTCGACTCCCTCCAACGAAACATATCACCCGGCGAAGACAAAATTACATATCAACTTCTCCGCAACCTCGACGACGCACTACTCTAACAACTGCTAGACTACTTCAATCGTGTTTGGCAAAGGGCGACATACCGGCAGAGTGGAAACACACCATCGTCACTATGATCCCCAAATCAAACAAAGCCCCCGAAGTCAAGAATCTCATACCTAGTTCCCTTACCTCGTGCATCGGCAAGCTTTTTGAGAAACTCGTCCTCACACGCCTCGAATGGCATCTCGAGTACATACACGACCTACCCTTTACGCTCATTAGCTACCGGAAGAATATGTCCCCACAAGACTGTCTTCTCCAGTTATACAGCGATCTCCTAGCAGAAAAGCACCATCCAACTCAGTTCGCTCCTCAGCCTTGACAACTACAAGGCTGTCGATAACGTCTCACATGACTCAATACCCGACACCTTTAAAGAAACGAAGTGCGGCCCTCGAATGTACAACTACTTTCGGAACATTTTATCGAACCGCATTGCAGCATTCAAAATCCCTGGACACACCTCTACCCCTTTTCCTTTACACAAAGGCGTACCACAAGGCTCCATCCTCTCCCCCACCCTTTTCAATCATGCCATGAGCAAACTTCCCGCTGAACTCGACACCATCCCCCATCTTAAGTTCTCCATCTATGCTGATGACCTTGCTCTATGTATTATCACCGGCTCCTCAGGTCGACAGAAAGAAACATTGCAGCGCGCCTGCGACACTGTCACAAGCTATGCCATCAGAATAGGTCTGGCGTGTTCCCCATCTAAATCCGAACTCCTCATCATCTTCAACCACAAACAAAGTCCAGACAGAGACCTTATTACCATGCACCTCAACGGCAAGCCTGTACCCCAAGCGCAACACATCAAACTCCTAGGTCTCACCATTCAAAACAACGGTACCAGCGACATCACCGTAACCATCATCTCCAAGCAAATCAACCAAATCACACATATCCTCTGTCGAACCTCCCGCCGCCACAGAGGCCTTAAAGAGAACGACATGAGACGCGCCATCGAAGCTCTCATCTCTTCTCGCATACTCTACCACATCCCCTACACCCCTCTCACAAACACCCAACTCAAACACCTCCAAAAACAACTCTGCCAACCCTCCCGTCTCGCTCTCGGCGTCCAGCAGTACGCTCCGCTCGAGCAGCTACAACGTATGGACCTTTTCAACACGCTCAAAGAGCTAGTCGACCTGGACCGACTGGTACTTAACAGCGCCTGACCACGTCCCTGCAAGGTTGCTACATTCTCCGGACTCTTGGTTACAACACCTCACACCTGCCTCCCATCGAGAACACCACTCCTCCATGGGAAACCATCCTCCAAATCACCATCCTCCCCATACCAAAGCACATAAATCCCAACAAAGAACCCGCACGCCGTCCAGCACAGAGCCGAAATTATAACCCAAATAATCAACACTCTTCAGGCCAACCACCACCTGATCTACTACACGGACGCCAGCTACGATAGCAGCAACAAACTCAGCCGCACTGCGTTTCACTGCCTCTAGACCAAAGCCACGCTCACTCAATCTCATACCCAACCTCTCTCAGCAGATCACCTGGAAGCACAGTCGATCTGCTGTGTTACCCACCTTGCCATCGTCAACTCCGACGGACACATTTCCATCACAATTCTGAGTGATTCCCGAAAAGCCACTCTGTGCCTTTCAATAAAATCAACTCCCCAACCCCATGCCACGCGAGCTCCGCGCCTCTCTCGACACCTCTCCCACCCTTCACTTCTACATCCACTGGATTCCTGGTCACGCTTTAGCCCAGGCAACGAGCAAGCACATTTTCTTTCCTGGGTCACGTCCATTACGGCACATCTGTTCGACTGGCCTAAATCATATGAGCCCCAAACACAACCTACCGAAAACCATCAACAACGCGCCGATATACTCCGACAACTCCGCGAAACCAGACTCACCCTCGTAAAACCGCCGCTCACCCTCTCCCAACAAAACGTCACCACCCTACATCGAGTCAGACCTACACTCCCCCCTACCCTCCCCATTTTATACTCATCTCTTCCGAGGCGCTCAAGAATCGAAAAATGTCCATTCTGTCCTGGCTACCACAATGTCGAGCATACCTACTGGTACCTCCTCCATGCACAGTCATCCATCCGCTCTACACTTCCACAATCCCTCCCAGACTCCGACCCACCACGTGGCAAGTGTGGCTGTCTCCAACGGAAAATCAAAGTGCTCCCGCCATCTTTGACGCCCTTCTTCATCACATCGTCACGATTGAAGATGACCTGGAAGCACTGGATGATGCTGCCAGCCCTCTGAGATTAGCTTCTCCTCACCCCTCTTTTACTGGCCTCCTCCTAGATGCCCACTTGACACCCTGAACTAAGCATCATCAAAGATGTCTTCTCTCTCTCTCTCTCTGGTTAAAGCGAGATGCCATGTATAGCAACTCACGCTCTAACCCGAATGGGTTACAGCGTGCCATTTGTGGCGTGCCTCGCCACAGGTATCTGTCAGTTTGTTGACTTCCCGACGAGGCTTCACAACGGTTGTGTTTCACTTTGACTCACTTTTTCCAAACTCTTCTAACTTAGTACGGTCAGCCCTACCAGTACCTGGTATAAGCAACCATGAAGGAGTTCTAGCTAGGGTCTCCTTTGGCCGGCCTCTGACGGTTGTAGTTCCCCCATGAAAGGTGTACTATTTTGAGCGAGGGAATTACGACTTGATTGTACACAACCTTGAGGACTACTTGGACGAATTTGCATCTATGAGTACCTCGTCTATGTTGACGTCCTTTGGCAGCTATTTAAAATCAAGCTGCTAACACTCATTAACTGTCATATACCATCTAATATTGTGTCGGGCAAAAGAAGACACAGCAAGCCATGGCTTACTAACGAGATTAAGTGATTGCTGAATCAAATATGTCGCCTCTTTTGTCGTCAGTACTTGAATCAGGGTAGAGATGAACTTCTGACCAGGCTAGGAGTAATAGGGAACGAAATTAAGTTGCAAATAAAATGCGCCAATGCTAACTTCTACTGTACTCTACGTGGGAAGATTAAAACTAACCCAAAGGAAATGTGGAGGTTCGTTAAATCCAACAGCAAGGAAGATAGAACTATCCCGCCTATCTTAACCGAACAAGGTTAGGTAACTAACGACCATGAAAAAGCTGACTGTTTCAATAGTTACTTTCACTTCGCTTTCTCTGCACCCACAAGAACCGCACTTCCTGAAACAAATTCCTGTATTTTTGAAGCAATGCTAGACGTTCTGCTATCCTATGAGGGCGTCCTGAAACCTCTCGCGGAGCTGAGAGAAAACTCTGCCACTGGTCCAGACTGCATTTCTTCTTATACTTTAAAATTTTGTGCACCGATTATCGCTAAATATCTTGTTGTCTTAATCTGTCTTTACCATTCCAGAAACTGCCTTTAAAATTGAAAACGGCGAATGCTGTCCCAGTTCATAAAAATGGTCCTCGTTCACAGGTTTCAAACTATAGACCCATTTTTCTAACCAGTGTGTGTTGTAAAACACATGAGCATTAATATAATCAAACATATTTCGCCCCTTACAAGAGAACAATTTCTTCTAAGATATCAACATGGATTTTGAGCAGGCTTTTCTTGTATCACTCAGTTGGTCGAGTTCTCCTATGATGTTTTTTCTTCATTTGATTCTGGGATTCAGATTGATTATATTCCGTTCGACTTTCGAAAGGCATTTGATACTGTGTCACACTCTTTATTGCTCCTTAAGCTGTCATCGTTAGGACTACCCGACAGCGTTCTTGGGTAGGTACAAGATTATCTGACATGTCTCTCATAAAAGGTTGTTATTAATGGTTCTGAATCCCATTTTAGCTCAGTAATGTCCGGAGTTCCACAGAAATCGGTTTTAGGTCCACTTTTGTTTTTAATCTACATCAATTATATAGGCTGTGGCAACGCTTCTAATCTGAAGTTATACGCAGACGACTGCGTTTTATATAGGACTCTAGATACCCAGGAAGGCGCCACTTCTCTACAGGTCGATCTTAATAAGATATAATATCTTAGTGACGCAAATGGAGAATGACACTTAAAGGGACACTGACACCCTCCAAAAAAGTTTTTTTTTTCATTCTTTGCCAGCCGATTTAATATGGTGTTAGAAGACTACACAATTAATATTTTGCTACAGACTCACGTACATGTTTAATAAAGCCAGAACACGCGACTGCTCGAAACCGAAACCGAAATTTGTGCATGGAGGTCGGAGAACTATAGAGGAGGAAAGAGTGCCGGAAGTCACGTGGCTACACCCGACCGTGCGCTTTTTTTTTTCCCTCCGGTTTTTTGTTTGTTTGTTTGTTTGTTTTTCTTGGCCGCGCGCAGCAGACTATATGCGTTGCGGGAACCGTTTGCTGTGCGATTGCATTGCAGTTACGTTTGTTCCGCTCGCTGTTCTGCACTTCAGCATGGGTTGTTTTCTACATTGAAGAGCTGGAAATGAGTAGTGAGTGCCCGTGGTGCATGCCCGTGATCGGTATCCAAAAAGAATGCCCCCAAGATGTTGCGTGAAGAGCTGCCCCACATGTTCTGCATTATGAATTGGCATTGTGCGGCAGAGTCCGCACAAGTTTCCGAAAGATCAACGGGATCGGGACCAATGGCTGGTTGCAATTCATACAGAACAGTTACGGGAACCTCGGAAAGCGGACGCTACCCGATTTTTATGCTCTTTGCATTTTGCGGAAAGTGACTACGTTGAGTTCGCAGGTGGCAAGAAGAGAATCTCATACCATTTAGTTCAGCGACATTTCGTCCATAACATGTTTTTTTTTTTTTCAGTGAGAATTGTATAGAATAAAAGCTTAAATATCGCGAAATATTTGACAAAAATAAATAGTACTCCCACACTCTGGATTAAACCCGAATCCGCTGCGCGTGAACCGGACACCTTTCCACTGAGCTACTGCGGGAACTCTTTCGTTTGAAGTAATCCAGCATGTCGACTGTAGGTCCGAAAGTGTGCTGCCGAGCGATGTCTTCAGCCACGAGAAGTGGCGACGACTCGGCGACGTCTTCGTGCAAATCGGCTTGGTGGTCGGGCGTGTCGTACGGAATGAATCCCAAATCTTTTGATCGGTCCAAAATTTATTTTTCGAAGGAAGACAGATTCGCCGGTACCGCGAACCACAGTTCTGAAGTAGAGGTCCCACGCCCGTCGTTCGCTGCCATCTCCGTCCAGCCCGCGAGTCCCACAAAACGAGACACGACGCCATTATGAGAGTTGCACAGTGAACGCACAGAATGCTTCCGGTTTTCTGTGCAACTTTTTTTTCTTTTCAATCAACGTATTTGCAACTTTTTAGAAGACCACAAAATATTGATTTCATTTTTTTTTCTGTTTTTAATATTGAGTATATGCCTTCAATGACCCACGACTTTTATGAAACTTGGTGGTTGTGTCTAAACCAGGGGTGGCCAAGCTGCGGCTAGCGAGCCGCATGCGACTCTTCGCTTGTTAAAGTGCGCCTCGCGGCTTCCTCCCCAAGACGCCCCCCCCCCCCCCTTCCCCCCCGGTCGCTTGAGCACTTCCCCAAAAAGAGAAATGAAACGCGTTTTAATTCGAAAGACAGGTTCCGGCTTGGCAGTCTCGTGATACTGCTACCTTATGTACAGTTTGGACTCGGATAGATTGAAAGTAATTCCAGTTTCGTTTATTGTTCTTAACAAGAGTTTGCCCCCCCCCCCCCCCCTCCCCGCGGCACTTGGAAATTCCTAGGTTTAGTTTTCGGCTCTTAGGCTGGGTCAGCCTGGCCGCCCCTGGTCTAAACCTTAGAAAACGGCCCGTGACCACGGTGAAGAGAGTGAGCGCGACTCAAACTGGCCAGTTCTCGATCGGCGGTTTTCGGACGGAAAGAAACCGAATTTCGAACCGCAAATTCTGTTCTGGGTAGTTGGGCTCTCATATGTCATGAACAGCTAAAAACCTCGGCGAGCATAAATGTGTTCCTTTAATGTGGCTAAGTGCAGTGTCCCTTTAATGTTGCTAAGTGCAGTTGTATCCGTTTTAGTAGGAAACGGCTTAACATACATATGGACTTTTTTTTATATATTTAACAGATTGCTCTGGTCAAAGATGTGAAATATCTGTGTGTTATTTTTTTATCTAATGTAACGTGGAATAGTCATGTTGAAATGGTAAATATGAAAGCCGGTCGTGTCCTTAGTTTTATAAAAATAAATTTCAGATACGCTCCTAGGGACGTTAAAGAACTTCTATACATGGCTAATGTGCGTTCTATAGTAGAGTATGCTGCAGTGGTATGTGATCCAGACACCAAAAAACACTAATTAAAAACCTGGAAGCGATTCAGAATCGAGCTGCTCGCTGTCAAAAACACTTACCATTTTAATAATAGCGTTGCTGCACTTAAAACGAACCTCTCATGGGACTCTCTTGAATTACGTCGAAGATTATGAACGTGTTCGTTTTTAAATCAAATATCACATGAACATATTGGTATCGATAAAAATCAATATTTAAATGGACCTACCTTTATATCCCGTAGACTAGACCACTCCAGAAAGATACGCGAAACAACATGCCGCAAATCATTTTTTAAATCATCCTTCTCCCCCAGTACAATAAATCAATGGAATAGACTTCCGGACGCCGTGGTTACCACGCTCGTTGAAAACTTTGAAGGTGCTCTGGAGCAGTACTTTTATGAAAGCGTGCTATGATGGTTTTCTAAATTGCTTCTGTATTTATTTTTATGTGTTTGTATACGCAAAAGCGGTGACAGTTGATGTTTTTTGTGTGAGTACCGTGTTTCGATGATGCAATGTTAATTAATGTTTTCGTTGCTTTTTTGTGTGCTCCGCTGGTGTAGTGCGCCTTGCTGGTGTAGCAGATCATTGATGTGTTTTCTTTATTTCTGCATGTTCATGTGTAAGTCACCCCCTACGGCATTGTTCCATGGCCGAACTGTAGGTAATAAATAAATAATATATGATACTGGTAACCTATACCGCAGAAGACCTATGAAAAGTGCGTTGTATAGTCTGATAAGGGATGAAACAGATGAACTCCGTCTAGTACCAAAAAGACATTTAAGTATATGCACTATAGTGATGAAGTTGGCGGCGTTTGACATGAGCAGACCAAGTAAGAAAACGCTTGATTACTATTGATAAAAAGGTGAATTATGTAACGTAAGGAATAGCAAGGCCATCGACAAATAATTCGTATTCGTCAGTGCTGCGTCTCGTGAACGCCATCGCTGCTGACTTTTATGGTGATACTGAAAGTTCCATTCGTCCAAGCAGGAATATATTATATCAATCGCCTTCTGGAGACGCAGCACTTCTGTGAAATGGAGGATATCCATATGCATATGTCATCCGCATAAAGTGATCTGTTCACGTATTAGGGGATTTTTTTTACGTGATTGATCAGACACATATTAAATAAAACAGGGCTCAGTACACCACCGTCAGGCACTTCGCGGGCGGCACTTTGGATTTCTGTGTCTCCTTTTAAAGTTGACATTTAGATGGAGCGATTATCTCAGCAATTTAAAATGTATGACATACCGATAGAATACATTGCGTCACGTCGTTGCTCTATGGGAAATACTGTCAAATGCGCCCTCGATGTCAAAGAAAACAGCTCTAGACATTCTTCTATTTGACTTTGCCTGCCTTACGCATGAAACTAAATCAATTAAATCGTCAAGAAAGTTTCGACCAGATCGATACTCAAACATACTTTCAGGATAAGTGTTTGTTTGTTCATGGAACAACTCTAATCATACCATTCTCCTCTTTTTTTTTTTTCTTGTTTGCATAAACCGAAGATAGCGCGACAGGACGGAAAGACGCAATATCAAAGGGGGGGGGGGGGAGGGGAATTCCCGGTTTTAAAGCAGATATACTGTTTAATCTTCTAGCTAGCTGGTACGTCTCCCGATTTTCAATAGTGGTTGTACAAATTGACTAGCCTTTCCGTTTTAGCTAAATTAGCCAAAGCTGCATATAGCGCATGTTGTTGGGCCAGTGGTGGATGCTCGGTTAGAGAGGGATTCTTCTAGCTCACTTAGGCTGAGCAATTTATCAAAAGAAGTGCCATTTTGACAACATGCCGATTTTCGAGCTTCAGAAGGCGTGATTGCTGAGTTGGATGTCAGTCTTTTGCAGTATTCCTCAGCTATGGTAATCTCAGGCTGGTTACGGCTTAATGCCAGCGCTCGGAAAGGGTGGAACTGCTGAGGGGTTGTCTTTCGACCACGAGCAATAGCCCAAATCTTCGAGAGACGTTTCCGAACGTAAAATGGTGTCCAACATATCCAAGAAAGTTTTCCAAAGTAAATCTAAATCTTTTTTTAACCCGCCGTGCCCGACAAATATCATCGATACTCTTCGTTTTTCTGGCACGTGGTTTTGATTCTCGACGGAGATTGCGCAATCGCTCATAATCGCCATCGATGACTGTCCTTTCACATGATATATTGTATTATTTTGTCGAGACAGAAGTTGCATAATTTAGAGCGTTTTCAAAGTATTTGTTTGTAATATTAGACTGACATGCCGTTCCATAATTATGCTTAGTTTTGTCCAATCAGTCTTTCTAACCTTGTTTCGTGGAAATGACGAATGGAACCCGTATATTAGTGCGTAGATGGGAATCTGATCACTCCAACGGGCCTCTATATCTGTGAATCATTGCGGAGTCCGCGCCAATGATGATGACACTGGTGTAATGTCGAGACAACTGCTGACAAAACTTCCTAAAAAATGTAGGGCTGCCGTCGTTAAGAATGGGTATGGCTATGCTATTGAGCAACAATTAAAATATATCTTACCCTGATGTTTCTTGCTCTGGTCCCCACGAAGAGTGGCGTACATAAAAGCTTCAAGTTAGCATATGTGGCGATGGAGTACTCATAATGACTGTGTTAAGCAAGTTTTTTGTCGAGGTGCGCCCTTGGCTCTAAAGCAATCACCATGATAGAATTATTATTGCGACGAATTGTTGCGGCTACACATTCATTCGAAGGACGTGATGTCACAGTATGCGGTATGCATGCATAGGTCAAGTTTTAACGTATTGCAAGTGTAACTCTGCCTCTATCTATTCCTATTGGGGAATGAAATATTTTATATCCCGATATGCGTAGTGTGCTGGGAGCTCGGGACTCGGAGATGGTCAATATTAGAAATTTATGCTTGTAAATGAACTGACGGCAGTCCAAACGACGGCTACGTAAGTCAACAAAGTTTCATTGGAAGATAGTTGCTTTGGTACGCACTTCTTCTGTTGTTAAATTAACTAAACTTCCAAAGAAAGCTAACCTACTCCCAACAGGACGAAACGAGAGGTAACGTACTTTTTGCGCAAAATGAATATACTATCATTAATTAACGTAAACTAATTTATTTACAGCTATTCACAAAAAATATATAAGCTTGCCGCTTTCGATTGTCCGCTGGTTATGCTCCATCCTCGTACTTCTCTTTCTCGCCTTCCCCCAAAATGACAGCGTCATTTTTTATGCGATCTCTAGGGGATACAATAACTGCATAGGTCTTTTCAGAGTAAAGACTCCGGGCATTTTGAGCAGACATGACCGCACCTTCCCGTCTCTGCCCGGAAACACCTTCTGTATCCTAGCAACTGGCACCGACAGCATTAACTCAAAGTTTCTCATAAACAACAAAATGTATTGCTCTTTGATATTATCTCAAATTTTTTCCCAGTCGCTTTCACTTAGATATTTGCCTGCTGATTGGAAGATAGGGACGGTGGTGCTACTCCAAAAAGGAGGTGATAAATATTGCCCGGATAACTATCGACCAATTTCGCTTATTAGCACTCCATGCAAGATACTAGAACATATCATCTACTCACAACTAGTTCAATTTTTAGAATCTAACCTTTTCTTCATCACCGCTCAGCATGGCTTTCGTAAATCCTTCTCTTGCGAAACACAATTTTTGTCATTCACCCATGATTTGCACCTAGCGCTTGACCGAGGGTCCCAAATAGGCTGCATTTTTTTTTTTTTTACTTTTCCAAAGCGTTCGATAAAGTTTCACACAAGCTGCTGCTATTAAAACTTAACAGTCTTAACATTGACGCAAATGTTCTGTCCTGGATAACTTGTTTTCTCACTAATCGTTCCCAGTTTGTAACCGCTAACGATAAAACATCACCACTTGCCTCCGTCAATTCTGGAGTACCACAAGGTTCTATATTAGGTCCGCTATTGTTCCTTATTTATATTAACGATTTGCCGAATTCGATTTGTTCTTCAATTAGTTTATTCGGTGATGATTGTGTTATTTACAGAGAAGTAACTAACGCCTCGGATGTTTTGAATTTACAAGCTGACATTAACCATGTTTCAAAATGTTGTGATTTAAGGGGGATGGAACTTAACACGACCAAATGCAAGGCCATGAGAGTATCGCGTAAATGTAATGTTCCTTCTTCTTATTTTCTCGAAAATGTCCCCTTACTTTCTGTCTCTTCTTATAAATACTTAGGTGTGTATAGTATAACCTCAGATATTTCCTGGCAAATGCATGTTGAGTATGTCATTAATAACGTTAATCGAATGCTGGTTTATCTAAAACAAAACTTTTCACTTGCCCCTTCATCTTTGAAACCAACCCTGAAGAAAACGCTTGTACGCTCTAAATTACAATATGCTTCTTCTATCTGGGACCCCGGTCATTCCAAACTAACTAACGCCCTGGAATCAGTTCAGAATCGCTCTGCTCGTTTTATTCTTAATAACTTTCATCGCACCGCAAGCGTGAGCTCCATGAAAACTAGCCTATCGCCTAACCTCAATTTACGTCGCAAAATAGCTCGCTTATGTCTCTTTCATAAGATATGCCATACTAACTCATTACTTCGCAGTCGACTGCTGAATCATCCGTCTTATATTTTGTCACGAATTGATCATATGTATAAAGTAGACATTCCAAAATGTAACACTAATGCACTCCGAGAGTCATTCATTCCGAACAATTCAGTGGATTGGAACCACCTTCCCGCATCTATCGCAACAATTGTTCCTGACCATTTATTTAGAACTGCCATAAATAATCTATACTGCTCAGATTGAGCTGCAAAGTGTATTACTGCCACTAACCCCCACTCCCCTCTGTAATTCCGATGGCCTTGAGGGTATTCTAAATAAATAAATAAATAAACCCTTCACTGTTGTCGAGGCCGCAGGCTGTCGCGAAGAAGAACCGATTCACCCTCTTTACGGGCTTTTCACTGGCGCTCCTTTTGGCTTTGGACGTTCCTCAGCTCAGCCAGGTATTCCCGACTCTATTGACGCCAGAAAGTTTCTGTTTTCCGTTGTCGGTACGTCCAGAGCTTGCTGAGTTTGGTGTGAACACCGTCGACTTGTCTCTTTGCCATGCTTGGCAGCGTCGTCAGTCGTCTGCCCGTCAAAAAGAAAAAGGGACAAAGTGGCTCTGGTTGTTCGGGATTGTCGTAAACGTGATTCAGCGGTGTTCAACACCGCCTTGATTTTGGTCAGTGTTGTTTGCAATTCGTTGAAATTCAAACATCTGGTGCCAATTGCTTCCTTCAATGAGAGCTTCGTTGATCTGACGAGGCGCTCGTAGAACCCGCCCCACCGTGGGGCGCGCTCAGCGATGCACTTCCAGACGACTCGTGCTTTGGAAAAGTAATCAAGAACCTCGGGATCACGGATAGCGCCCCAACGTTGTTGATGATCTCTGTTAGCTTTCTTGAACGATAAGGCGTTATCGCTGTAAATGACACTAGGAATTCCTCTTCGTGAGATGAAGCGCCTTAGGGCCATCAAAAATAAGTCAGTTGTCATGTCTCGAACGAGCCTTAAGTGAATCGCCCTGGTGACGGCGCATGTGAACAAAGTCACATAGGTCTTGTGAAGTCTGCGTTCCCCTTTACCAGCAGCGGCCCTGCGAAATCAACCCCAGTGACCTCGAAGGGTTGAGCTCGGGTCGCCCGGTCTCGTGGAAGCGGAGCTGTCACTTCTGTCACCGGGCGGGCATTGAAGTGTTGGCATGTTATGCATTCCTTGATTATTTTTTTACCAGTTGTCATGCTCTTACCACCCAGTACCTTTCTCTGAGTTGTACCATGGGTGTCTCGCACTCCTCCGTGTATTACTTGGCGGTGAGGTTGTCGGACAAGCAGTTCTCCCAAGCGATTTCTATACGTCAGTACGCTCTGGTGTCGTTCAGTGCACGGCTTGATTCTGTGTTGAAGCCTCCCGGTGACACGGAGAAGGCCATCATCTTCGACAGGCACCAAAATGTTTCGCAGAGGCGAGTCCAAAGGGATGCGTTCCTCTCTTTTAGTACACTCAATTTCACGGTAGAGGTCCTCTCGCTGCGCGTGTCGTAACCAGTACTTTTCGGCCTGATCCAGCTCAGTGGCTGTTAGTTTACCGGTGTTACTGCTCAGATGCCTTATTGCTTGTTGACACGGCGTAGAATCCATGCTGTCACCCGAAAGAGGTTTGCCGCATCGCTGTAATGTTCAATGTTTAACACTGCAGGAATTGCAGTGCTTCTGGCTGCTTGAAGAACTGTAGTTCCTCTATCCTCCAACGCTGTTGCTGGAGAGTCACCTATTAGTGGGGAGTGTGGCCAGAAGTTCTCGTGCATCAACTTCCACATGCACGAGAACATGCATGAACTACCAGTTGATTAGCACTTATCTCTCTTGTCATGAGATCTGCAGGATTTTTTACTCCGGGGCAGTGTCTCCACGAAGAGATGTCTCTGAGGCGTTGAATCTCAATAACGCGGTTCTGCACGAACAGCTTCAACTGAGATGGTTCTCCTGTAATCCAATAAAGAGCGATAGTCGAGTCAGTCCAGAAGTAGGAGGATTTGCGCCGCTTGAGACACTGTCCACCGTCTTTGCTACCTGAATCCCTTTTTCGACTAGGCGACTGTCCTATGATGAAGAGTCCCATCACAACGGAGCGCTTGTAGTCCTGGGAGGGGATTTTTTCGTTGAACTCACAGTAGGCGATATAGCTGTTTACAAGACATATGTCCAGGAAACTAGAAAAACAAACGGTGCCACCATTTCTTCGATTTTCTGTCGGTTCCATATATACTCCGTAGCATGTCCGCCTTGCCAACACCTCCCATGAACATGTTGTAGTCCGAGAGCGCAGTCGGGCACGAGACCGTTATTTTTGTGCCGTCTCGCTCCCTTCTTTCCACAGTTCCCACTTCAGAGCCATGGTAGTTCGAAATAATGTAGACTACTTTGTTGTCTTTCCACTTGAAAAGAGTTATTCCTTCCTCTGTAGTTTTGAAGTCGTGCTCCCCCGTGTCAAGCTCTTGTCAGAGCGAAGCTCTGGAAGCTGCCTTCGGTTGCTCCGTCTTGTGACACAGGCACATGTTTTTCCATTTTCAACTTCGCCATCAGTGGCACGGAGGAGAAGTAGTTGTCGAAGAAAAGCGTGTAGCCCTTTCCTAGGATAGATGAAGAAAGGTCAAGAACCACACGTCCCCCCAACCAAAATTCAGACTGGAGGTCAGATGTTTCTGGTTGCTTTCCTTGATACACCTCGAAAATCTGAATGAAACCCGACATGCCTCCCAAGCACCAAATCTTGTAGCCGCGTTTGATCGGCTTCGTGGGGTTATACTGCTTCATTGATGATCTTCCTTTGAAGAGTATGATGGATTTGTCGACGCAGGCCTTTCGTCTCAGACTATAGGCTAGTTGAAACTGTCTATTCAGCCCATCTATCAGTGGCCTCAACTTGTAGAGCTTGTCGTTGCACTGACTGGATAACAATGAATTATCGTTTAGGTGCAAGTTCGAAAGTATCCTGGAGAACCTGTCCCTCAACATAGTTCTTGAAACCAATGGCACCCCAAGGTCTGGGGTACCTGACCAGTAGTCCCTTCAAGAGGGAAGTTGATGATATCCCATAAAGAAATTGATGCCCAGGAAGCCAAGCAGCTCTGTGGTTAACAGCTGGAGGTCAATGTCATTTTGCGTGGCATAGAGGTTGCTTTGAAAAGATATTTCCTCTTGCAGTGGCACCTTGAAGTAGAGCTAGAAAAAATTCCACTGGTGTTGAGCAACCACAGAACACGTCTTCGGAGGCCCCTTCCTGTTCCTTGAACTCCGGTCTCTCAGTCACGTACTGCCTTCGACGCCACTCGTAGCGTTTCTGACGAAAGGAAAACGCAGAGACTGCGGCTACTTCTTCTGGACTTACATACGAGTCTTCAAAGGCTGGGTTGTTATTGACTCCGCCTGTGCTGTCCGATTCTGCTTGGTTGTAGTCCGCCCCTGGCTCTGAGGCGTCGACCAGTCCTACTTGGTCAAGCAACTCCTGCAGATCACGTGGGCAGTTAGTCTTTCCTGGTTCCCTATCCGGGTCATTAAAAGCAGACACGATACCCGTATCAGCTGAATAATCGCAAGGTAGGTCTTCAAAGAGGAGCTTGTCGATTTCATCACGGCTAAGTGAACTTCCACCCGCTGCCATGCTGAAAAAATAAACAGTAGTAGTATTTAGTCATAGCAATATTTATTCAAATCTCCGTCAAACGTCGAACAAAACAATATTAGCCTAATTTGAAGCCTAAACTAAGCAAACAAAACAAGCTTTTTCAGGGCGGGAAAAACGCTGCAGCGCGTTCCATTTTTGCCTTGTAGTACTGACGGGACATGAGTGTCCTGGAGAAGAAACATTCGCCTAGTTGAAAAAAATTTAGCTGGACGGTGCTTTATATTTATACGCGCTGCCTCGGAAGCTATTAGTGAATGCACATATGGCCGCGCAATCATGTCGAATAAAAATTACTCACGTTTTCGATGACTTTCGTTTCAAGAATCAGAAAGCCCGCGCAAACACGCCTTCAGCCATCTTGAAAATTGTCCTCGCGCGATCGCAGCGCCAAAACGGTGCGATTTGCAATTGTAGCCGATGCCACCAGTGTCCCGACAGGTTTTCACCGGGATATGGAGCATGCAGGAGATAATAACAAATCGCAAACTTTTGGGACACATCTGTCGCGTCAGGCGGGAAAGGGTTAAGCTTCTCATGGCGTAGCTCTGCAACCTGGCTCCTAACAGACATGCCATTAACTCTAGCCGCGGTAGTGTCAGCTGCTTGACTGGAGTAATTAGCGACTTGGTCATCAGGATGTTCGATGTAGTATACCCATTGGCATCTGTGACACGTATGTAGACTACTGCTTCGTATGCGCTCGGGCTGGCGTTAGCAAATACGAGCAGGGTGGGTTTTCTTTCTTTTTTTTTTTGCAATCTTAGTCACCCCGGCCTTGTAGCAACGTTGCACCTGAATGTTTTTCAGCTCGTTCAGCTCACTACACCATTGAGTCCAGTCTGCATTCAAGTCTTGTGGCAGCTTTTCATCCCATTCTACGTGCCTTTGCCTGAGTTTTTAGAATAAAGCCTTTGCTCTAACAGTGAATGGTGACAACCATTCAAGGGGGTCGTACATGCGTGCTGTTGTCTTGAGCACAAATCTCTTCGTACTCATCCAAGGATCTGGTTGTGCAGTCGTAGATGTGGTGAAAGTCAAGTCATCCGTGTTTGAGCTCCACGTCAATCCTAACACCTTCAGGACACCCCCTAAGATATCCCAGGTGCTTGGCTTCGCAACAATCACTCACGAAGCGCTCGTTCATGGTCTGGTTATTTGAGGCCCACTTGTGGAGTGTCATGGAAGCAGCTCCGAAGGTGGATTTTGCGTCGACGTAAAGCCTTAGTGCTTCCTCTTCTGTTTCTGCTCCCGTCAGGAGGTCATCGACATAGAGATAATCCGCCAGCATCATCGCGTATTTGGGTATTCTTCCATACTCTTCATATTATGCTTGAGTGTAGCCACTAGCAGGAAGGGGCTGGCTGTTGTTCCAAATGAAACTCTCGTCATGCGAAAGACCTGTACGTTCGGTCTCGGTTTATTTGCTTCCTGCGTCATCTGGTACCACAGGAAGCGCAACGCGTCCCGGTCATTTTCCAGTATCGCATTCTGCAGGAATGCTTTTTCTATATCTAACACTAACGCTATCCTGTGGGTTTGAAATTTAGTAACAACGCAGCGAGGTCAGAGGTCAAGTTAGGTCCGCTTTCAATGTTTTGGTTAAGAGACCGCGACTTGTGTCCATGCGATGATGCGTCAAATACAACGCGAAGCCTAGTTGTACTGTTTGGCTCTCAAATTACAGCCTGATGTGGCACGTAGTAGATCGGCTTCTGACCTTCAACGTCGTCCCTCGTTACCGGTTCTGCCACTCCTTCTGAGCAGTCTCATGACAGCGTCGTACGCGAGAAGCAGGTCCGGTGTTTTTTGAAGACGATTGGTCAGCTGGACTAAACGTTTTTTTTTTTATATTTCTCTGTTGTCGTCGAGATTTACGTTTGGCTTCCAGGGAAGAACAACTTCGTATCGTAAACCAACTCGTTTGATGCTCTCTTCGAAGGAGTCAAGCACTCGTTGCTTTGTCGAGTTGTCTCCTTCGTCTTTGGTCACTCTAGTTTCCAAAACCGTTCCAAGCAGTCTGATGTTTCAGGCTCTGCCACGGACGCGCTTAGGACGATCGTTTGCGCACAGTGTATGTCTTGAACTGTTGCCCTCATGGGGCCTTGAATACTCTATTCAAATGCTGTTTCTACCGCTTTGAGTTTTTCTTTTAGTGATCGGGTTTTTGCCGTCACAAGATCCCAGTAATGCTCTGAGCCGATGAGAACATCGATATCTCCTCGTTGTTCATCGTTAGTTGTGTCGGCCATTTTCAATTGCCCAAGTAATTTATTCACGCTGGGTTCTGGGATCGGTATCGTCTGATCGCATATCACGTCCGTTTGAAGAACCTAGAGCTGATAGATCATGTCGTCTTGGGTCGTTAAGTAGACGAGTTCACCCTGTTGAATACTCGTTCGGATTGATGTTCGCCGAACACACCAATTGTCGGCGTCTCATGTCCCAAGAGTTTGCATTTGAGTCGTTCGGAAACATTCTTAGTAATGAACGAACGTTGGCTCCCGCCGTCGAAAAGAGCTCGGACGAGCGTCCCGTTGTATTCTCCTGCACACCGGATCGTTGCGGTCTGGAGCAGGATGTTTGGCCTGACAGCTCTGCTCGTGGATTCCAGATTCACTGGAATACTTGTTGTCGCGTTTTTGTCTACCTTGAGCGACTGGTACTTCGGATCGCACATCGTTGTCGCATGCCTTCTCGAACACTTTCTGCACTGCATGCTCTTTTTACACACATTAGAGCGGTTATTTGGTTTTGTGCAGCGGACGCATCGTCTTCCCAAACGCAGCATTTTTTTCTTTTCTTCGATCGAAATGTTAGCACGGCAAGGCAGCTGCCATATGTTTTTTTTTTTTTTGGCATAGAAAACAGCGATCGAATCTCATTGATTGATGCAGTATCGCTGCTAAGAATTGATAGAATTCTCTATAACTTCCATTTTTCAAACTTTTCTTCTCTGTTCTTAATTCACGCGGCCGCTGCTTCGTGTCCATAGCTTGTTGGGCAGCTAGGTTCTCACGGCTCTCGACTTCAACTCTCAGAAATTCAAGCAGTTGTGAGAATAGTGGCACGATACCTCCTTCAGTGGAGTTTGTCTCCGCCGTTCGTTCCTGAGAATCCTCGGATCTCGTGGACATTCCCCCATTTGAAGTGTCCGTTGTCGATACGTACGATGTCTGTTTGTTCACTGCCATTTTATTAAAATTCAACAGAATTTATTTTGGTAGTGCGCGCTGAACCACTAGAAACAGCATAGCACCGAAGGTCTGCTGAAGACTTGGCAAGCAATCCGTTACATGTAACGGATTACTTGAAATTTGCTACTTTTTCAAGTAATTTTTTAATTGCCATGTTACTTTTTACCGGCAGTAATTTGTAATGTAATTTCGTAACAAAATATTGGTAACGGATTACTTTAATTCCTCGTTACTTTTTTGTTTTTAAATATCAGCATAATAATGAAACTGAAGCAATATGAGCAGGTGATTCAGAGGCATAGAGATAGCAAGTTCAACCAATTTAAATAAAACCCATCGTAAAATGAAGAATAACCGAAAACAAAAAACACTTTTTCGCTTGACCGCTCACTATACTTCTTTTCACCTTATGTGCGAGCGAAGGCAAAGCTGGAAGCGCGAGCACGAAAGCTCCGTGCATTCAGGCTTTGTTCGAGCGCGCGAGCTGGGCAGAAACGCAAAAAGCGTTGGTCTCGCACTTCTAGCTTTGGCTTCGCTAAGACGTGAAAATACTACGTGAAAAATAAAGATCAAAAAGACAATGCCGAGTAGACTTTGCTTCTTTCCATCGCCTTCCATCGTTATTTTCTTCTGGGAAATTTCTTCCTATTTGATTGTGATTGACTTTTTCACCACTTGAAAGGCCCGCTTTAAATGGGACCGTTCGTAGATCGGTTCCCTACCTCCGCATCTCCGGAGGTAGATGCTGCTACTGAGCATGCGCACCGCTAGCTTTGTCTGCAGAATTCCACAGACCGTTTCCGGTCGCTGTAAGCTAGCGGGATGGCGGCTGCCTTGTAAGCTTACAGGTGAATCTTGCGCCTACGTTCTTTCTCTTAAATACAATATTTCATTGTTACCATGACTACCATAATGCGGGTCTGTGAGAAATGGAAAGTCGTGTTCCAGAACAATTTTGAAAACATCAAAATTGTTTCTATTGTTTTTCTTGATAAGCTACAGGAAAAGTAATGTGAAAGTAATTTCTAACATAACGAGTAAAGTGATCCGTTACTTTTCAGCGAAAGTAATTTGTAACGGTAATCCATTACATTTTGGGCTCGGTAATTTGTAATTGTAATCCATTACATTTTTGAAGTAGCGGCGCACAAGTCTTGTCTGCTGTTTCTGTCCTAGTGCCTCCAATCTTCGGAGATGGGAGACTAATACCCCTGTCAGACGGGCACCTTGAATGTCATTTACGCTAAAGGCCTTTAGGATTTTCAAATGATGTTTAAGTCGTGTCGTGTCAGACGGGCAACTCAAATGTTATTTAGGTGATGTCTATCACGATAGCGGTCTGTTGTTAACCCGGCAAACTAGTGTTTAATTTATTGTTTATTAAGTAAATAAGATGTAATGAATTCTCAGAACATAAAATTCAAACACGGTGATGAAAACTAAGTACACGTTTTGACGGAGACAATGTGTTTTGTGGCAACTATGACACGACGTCAGCAATCCCAAGTAATCCGTAGCCGTAGCCGTTTCGCCGCTTGGCTTGTCTGCTTTCGGAACTCCGTGCATCTTGCTCGCCGTTTTTAATCGCGCTCTTTCGTTCTTCGCCGGATTCGTATACCTCGTTGACGTTTACGTCTGCGATCGATTCAAGCGAAGACCGTGACCCTGTAGCGATGGAGCCTGCTGACGACAATGATCGTAGTGCGATGGATCCGGAACTGTCGGAACGCGTTCCTGACGCGCAACTGAGACCGCGAGTATATTAAACAAATATATCGCAAAAGGTGTGCGAGATATACACGTTATAAGCATTTTTTTTTTCTAAAAACAATTGCTACAAGCATTGTTTTCAATTGTATTTATATTATTTATAATGTTTTATTTCAATTCGCGGAACTTCTGCTGACCGCTGTTGACGAGACTACACATTTACGAGCCGTAAATGAGTTTGGGAGAACTCAGTTGAGCTCGAATGTCATTTAAGTCAAATGTCATTTGAGTTGCCGTGTGACACTGCCTAAATGACATTTACACTGATTGTCATTTGGGGTAAATGTCATTTGAGGTGCCCGTCTGACAGGGGTATAAGGTGTCGTAGAGCCTACGGAGACCCCGGACGTCGTTGATGTCTCGCACCGGGTGTAGATTCAGGAGCTTTCCGCATGTGCGTCTGGACCAAGAAGTTATCATTGCCGAATCACTTTTTCAACAGAATCACAGCGTCCTCATAGCACCGCGATGTGAGAGGCAAACCCTAGATGGCAATTGCCGCCTCGCCTTTCCCCGCAAACCTGACGGCATACAAACTTGTCCAGCGTCGTTATTTGGTCGTTTGTCTGTATTAATTGTTCGAACTGCTCCCAGAACTCTTGCCATGAGATGTTTTGGCCGTCCAACTTGAGCAGCTCGTGCTGTGGAAGCTTCACTCGGCAAGCAGCCGTCGTCGCGTTTTCGTTGTTATTCATCAGAGAAGAATTAGAACTTTGTGATCCCGTTGCTTGGAAATCTTTCAATTCTTTTTGAGTTTTTGCAACATACGTGACGATTTAATCATTATATTCAATCGTTCGTACAAAGTTTTCTTCTACTTCTCCGTCCGGTACGAGTGGCTCAATGGCATTGTCCACCTCGATTAATTGGGCTTGGAATGCTTTAAGCCTTGCTGATAAGATGCCAAAGTTCCCTTCGTTTTTCTCGTTGCTCTCGATGTAAGAATCGATTTCGGAAAGACGTTTGGTCACCTGAGATCGCAGGGCAGTTCGTTTCCCTTTAAGTCTTTCCATGGCCTGTGGAGTGCGTTGCTTCGGCCATTGTCGAATCCAAGATGGATCCTCAAAGTCCCTCTTGAATTAGCTGTTACTCCCGGGTTTCGGCACCAAGGTTTTGCGCAAAATGAAGATGGTATCATTAATTAACGCAAACTAATTTATTTATAGATTTTTACAAGAAATATATATGCTTGCCGCTTTCGGTTGTCGTCTGGCCATGCTCCATCCTCGTTCTTCTCTTTCTCCCCTCGTCCCTGTTCTCTTCTTGTTTAACAGTAATATTGATGATCTTTACAAGTAACCGAGCTAATCGGAATTTCATTGAAATAAGAAAATTGCGTACCAACGATGCGATGGTGCTGAAGGCGTTGCCTATTTCTTGAGACTTGGGTAGAATATTTGCGTCAGGGTTCTTTCAGAATGAACTTTCATTTCTTTCTTCTCTGTTCCAAGGTGTACCCCTCAGAGCGTACTTTGTAGTATCCTGTCGCTGCTCATGTGAAGAGCTCGGCTGTTGAGTCGGCGCATTCAATGTTTTAGATTGTTGCTTGACCAGTGCTGAAAAGTCAGCGTCACTTCCAAGAGGTGAGACCTTCTTAGTAGCTTCTTTGATAGCGTAGTCCTTCCCAAAAAAAGCCATCCTCCTTCAGACGATGGTATCTCTTATTTTATTTTACCGCTGCTCTTGCCGATACATAGGTGACTTTACTTGCGCTTTGGTATTTAGATATTACCCTATCGTTCTTGTATATTGGGCAATGACGTGATGTTGAGTGATGGTGCCTCTTGCAGCTCACGCATCTTGTTGCTTCTGCCCGACATGTGAGGCGCTCATGACCACCTCCACAGCTGCTGCAGCATAAGGGTCTAGTGCACGTATGGGCAACATGGTCAAAACGGCCACATTTTTGGCATTGTCCTGGTTTGTCCACGTAGGTATAGATTTTGAACCCTGTATGCCTACTGCGGCATACTCAGGAAAGTTTTGTGAGGTGAAAACAAGCTCCACTACCTCGGACTGCCCCATTCTTCTAATATTGGTGAGGGGTAAGGGGGCCTGGGATATGACTTTGGTTTATTTATACAGCTGATCATCAGCCATTTTCTGGGAGACACCTGAGATAACTCTAACAGCGGCGGTTACTGGATGTGGCTTATATGCCCTAATCTTCATCCCTCCAAGTGATGTTATTTTCAGCAGTACCTTGGTTGACTCAACGTTTGTTATGTCGAGACCGAGCAAATTCAGTCGGTAGTTGGGTCTGACTTGCACCACCCCAGCCGGTGCGATGCTGTCGTAGATTTCAGGAAGAACAAGAGGATTAATCTCGGCTATCATTTGGTTCGGATTTGGTGGTTTGACCACGACGGTGAGGGTGTGACTTGGTTAAAATGGACGCGCGGTGATGAGTGTGCCATCACTAGATTCGGAGTCTTCACAACCTTGGAGTCGTTTCCTTTGTTCATTTGAAGTTACCAGCATATATCCGGGCTAGTCTTGAATATCATTTGTGAGCTCCTCGCATGAGTCGTCGTATACGCTGGGTGTCTTTGAAGAGCCATCAGCACAGCCGATTGGCTTGGCAGTCTGGTCGTTCATGGAATACTTGTCCCCGCAGGAACTGCGCGTTCGCCTACCTTCAGGTACTCCCGCGGAGAGTCCCTCGTTGGCGAACAAGGGGCTTCAGCCAAAGGCTGAGGAACTATGTGCAATAATAAAAATGTGCTTAACAGAGCCAAAAAAATTGGACGTTCTTGTAGATCACGTGGTCCAACTTTGGAAAGGACTGTAAAATGGCATAGTGTTCAATAAATGTATACCTATATACAATATCATTGACCCAAGGACACTAGCACGTATGGTGTTCTTTTTATCTTCACAGCCCGTAATAATTAGATTATTTCACTAGCGCTACATTTGGCTATGGCTCAACTTCATGTTGAACTGTAACATCTCAAGAGTACAAGTGAGTGCTAGTCACGCACTGGGCGCGAGCATTGCGAAATCGCTTTGTTTGCATTGTTTCGACCTAACCTATATATGATGGTTCGGGTTTGTAACCATGCAGTGTTGTGACTGTAATCGTTCCACTGACAATTTCGAGGCACAAAGCAATACCCCATAGAATAATCAAAGCCTGTTTACTGGCATTCTGACGCCATCATAGTGAGATCGAGCGAAGGCGCAGATTGGACACGAGCGCTTACGTCAGCGTCCGGCTCGGCCTCTTGTCCAATCAACGTGTCGAAGGACGCTCGGCAGCGGGTTCGGGTTCAGTTCCTCAGTTGGCGTCATCCGACTGCAATCACGTTCCGTAGACGAAGAGGACGATGTTCGCAGGCCCTGGATTATTTTTATATTCGTATTCACCTCAAAAACCAAAGCTTAAAAAAAAAATCCGGCTCCTCGTCGAAAGCTACTAATGTCCCCCTTCGTGTATCGAATTAAGACACATGTAGGAGCACCTTGGATTAGCTTTATGTTATTTTATCAAGACCTACACGTTTCAAGCGCCAAAAGCATTGTTACTTCCTTCCACAACCAAATATTGCCAGAGCTAATTCGCGCAGCATATAAATAATGCGCAAAGCTTCCTTCTTTCTTTTTTATGTGACAACTTGTATGGGGGATGTCGGGCAAAGGCGCAGCACGTGCTCGAAAAGTTGCCACCCCCGGCGCGAGATTGTTATAAATGTTCTCGGCGCGAACGTAACCAATTACGCTCTGCTTTTCTTATACCTACACTATAGAAGAAAATAAATGTACACCATATGGGAGCGACTTGGTCGACGGGTGATAAGTCAAACCCGCCATACGTGTGCCAGAAGAAAGGCAGCTTTGACAAGACCTCTTTCCGACCACTCAGCAATCCAATGCACCTGATAAAACACTGGGACACTACTTCGAGAGAAACTCGCTTTCTCTGAAACAACAGAAAAGAGCACGTATGAGAGAAGTCGCCAAGACGTACTTTGAAAGCTTAGAAGGACAGCAGCGCGGAGTCGTTCCATCACTCGAGAACATGGGAGTTATTTCCGTCGCAGTTATCCTCGTGGAAACGTTGGCCTTGATTGGGCCCATTGGCGGGGCGTCTAAGAGACCTTTCAATTCCTGTGATGTCGGCACAAGTAAGTTTCTCTATGTAATGTACAAAATGTCTCCCTCCCCCCACCCCCCCCCCCCCCCCCCCCCCAAAAAAAAAAAAACATTAAAAATAAAAGGGTTGACTTTTTTCAGTTTATAATAATGTTAAACAATCCGATCGAAAATGCTAAAGCCTTCTTCTCCTGAAACTACGCTTGAACTAATATTCTTCTATTTTCAAATGTGCAAAACCATAATAATTACATCCCCTTTTTTAAGCTTGTGCCGATTGTTATAAAGTTCGAAACACTGCATAATGATAGAACAAAGGAATAAAGGATGAAGCTTTTGTATTCAAAACACAGATTTTTAGGAATAACTTAAATTAACCCAATCAGTTTCAGGTGCATGTGCACATTCCTCAACGTGTTCAACGAGGCGAATAATTCATTTATTCATTTGAAACGAAACAGGCCAGTGGTATTTGAATGTCGCCATACTCGCTGCATTGTAACCTCAAGAGAGAGAAAAAATGCTTAGCGCATAGTTTGTGCACTGCGCAAAATAGCTTTCTTGCAAGATTTGGTTGTCAGATAAAACAAAAACTGTATTCTAATTAATCAACGAGGTAGAGGCGCTTAGAGCGATAAACCGGTGTGCCGATCCGCACTCAAAAGTGCTATCCCCCCCCCCCCCCTTAGGCGGCCGCGATAGTACGCGAAGGTGACTACTCGTCACGTGACCCAATAAAATTCGTGACATCACAGGCAAAATGGCAGCGCCCAGGCAGTGCTTGCCCCAGCTGTGCCGGAGGTTGTCATATACGTTGTTTGTTGTTGTTGGTCCGAGCGAGTTGATTTCAGATGCGGGAGTCGTGATCCGAAGTCGGTCGAAAGCGATTCCAAAGTTCAGAGTGATCTCTTACGTAGCTACAGCGTGAAAATACGAAGGAACGGTGCGAATTTCGATGGCGATTGGCAGGGATATTTCCATGAAGGAGACAGAATCGGGCCTGCATTCCTCGGACCTCGGATGATTTCAGATATCACTAGGATCAATTTTAACGTGACGTTTTTGTGCTCTTGACCATCGGAATCTCCGAGGTCTGCAGTCAAGCGCGTTTGATGCATTTGGATACACAGTTAGTAGCTATGGAAATTAACGTAAGTCGTGATTGGCAGTGTGCAGTCGCGGTGCCGCTTCGTCCAAATGACCAGAGACTACACTTTGGTTGTGCTCGTGCCGAAGAGCTACTTTGAAGTTGGTTGTTATTGTTCCATAAGAGATGATGCTATGCGGCTTTCTAAATTGTTCTGGCGTAGACGTGCACCTTCAGGAAGCACATGTGTGGCAGCTCAAAGCCAGAAAAGTGGTCCCAACTCCGTTTTGCCCGGTTCTTTCACGGCAGTCGTCGAAACACCGAAGGAGAGAACTTACTTGGACAGCTTGCCACTCAAGTAATGCAGCGTCTTTACTGGTCAGGATAAACACTCTTCAGTACGTCTTGTCATATTGTCATGGATGCTTTGCCCAATCGCTTCTTCTATAAATCTTCGCTATTCTGAAAAGTTCCAGGCCATGCTCGGATGTCATTGTGTGTTCTGGTGGAGGTGCTGTGTACTTTACCCTATTCCCTTTCCTCGTACATCACGAGGAACCGTGAACTAAGTCCGATTAAAAGCTCGGCAGAAAAACCAAAAGAAAAGCGAGCCCCGCAAGAAGACCGCGAAGGTCGTGAACTCCGAGCCAATCACCGCAACCAGGGGGAGCACCACCGGTAATTAGACCGCCATCAACCTATTATGCAATGTGCACATGTTACGTAGCAAACAGCTTTATATTCAAAGGATAAAAAGATAACACTGTGTAACGCATGGAGACCTGGGCAAGGCAACACATATGCATGATCGACCTCTTCGCTGCTGGCCTCTGACCTTCCAATCTAGATTTTAACGTCTCCCAATACTCCAGCCATTATTGCTTTGTTGCTGCTATCAGCTACCTCGCATACATGAAGCCTTAGACGAAGTGCCTCCACGCCGGCTTGCCACCGTCCCCTACATGGAGGTGGTCCCTTCTGCACCTCCACAATGCATGAAGTCCTATGATTGCTAGGACTCGGTAAGCGCGGCTGTTGTCTGCCCCGAACTCAAGGAACATAGCACATCGCCGCAACATATATAGGTCCACTTTCAACTCTGCAGGCAGTTGTGCACAAAACAATTTGGTACTCCTGCAAACAACGTAACATGCCCCAGCGTTTCTGGAAACGGTCACATCGCACAATTTGTGAACCACGGCTCTAACAATCCATTTTGCACTAACCATGTTTTGTCAGGCAAAGCTGCAGTGCAGTCGCAGGAAAAGAAATGTGTGCCTGTTTCAACAGGGTAGCGTCGAATTCCTCTTAAGGCGTACGTTCGACTCAGCTGCCGTTCGTTACCCCAAACGCTAGAGTGTAACTGGGATCAGTATATCGAGCGTGTCCCAGTATAGCATTTTTCGCTTTACCTTCTCCAGGTAGTCGTCCGCAAATCGTTCTCCAAAACCTTATCGCCGCTTCTATTTTCCTATAAAACTGCAGTGCCCGTGGGCGCAAAGCTCCGGGTTCGCCCTCCATCCACTGCCCTAGAAAGCCCCCCCCCCTCCCCCCCTCCCCAGCTTTCTGAAGGACAACGAAGTATTTTTCCTCCGCCTTTAAAAGAAAAAAACGGGGAAATTTTATTTTGAGTTCTTCGTTGACCAACCCAAGACTGTCCTTCCTTTGGCTCTAAAACAAGTTGTCGCGTCTCATACGCTCAAAAAGAAATCCCCCCCCCCCCAAAAAAAAAGCGTTACGAAAAAGCAGAGTGCTTTACAAATTTCAGTTTGTGCTTACGGCCTCGCCTACGCACCAACACAGTGTTTACAAACAAACCTGCTTTGCACGCACCAGGTGTGGGCACTGCGCGTGCGCAGAAACGAAATTCAAGAGGAGTGAAACGTTTGCGCACGCGCAGTACCGACAGCAGCGCCTCCGCAGTGGCATGACGTCAGTGAGTTGAGTTGGTCTATACCGTGTACCACACCGCCGTAAAAAAAAAAAACAGAATTGAACACAAAAGCAAGAGTACACAAGGACAACTGCCTTCCGTTCCATTTTAGTGACTTAAACCTGCGACGGTTTTGATCGGTTCCCGCACGCCCCGTTCTAAGACACTCAATGTTCAGATTTACTGCTAAACAGTTCGTCACGGAACCCGTGAAGGTAATGCCAAGACAGCGTTCAGGCTTGCAATTCCTGTCACCGAGCCATGCTTCTTTCGACTTTTGAGCGTCCATTTGGGCACCGGGATCACCGCAGAAGGTTTCTCGATGAGCCCAGCACTGTGGCGTCGTCCGCCTATGCGAGCAGTTTCACCGAGCCTGTCGGAAACTTAGTGTCCGATTGTTCACGTCACCCGCAATTGCTCGGCACAAAGGTTCCAGGTAAAAAGCGAATAGTATTGGTGACATCGGGCACTCTTGTCGTGCCGATCTCCCAATGGTGATTGAGGAAGTCTTGTTCCCGATTACCAGAAGCCGAGTAGAAACATCGCGGTAGCACAACCGTAGGTACTTGAGCAGTCGCACTTTCACACCACAATGAAATAAGATATCAAAACAAAAAGAGTGCGACACTGTGTCTAAGGCGGCGGCCTTGCTCAGGTCCGCTTGAAGCAAGGCGAAAGGACATCCTACGTGTGCCGCCTCACAGACGATTCGCAGTGTGAACGTGAGTGGCGATTGTTCTACCTTTGATGCCGTAGGTTTGGTGCAGACAGACACGTACACGTTACCCCGAAAAAGTAAGTAGATACAGTTACTCGGTATCCGCTCAGAAAGTAACTAAATACGTTACTCATTGACGATTCTCAAAAGGAACGCGTTGCACTACCTAAAATGGAACGAGCTACTTTTCTAGTTACTTTGACGACCCGACAAAATATACAACTGCTTTATTTTCAGGGTGTATTGTATTATTTTCAGTAGTCGTTGCACTTAAGCAGTAGCTGCCTCTCCCAGTTTTTATCAGTTCTGTTTGCACTCTTTCTTCAAATACATCTCCGACGACGCTGCAGAGTCGTTCTACTAACGCAATTGAAGGAACGGCAGTGTTACGCTTCGGGAAGAGCTGGTGAATCTGAGATTTTCCCTCTCTTTTGTTCTCTCTGCTTCTAAAGTTCCAAGTTGAAAACGAGTTATGTGACTTCCCGTGTTGGCAACCTTCGGGTTTACGTTCGGTCTGCACACGATTCTAGAATCTTCAACCAAGGAACATTTTTGTGTTCGCTGGGTGAAGGACATTCCCTGCTGTAGAGTTCAAGTGACGTGTTCAGTAATAGACGTTGGTATACTATAACAATAACAATAACAATAACAATAACAATACTTTATTTCAACTCAGGAGAGCTGGGGTGTGCTGGAAAGGCCAAAGACCCGTATCCGAGGGGCCCAGCACACCGACCTTAGTGTAAGAAAGGGGGGGAGGGGGGAAGGGGGAAGAATATGATGTAGGGGGGAGAGAGCTGCAGCTTCAGTGAACTGTTCTCCACAGGTGGCGCGCTGCTTGGCGGCAAAGGTTCCTCACTTCATCAATGTCAGTGGCGGGTTGATTCCGGAGCGTGCTTGGGAGGGAGCGCCACATGCTGACCACGCGCGGAACGAAGGAGTTTCGGTGGCGCACTGTGCGGGCCAAGATGGGAGCCAGGTCGTTGTTCCGGGTGCGACGAATATACCCAGCCAGAGGGTGGGCGGCACCGAGTGGGCTGATGGCTGTCAGAAGCAGCCGGAGCGATGCAGCGTCGTACCTTTGCTCAAGGGGCTGCCAGCCGACGGCTCGAAGTAGATCCGCTGTGCGGTATTCACGGTAAGGGCGGTCAGGCCGGGATGATCTTCTGAGCACGGCAAAGGCTGCGCGTCTCTGCATGCTTGTGAGGCGTGCAACACGGGAGGCCTGGTACGGCAACCACACAGGGGCACAGTACTCCAGCTGGGGAAGCACAAGTGATGTAAAAAGCGCACGCAGGGCGTCGGGTCCGGCGCCGAAAGTGGCGCGCTGAGAGAAAGCAAGTAGACGACGCGCGAGGGCAATGGTGGCATCTGTGTGCACACTGAAGGTGAGCCGGTGAGTGGGACGTCACGTATCTTTAGTTGAGGGATGTCTAAGTTGGCTGGGCGGCGTGCTGAGCAGATCATTGTTGTGCATCTGGAGAGATTTAGCGGGACCCGATTACGATCAAACCAGGAAACAATTTTGTTCAAGTCATCCTGCAAGGAAAGAAGAGATTGGGATGTACGAATCGGTTGGATGAGGGTGACATCGTCAGCGTATAGTAGGGGCATGGACTCAAGGTTGTGAGTTATGTCGTTGATGAAGATGTTGAAGAATACTGGCCCAAGGACGGAGCCCTGCGGGACACCCGAGTGAACTGGTGTGCGCTCTGAGCGACAGCCATGGAAAACAACCTGAAACTGACGATGGGCAATGAAGTCCGTGAGCCAACGGAGAAGGTTGCCGTGGACGCCAAAGAGGGCAAGTTTTTCAACAAGGAGAACGTGGTTTACTCTGTCAAAGGCTTGACGAAAGTCTATCTGCAGGACTTGACAGGGCACCCTGCTGTCCATGTGGTCGTTGAGGATGTGGACTGCAAGAGCAAGTGCTGATGCACAAGAGCGGCCAGGTCGGAAGCCAAATTGGTATATGGAGAGGAGGGCATTTTGCTCTAGGTATTCGGTGAGTTCTTTGGAGACGACGCGCTCCATAGTACGGCAAACAATGGAGGTAACGGAGATTGGCCGGTAGGACGTAGTTTGTTCGGTTGGTACACTGCCACCCTTCAGAAGAGGAGTGACGAAGGATAGCTTCCAGTGTTCAGGGCCGGTTTGCTCATCTTGCGGCCGCGGCTGCGGCTGCGGCCAAGAGGGATTTTTATGTCACGTGACCAGCTGCATGGGGACAAGGAAGTACCTAGCGTCCCTGCCTAATGGCAGAGAAGTCCGTGCCGCTTCGAGTACAAAAGTTCAATTTTGCTCGCAGAAGGTGACTGCAGAGGCTTTCAACTGAAGTCCAATTAACCGCCCCATCATACTTTAGGAGCGGCAGGTAAAGTTACGGCCAGGGAAGGTAAATATAAGCCAAAATAAAGGAAAAATCACGCAAAACGAAAGCGATGGTTGTGTATTTCTATATCTGTGCCAGCGCCGGCGCGAACAGCGTCTGCTGTAGTCGACCGGTTAGAGCGCCGGGACTTATCGTCGCGGCGTGAAAGTTCCGGGTTCAAATCTCGGTGGGAACTTTTTTTTTTGCGCGTGTGTTTTATTTTTTAAGTGTGATCTTTTTTACTAAGCATCCACTAGGACTACTGCGCCTTACACGATTTGTACTGTTTGCCCCACCTGTTGTATCGACGAACCGGAAGAAAAAAAAAAGATTACGGTAAGCCAAGTTAACGCGTTACTACAATCGTTTCATAATGTTCATTAAAAGGAAACCAAGATCAAGCCAAGTTAACGCGCAAATACGAACGTTTCATCATGTTCATTAAAAGCACACCAAGATTACAGCATCGGTATGACTTTCACACAAATGGGCCGAAACAAGCATCCTTTCCCAGCAACTACAGTTTTATGTGTTTTTAAATATACAACGCTCTTGCTACGACTCTTTTCAATAACAGGAGGCGCCTATTTAGTACTAATACGCACTGCAGTTGTGTCAATTAACAAAAATATCCACGAAATAAACACACAAAAAACAATTGCAGCCATGGATGCATTGATTGAGCGAGATCCTTCAGGCAAGGCAGCAAGTCAAACGTCTAAGAAGGTCATAAAACCGAAATAAAAGAGATTATACTTTTACTTGCATAGAATGTGATAAAAGTTATATTGTTACTCTTTACATCTCGCTGTGGCAATCGTTTTGGTTGAATTTTAGTATGAATAGCAGACGATCACAACAGAATGCAAAAATGAGTCAGACGTCGACATCGCAAACCATCTCTCAAACGCAAACACCTAAAATGACTTTAGATCAACAAATGGAATTAATTAGAGCAATTGGAGAACGAAAACAACAAATTCTAGAGAAATTCAGCAGCACAATTACCTGGCGAACGAAGAGACAGGCATGGGAAGATATTGTCAACGACATAAGCTTTCCGCGGAGTGCACGGCAGCTGCAGGAGGCATGGCGGAATTTGGAAAAGAAAGCCAGAGACATGTATGCGCTCTTCCGAGCGCATGGACAACGAACTGGGGAGTCAGAACTACCCACCCAATAATGTTATAGAGCTCATAGGGCCTCGTCTACATTCATAGTGGGAGTGCAGTCAGACAAAGTATAGAAATTGAACCTGCGGTAAAACAAATTTCACTCAAAAAAAAAAAAAGAAACGCGCAGAGCATAAAAAAAAAGTGGAATTTTTGGTGCGATTTGAACCTGAACTTTTTGCGCCGCGACGACAAGTCCCGGCGCTCTAACCGTTCGACTACAGCAGACGCTGCTCGCGCCGACGCTGGCACAGATATATTAATACACAACCACCGCTTTCGTCTTTTGTGATTTTTCCTGTATTTTGGCTTATATTTAACTTCCCTGGCCGTAACTTTACCTGCCGCACTAAAGTATAATGGGGCGGTTAATTGGACTTCAGTTGAAAGCCTCTGCAGTCAGTTCCTGCAAGCGAAATTAGACTTTTGTACTCGAAGCGGCACGGACTTCTCTGCCATTAGGCAGGGACGCTAGGTACTTCCTTGTCCCCATGGAGCTGGTCACGTGACATAAAAATCCCTCTTGGCCGCAGCCGCAGCCGCGGCCGCAAGGTGAGCAAACCGGCCCAGGGGAACGTCCCATGATGAGGAAACGAGAGAACATTGATGCGAGAACAGGGGCTATTTGAGGGGCTGAAGCTTTGAGCACTGCGGGGGTGATGCCGTCGGGCCCGGCCGCCTGGTAGGGGTTGATGGATTGAAGAGCGTGCAGAGTAGCATCAGGGGTAATGGCTGTCATGTCGAATTGGGTACTAGGGGGAACAGCTTGTGAACCAGGTGGCGCAGTTTGGGGGATGGGATCGGCAGTTTGTGTTTGAGAGAAATGGCGACTGAAGTGGTTGGCAATGGATTGGGGGTCCGTAATAATGGCGTCTTGGGTGGAGAACTGGGGAGCCGGCTGGGACTTCCGCTGCGAATGAACATAGGCCCAGAAGAGCTTGGGGCACTGCGAGGCTTTGGCGGCGACTGACTGCACGTAACGGGCATGTGATACATAGATAAGCCGCTTTAGTTCACGCTGGAGATCTTTCGCTCTGCTCCGGTGGCTTGGATTTCCGGTAAGCTTGGCCTTGTGGAAGAGTTTCTTTTTTCGGCGGCAAAGTTTCACAATGTCATTGGTTACCCAGGAATGACGCGACGATGAGGGACGTGTCGGTAGGCACTCTTTTTGGATTGCTGTCATGAAGTCAAGCCATACAGCGTATATGTCAGTGGGCGACTCTTCAGAAAGAGCCATGGTCCATGGGGCCAAGTGCACGAGCTGTGTTTAGTTGTTTTTCGGGTTGCCCATCGGCCTTTGTTGCAATAGCCGCCTACTCAGTTTAGAACTAAAACGAGGCTGTTTAAACAGTGTTGTTCACGTTACTCCTCAAACGTAGCGAAATTCCGTTACTCGTTACTTGGCCTTAAAAGTACTGAGCACGTTACTCGTTCCTTTTCTAGAAAAGTAACTATATATGTTACTCGGTACCGAAAAAAAAATAACTAAGAAGTAACTCGTTACTAGTAACGCGTTTCGTACATCTGTGGTTTAGTGCTCCCTGATTACCTTTCGCAGGCCGACCTCTAGTCGTTTAGCGAGTATCGTTACCAGCACCTTGTAATCTGTGGTCAACAAAGGGGGCGGAAGCTGTCAACACTAGTCCCTCCTCCGTGCTTCTTTGGAATGAGGACAGTGAGCGTTTGTCGATAGAAGGTGGCAACATGTTGCGTCACATGATTTCTTTAAAAGCCCCCCATAGGATGGGCGCATGCTCGCAAACGAACGTTTTATAAAACAAAAACACTACTAAGACCACTGGTTTCTCGGCACTTCCGTGGGCAAAGTCTTTTATGGCCCATTCGATTTCTGCTACGGCATTTTCCTCCTTGATTCTTTTCCGCAAGTCTTGCGGTACATTCTGAAGCAGCTGTCCGCGCGTCCGAGGTGGTCGAGGTGCTCTGTTTCCGTAAACTTCTTATACGCTGCCACGAAGGCGTTTTCTATCTCTTCTTGCTCCGTTAAGACACTATCTTGAACGTCGAGTGACGTCATCCTTTTCCGAGCAGCTCGCTGCCTTTCTTTTGCGTTAAAAATCTTCCTATACTTCGTTTCAGCTTCGGTCCGAGCGCGGCCGATGTGATAAGCCGAAGGGCCAATCAAAGAGCGCAAAAAGTGCAGCGTCACGGCGTGCTCTCTGCGCTTGATAGGACTAGCCGGCGGAGGAGCGCGCACAAAGAGACTGCGAATACCGGCTGATCCTATCAACTGCAGAGAGCATGCCAGGACGTTGTGCCTCTTTCGCTGTTTGTTTGGCCCTTCGGCTCATAACATCGGCCGCGCTCGGACCGAAGCTGAAACGAAGTATAGCTTCTTCGTTTTTTGTTGTTTTTTTTTTGTTTTTTGTTTTTTTTTCTTTCTAGTGTCAGCTCTCTGTCGCGAATCATCCCTCCCCGATACTGCTTCTCCAGGATATCGAGGACTCACCCCTCGCAATATTTGATATCTTTTGCGAAAAGTGTAGGTGTCTTCTTATCTTCCTTTATCAAGGTGGGGAGCGTTTGCGTGAGTTCACGCTTCTCTTCGCGCACTTTGGCTGACTCCTCCCGTCCGTATCTATACGCAGTACACTTGATATTTTCTTTCGAAAGCTCCAATTACACAGCGTTTATCGGGTGCGCTTCAGTTGCCTCAAGCAGGATTCGCTTTACCTGCTCGTGCAGGTGCCCAGGAGACTGTCCAGGAGACTACCGCCTAGCTTACAGCCACTACACCACGATGACGTCACATTTTGCCGAGCGCTCTTTCCCACCGTAAATGTGACGCATAATTAATCGGAGAATGCAGCGGGTAACACTTTGTTACACTCTGCGCTCCGTGTGTCGTACTCGTTTCTACATCTGTCCTCGTCCTTTGCGCAGTTCATTTATTTCTACAAATCATGAACCAACTAGCCCGACAAAAGGTGTTACTTAACACTTTGTAGATTGGGCTTCCGGTCACGGGTTTGCTTGACACATAAAGTTCATCGAGCCTTGCATGGCAGCCCCCCTGCCAATGGGTGCACCCCGAAGAAGGAGCCTCCGTCAGCTCGGTGACGTCTTTCAGGTCTAAGTCCCGCGCTGTTGACTGAGCTGCGGACCCAGCACGCCGGAACGGAAGGAGCAGAAGCAGGTGGAGTAAGAAAGCGCGCGGAGCAGATGGACAAGTGAAAGAGAGGAGCAGAAATAGGTTGTGTAGAAAGAGCGCGCGCAACGAAGTAGAAAGGGCACGAAATCGCGCTTCCCCTCTCTTAGTGACTCAGAAAATTCAACGCGAAGTTTTTGTAACCAGGTAGTTCTAAATGGAAGCGCGCGCAGCGCCACAAATGGTGTGACGTAATCTGTTTCCATACAAAACGCTGCCTAGACACCACCCGAACTAAGAGCACCACCCACCCTGTAAAGCTACCAGCACTTTTAAAAGTGTTTAGCAGAATGACCCAACATGAAGCCAACTTTGTACTTTTATATACATTTCTTGAATTTATATATAATATAGTCTACGTAAAATATTGACAACAAAACAACATATACGTGTAACCTTCGTGATTGCGGAGGCGGTCACCTGCAAATGAGCGTCTTTGAATTGTCCAGTATATAAAGCGGTAAAGCAATCAGAAGGGCCCTGATTCATCTGTCGCGCGTGATTTATTGACTATGTATTTGCGGTATTTGCGCACGCTGAAAACTGCATGTGATGCTTTCTGCTTTTAAACGTGTTACTCGTAAAATATCGTCCCTCGAATTCTGGTAAGATCGCCAGCATCCTATTTTATGGCGTTCTCCAGCGTCCTAAGGATGTAGCTGTAACGCCCTTAGGGTTCTAGCCCTGGAAGCAGCTGAATTACACACTCAAGGGCGTAAATGTTTTAATGTGTTTAGCGTTTTCACTTGCTTGGTGTCATGAGGCAATTTTTCCCCTGATTTTACCAAATTTTGTTTGATGTCATGAGTAATAAACGAGGATATCAAAGACTCAAGAATGTTACCAGATTTCTAAAATCAGGTGCCGAATTTCCCTATATGACAGCACTAGCTGGCAGTCTGACAGCGGCCTGCCTCGAGCGCAGACCGGGAAGAAACACCTTGCGCTTATGCTTATCTGGTGTCTTGTCTCCTGGGTGTCCCACGCAGGCGCCATCACTATAGCCAGAGCAGCAAGCTATGGCTCTCGTATCCTTCAGCAGTGCATGCCCTTGACCGTGATGAAGTACAAGCTGCCTTCGTCAGTTGTGCAGAAGGTATGTACCATACCGTCTCTATGAAAAGGTTCTCAAGACAGATCCTGTCTTGCGGTATATTCTATGCCGGTTATCGCAGTAGTTGAAAGAATTATTACTGATAGTATTTTTTGCCTAATCTCATGCCAATAATAAATTTTAAAAAATGCGCGATAAATTAGGAACCATGTGCAGGCCGGAAGTGGGCAAGGAATAGCACTAATTTTAGGTACCTGAAACTTTTGTTGCCAACTAAAATAGTTGGATATATCTACTGGTATGTGGCAGGATGCATACGTGCATGTTTATACTATGTATCAGCTCAAAGATAAATCAAATAGGATAGTATATAATATAAATTCTGAAAGCAAATAATGCATATAGAACTAAACGTAACGTTTTCGCTAAGTTGTGAAGCATGCAAATTAATATATTTCGTTTTATGCAGTATAGCACAAGTCAGATTCCCTCGTGATGGCTAGTCATGTGAAATTAAAATTACTATTGTAAAGAGAGTACAAATCGTACGTTACGTTGGAAATATTTCTTTGAGAAAAATGTAACATATGGGTCAGAAACCTGTTGTCGCTTAAACACAAATTTTGGCTTCACCTTCACCTGACAAAATGGTTTTGATAATTCATCGAAGTGAAAAGACTGTGATATTAGCCGAGATCCGAACCGGCTACTCTGGATGGACAGAGGAGATTAAAGACAACACAGGCAGAGACAAATGCGAAAAGTCACACATATTTGCAGACAAAAAAAAAAAGACTGACAGCGTAAATAAGGAAGCAATTAAAAAAATGTGAAGTGCACAAATGAAGATTTCAGTTTACTATAGCCTGTCGTTAACAGGAATCTGACGATCGTTGGGCACAGAAGTTTTTTTCGTGATCTACATACATTTGCATGATTCCGCCAATTCCATGTGACAATCTTAGTTTTTTTAGGGCATGGGTGCACAGCTAAAATATTAGGCGGGCCAAAATTACATTTATTGAAAACTCTGCGGGCCGCACCTAGTTCGACGTGTTGCACCTTTTGGCTGCTGTCAGGCTTCCAATATCAGGTGTATTCGCACTCGTTGACGTCTTTAGCATATCTCGCAATGTCATGTCCGTCATGGTAGATTGAAGAAGATTCTTGTTCAGAGTCATCAGTGAGAAGGTCTGCTCGCAAACATCCGTGCTCCCGAAAATTGACGTTAGTTTCAAGGCGTGGTCCACCAGGTTTCCGTATTTGTTGTTGTTCAGGTTTTTATAGAGCTCAAGCAGCTGATATTCGCGATGCATAGTCTTCAACGCTGGTGAACTCTGGAGGTCGATGAGCTCCAGTTGCATCGTGGGATCGGAGTTTTTTGGGGATGCAGAAAAAGGATCGCGGAACAGGCCGTTGTTCTCTTTCTCGACCTCAAGCGCCTTGAATCTTTGCTGGAACTCGGAGAGAAGGTTCTCAACGTGTGGCGCGTACGTCGCAGTCCCCGACTTCTGGTTTCCACCGTGGGGAAACAGTCTCTGACAAACTCTAAAGTGTGCTAAATTTCCAGTTTGAAGCTTCCATGTACAGACATGTTGAGACAGAACCACAAGTGGTACAAAGACGGCTACACACGCTGTTTGTTTGTTTGTTTTTTGTCAGCCGTATTAGTGGAGAGGGAAAATTTGAACTGAGAAATCATAGTTCCTTCACCAAAGAGTGAGAAAAGTTGGTCAGAGGGTTTCACTGCTACTTGCCAAGCGGAGCGGGCGTTCGGTGGATTGAATGGCATACTAAGCAACTTTCTGCGCTGAGCCGGGCCGCGGGCTGCTAAAAAAGCGCACGCGGGCCGCACGCGGCTCGCCGGCCGCATGCAGTGCACCCCTGCTTTAGGAGCTGAAGACTTTGGTCTCAATTATTAGGGAATTATATTATTATAGGTTTCAAAATTTGAGTAGATTTGCGACATGTGGATTTTGGGTAGTCAATTGCCCAAATGCAGCAAAACGAACTGTTTTTATATGCAAGCAACTCCAATGCGGCTCAAATTAATACATTTCATTCGCTTCGGCAGGGTCTCAGAGCCGCGTGCATATACCTACGGTTCTGCTACCACAAGTACAAGCCCCTGATGGACACGGTACAGCGAGTCAAGTTTCTTAACCGTTATTGCATATGCGCTTTAGTCTTCCAACAAAAAGGCCTTGTTAACGAAAATAATCCTTGGAGAAGGGGAACAAGAGGGACAAAGGACAAACACAAATCTCCAAACACAGGCAGGTGACTGGTGCGCGACCGAAAAATTCCGCCTCGTCCGTTTATTGAACCCTGGACCTCTCCATTTCTAATGCCCGAACCAGGCGGATTTTTCCGGTCGGGCACCAGTCACCTAGTTTGGAGATTTGTGTTTGCCCTTTGTCCCTCTTGTTCCACTACTCCAGGTATTATTTTCATCATGCTTTTCCAGCTCGCTTGCACCTTTGCATTTAGTTGCATTATAATCATGGCCTTGTTAAGTTTGTCATTACACAATTGTCATTGACAATTGTTTTGTCGTGCATGGCACTCCTTGAGTTCAACAATTAGGTTGCTGCTCTTTTATTAAAAATTGATATATAAAACTTTGAGCTGTCAAACATAGGCCAGGCAAAAAAGTGAACAAGGAAGGAAGAATTTGAGTATTATACACCCGTAATGTATAATAACCAACTAGCTCAGCTCATTCCCGTAACAAAAAAGTGACTAATACTATAACCGGTACCCTAATTCTGAACCAGCTTTTGGCTTATACTTTTTGTTATTATATACCTTGTACAAACCAGCTGTCAATTTATTGTTCCTGTACCTCTATACCTCGTCTTAAGCCAGTATTTTGATCCCTCTTCATGTTTCTATATACACTGTCCTTAGCCTGCATTCGGTTCATTTTTCCTGATCATATATACCTTTTCTTGAACCAGTCTTCCTATATGTTTTGTTCTAAACCAGCTTTCGATTCATTGTTCCTGTTCCTGTATGCAATGTTTTGAACCTGTATTTTATACATTACCCTGTTTCTTAATATCTTGTCTGAACCAGCATTTCGATCATTATTCCTGTTCCTACATACCTTGTTCGGTTCATTGCTTCTGTTCCTATATACCTTGTACTAAGCAAGCCTTACGTTCATTGTTCCTGTTCTTGCATACATTGTCTTCAACCATTATTCATTCTTCCTGTTCCTATATGCTTTGTCTTGAACCAGTATTCTGTTCATACTTCCTGTAAAGTACCTATATGCCTTGTCCTGCACCAGCCTTGGATTCATTGTTCCTGTTCCTGTATACTATGTCCTGAATCAGTAATCGGTTTATTCTTCCAGTTCTTATATACCTTTTTCATGGACCTGTATTCGGTTTGTTCTTTTTCTTCTATATACGTTGTCTTGAGCCAGTATTTGGTTCATTCTTTCTTTTCCTATATACCCTGCCCTGAACCTGTTATTTATTTATTCCTTTTTCATTTACACCTTACACGAAACCAGTACTCGGTTCATCTGTTCTGTTCCTATATTCCTTGTCATGAACCTGTATTGGGTTCGTTTTTTCTTTTCCTAAATACCTTGTCCTGAGCCAGTATTTGGTTTGTTCTTTTTGGTTTTTTATACATTGTCCTGGACCGGTACACGGTCCTTTCTTCCTACTCCTTCATACCTTCTCCTGAGCCAGTATTTGGTTTCTTATCTCTGTACCTATATACCTTGTCCTGAATCTGTAATCGGTTCGTTGTTCCTTTTCCTTTATGTGCTGGGCCAGTATTTCTTTGTTCCTATAAACGTTATCATGAACCTGTATCCAGTTCGTGCTTTTTTTTCATACTTTTGTCCTGAGCCACTATTTTGTTTATTCTTTCTGTGCCTATATACCGTTTCGTGAACCTGTATTCGTTTCGTTCTTCCTTTTTTTTACACATTGTCCTGAACTAATATTTGGTTTATTTTTTCGGTTCTTATATACCTTGTCCTGAACCTGTATTCGGTTCGTTCTTCTTTTTCCTTTATACCTAGTCCTGAGCCAGTATTTGGTTTCCTATTCCTGTTTTAAATACCTTGTCCTGAATCAGTCTTGGGTTCTTTCTTCCTGTTCCTATATATACAGTGCCCTGAACCTGTATTCGGTTCTATCGTCCTGTAGCCATATATCCTGTCCTTAACCTGTTGTCTGATCCCTCTTTCTGTTCCTTTGCGCCTTTTACTGAACCTGCATTTGGTTTTTGGTCATCTTCCTATATACCAGTTGTCCTGAAACTGTATTAGGTTTACTCTTATTCAGTTTCTTCTTTTTGTTCCTATATACGTTGTCATTAACCTGTATTCGGTTCCATAATCCTGTTCCTACATACCTTGTCCTGTACCTATTTCGGTTTCTTTTTTTTTTTGTCGTATATACCTTGTCCTGAACCTGTATACGGTTTCCTCTTCCTGTTCATATATACTTTGTCCTGAATCCGTCTCTGGTCCCTTCTTCCTATTCCAATATACCTTGCACTGAACCCGTATTCGGTTTTATCGTCATGTTCCTATAAACATTGTCCTGAATCTGTATTCGGTTCACTCTTATCCGGTTTCTCCTCCCTGTTCCTGTATTCGCAGCTCCAATGCCTTTTAGATGGCGGGGCGGTATAGTTCCAAGATGGCGGAAGAGACGGGATATATTCTCCAGGATTTCCCGTGCGCCTGCTCGCTGACGCTGGTCGGTGCGCTATAAATAATTTAGTTGTCTACAAATGCGAAACGGTCAGAGCAGAAGCGTATTACAGGTGACGGAGATGTTTTTATGCGTTAGGAAAATAGGCATGTTGATATTTAAAAGGGCTGCGGAAAACCTCAACTCGCGAAGCTTTGTGGAGGGCGAGCGCGTTTTGGGCACCGCTACGTCACTATTTGTGGCAAAATACTTTTGTGGGTGATGCAGATGTGGTGTTCGCGCCTTTCCTGGCTATTGGTGTTCCAAAAGCGGCCGCGCACGGCGACGTTAAGCACCGGAAGAGCAGCGTTCACTGTATGAATGTCTTCGTGTCACAGGCTCACAACTAGCTGCTTCACCGTTGCGCTTTAGTTAGTGCAATACGTATCAAACTGCGCTATGGACATTGATAGGAAGCTTTAGAATAGCACGACCGCAGGCTATCGTACGTGCAGCGTTGCAATCGGGAAGCTCGCGTTGCGCCTTTGAAACATAATTTTCAGCACGCGCCAGGAGCGTTGCCGTGCTGACGGTAGCTTGCGGTAGCACTATGCTAAAACTGTCTATTAACGTCATCAGCGTGGTAAGGGGTTTTATTTATAGCTCTATCAAAACTTGGAAGACGATTGAGAGCTTCGTTTTTAAGAGTGGAACACGATAGCGTTATCGGGCCCAGTTCGCATCACCTTCTCATTCGCTTTTTATGCTCTTCTGCCAGTAGGGCAGAGCGTGCGGCGGCCAGGCATAGTCAGTGACGTGTCTGGCTCGCAACCGAAGGGTCGTGGGTTCGAGGTCTTGCCTAAATCGATTTTTTTTTATTTCAGGCAAATAATTTACTTATAAAGGTAAAATCATTTGAGACATGCGGCGACCTTTAATTTGCATTATATGTCATGTTTTAATAACGTTCATTCCACGCGTGACACCACGTTTCACGTGAACGTTGCGGGTTGTTTTGAACTTCCCGCGCGAGGTCATGTGGCTGTGACGTCTTGACTCTATCGACCAATCAGGATTTTCCCGTCACGCCACCGACGCCGGTTTTTCTGCGACATGGGCTCCTTGACGCTACGCGCGTTAAAATAAATATTTTAATATACCGTGAAATCCCGAAAGGACGCCCACACCCGATTCATGGCCCACCCCCTTGGTTACCCAAATATCTATTTCAGTCACTCTGCCGGTACATTGTCCACCTTCCAGAAATAGCGATTCCCAAAAATCAAAAACGCACAAACTTTTTTTTTTTTTCTTCCTGTTCCTATATATACAGTGCCTGAACCTGTATTCGGTTCTATCGTCCTGTACCTATATATCCTGTCCTTAAACTGTTTTCTGATCCCTCTTTCTGTTCCTTTTCGCCTTTTACTGAACCTGCATTTGGTTTTTGGTCATCTTCCTATATACCAATTGTCCTGAAACTGTATTCGATTAACTCTTATTCAGTTTCTTCTTTTTGTTCCTATATACGTTGTCATTAACCTGTATTCGGTTCCATAATCCTGTTCTTACATACCTTATCCTGTAGCTGTTTCGGTTCCTTTTTTTTTGTCGTATATACCTTGTCCTGAACCTGTATACGGTTTCCTCTTCCTGTTCATATATACTTTGTCCTGAATCCGTCTCTGGTCCCTTCTTCCTATTCCAATATACCTTGCACTGAACCTGTATTCGGTTTTATCGTCATGTTCCTATAAACATTGTCCTGAATCTGTATTCGGTTCACTCTTATCCGGTTTCTCCTCCCTGTTCCTGTATTCGCAGCTCCAATGCCCTTTAGATGGCGGGGCGGTATAGTTCCAAGATGGCGGAAGAGACGGGGATATATTCTCCAGGATTTCCCGTGCGCCTGCTCGCTGACGCTGGTCGGTGCGCTATAAATAATTTAGTTGTCTACAAATGCGAAACGGTCAGAGCAGAAGCGTATTACAGGTGACGGAGATGTTTTTATGCGTTAGGAAAATAGGCATGTTGATATTTAAAGGGCTGCGGAAACCTCAACTCGCGAAGCTTTGTGGAGGGCGAGCGCGTTTTGGGCACCGGCTACGTCACTATTTGTGGCAAAATACTTTTGTGGGTGATGCAGATGTGGTGTTCGCGCCTTTCCTGGCTATTGGTGTTCCAAAAAGCGAGCCTTAAGCACCGGAAGAGCAGCGTTCACTGTATGAATGTCTTCGTGTCACAGGCTCACAACTAGCTGCTCACCGTTGCGGTTTTTAGTGTAGTGCAATACGTAATCAAACTGCGCTATGGACATTGATAGGAAGCATTAGGATAGCGTGACCGCAGGCTATCGTACGTGCAGCGTTGCAACCGGGAAGCTCGCGTTGCGCCTTTGAAACATAATTTTCAACACGCGCCAGGAGCGTTGCCGTGCTGACGGTAGCCTGCGGTAACACTATGCTAAAACTGTCTATTAACGTCATCAGCGTGGTAAGGGGTTTTATTTATAGCTCTTTCAAAACTTGGAAGACGATCGAGCTTCGTTTTTAAGAGTGGAACGCAATAGCGCTATCGGGCCCAGTTCGCATCACCTTCTCATTCGCTTTTTATGCTCTTCTGCCAGTAAGCAGAGCGTGCGGCGGCCGAGGCATGCATAGTCAGTGACGTGTCTGGCTCGCAACCGAAGGGTCGTGGGTTCGAGTCTTGCCTAAATCGAATTTTTTTTTTTTTATTTCAGGCAAATAATTTACTTCATAAAGTTAAATCATTTGAGACATGCGGCGACCTTTAATTTGCATTATATGTCATGTTTTTAATAACGTTCATTCCACGCGTGACACCACGTTTCACGTGAACGTTGCGGGTTGTTTTGAACTTCCCGCGCGAGGTCATGTGGCTGTGACGTCTTGACTCTATCGACCAATCAGGATTTTCCCGTCACGCCACCGACGCCGGTTTTTCTGCGACATGGGCTCCTTGACGCTACGCGCGTTAAAATAAATATTTTAATATACCGTGAAATCCCGAAAGGACGCCCACACCCGATTCATGGCCCACCCCCTTGGTTACCCAAATATCTATTTCAGTCACTCTGCCGGTACATTGTCCACCTTCCAGAAATAGCGATTCCCAAAAATCAAAAACGCACAAACTTTTTTTTTTAACTTTCAATTTTTTTATTTTTTTTGCAATGGGGAGAGCTTACATTTTTGAGGACTAGAGTAGTCAGGGGGCAAAACGCGAGAAAGGTTCCAGGTTGCTCTTTCGGTGCCCCCACATCCGATCGTCCGAATTGATAACCGCAAAGGAAAACAAGGTCGGACTGACGTGGCCATCTCATCCCTCGATCTGCCAGTGAACTGTGAAGACGTTTCTCCTGCAGTCCCAGGATGAGGTCCAGCTACACTATTCAGAAGAAGGTAAAAATCGTGGAGTGGCACCGCAAGAACGAACTCAACGTGAGCAAGACTGCACGCCACTTCGAAGTTGACAGAACGCGTGTACAGAGATGGAACACGTAATATCAAGCACTTATGCAGCAATGCGATGGTAAGACCAAGCTGAAGAGAACGATTGGTACTGGACGACCCGCTTTCAGTGAAGAACTTGACGACGCGTTGATGGACTTCCTGGAGACTGAGAAATCAGCCGGTCGAGCCTTCAGCAACCGGCTTCTCAAAGAGCACGCGCAACAGCTAGCGGCACAAATGGGTCTGGGCAACGTTCCAGCATCGTGCCAGTAGATCACTCGCAGTAAAAAACGCTGCAATGTGTCCATGCGGGTTGGGACAAACGAAAGTCAAAAGCTGCCCGCTGACTGCGCTGAAGCGATTGCGGTATTCAGAAAGGCTGTTTGGACTCTTCGCCGGGAGTATGATTATACGGATTACAACATTGTCAATATAGACTAGACTATGGTACGAATGGACTGTCCAGCAACATAAACGAACAACACTACCGACGACTCAAGCATCCAAATCACCAACACCGGCTGTGCCCGGCGAGGTATGACCGTGGTTTTGTGTGCAATGGCAGCAGGAGTCAAGCTTCCAGCGTTGATCGTGCTTAAAGAGCCAACAGGCCGGATATCCCCGAGGGCACTATTTGCACTCAAGATTCCAGGTATGTTGCTTTAAACTTCCTCTGCCGTATATGTAGGTAGCTACACACTTAGCTCTACGCAAGAGAGAAACAAAAACTATAAAACTGCATCTTCAAACTTTCAACGAAAAAAAATATTTGATTGTGGCGCCATCAGTTACCCTAGAGCCACACCAATTTCGTCTTGCTTCGCCATAGTCGCCAAAAATGACGCAGCCCCAGTCAAGTTCAATGGTCAGGCGGTTATGTACGCCCAGTGCAGGCCGCATTTATCCACCGGTCGTGTTTGAGGCCTGTTGCCCTTGTGTTTTCTTACGGCATGCGCTTTCGTAAGTCAATCAGTTCCAAGTTGTCAATTAATTTTGTGCTAGTATTCTTTTCAGGAAATGTGCGGGTCACATAATCTAGAAACGGATGGATGACACCTCCCGTCCTCCAAGGGTGGATACGCAGGGTCTGGGGACCGAACGTCGACGACATGAGAAGGCTCCTCGTGCTGAACCAGGCGCCGATTCATAAAACTGAGGGTGCCTGAGAAGCTCTCTACGCCAGGGGCACAGACGTAGCCCTTATATCAGGAGGCTTCACATCAATACTGCATCCCGCCAACGTCTCGTGGATGCAACCGTTAAAGGAGGTGTTGCGCGGGCGTTGGGCCGTGTTCTTCCAGACGGGCAAGCTGACTCCCAAGGGAAATCCCAAGAGGCCGTCTAGGCAGAACGTCGTAGACTTTGTGGCGGAGGCGTGGGCCTCCCTCTCCGAGGACATGGTGCGGCGGTCCTTCAAGAGGTGCGGCATTTCAACAAGCCTCGATGCAATGGAGGACGGCGAACTCAATGACCGTTTGGCGTCGGTGAACGATGCGGTGGAGGTGGGACCCGGGAAACACGAGAGCCTGGTAGACGAGGCCTTGGACTTGATTTTTGACAGCGGCAGTGATGTTTTCTTCAATTAATTCAGCGACGAATATAAGCGAGGATGAAGGCACAAAGAAACCTGCTGTTTCTCGTATTTTTCATAGTTTTTGAAGCTGACTCCTGAAACATGGCTTACCCCACTTTTAACTACACTTATCTCTGGCAATAGGGTGGGCGCCCTTTCGGGATTTTACGTACTGTACATTTGTGTACCGTGTTATTTGCAACGTTGCGACCCGCCTCTCCACAACTGCGACCGCCTCACCAAAACTTAAGCACTCATCACGAAAGGCTGACTACCACAGGCGCGCTTGAAATGTTTCGAGCATTTCTTTATTTGCCTTTGTAATAACATGAAAGCAAGTACGCCCATTCTGTACTTTTAAAGTGCTCTGAACAAATGGTCATGTTCCTTGTAAAGGCCTTAAAACGCGAACCCATTCCCGATGTCCATTGCTTGGTATATCGTTGCGCGACCAGTTTTCATGTACTACCTAGTGCAAAAAAAATAAACTCTTCGGAGACCGTACGTTAGAGCTCTACACTACTATCGGGAGCGTGTTTGCCGTCAGGTTGAGCACAGATTGTGCTGACGGCCACAAGACCAGAAATCCGCAGAGTATGCGACATACGAAAAGTCCATAATGAAAATAGACATCCCAGTCCCTTCGTGCAACGCTGTTGTGAGGCGGAACACAACCATTCCTAATTTAACGCGCTCACCTTTTTCGTTAAAACTGCTTCACGCATGAACACGCCGACCAGAACCAGGCGGTAACAGCAGCACCGAGGCATCAAGGCCGACAGTCCCTGCCACCGTCTCGGTGCCACTCCTCTGGTTCTTTGTTCGTCCGCGAGAGGGCGAGCGGCGGGCTGGAGTTGCGAACACATTGTCCTGAACCCGTATTCTGATCCCTCTTTCAGTGGCTAGCTTTGACCTGAACTAGTCTTCGATTCCTCCTTCCCGCTCCTATATACCTTGTCCTAAACCTGTATTCGGCTCGCGAGCTGTATGTGGATCTTCGTAGGTACAAATACGGCTCGCGGTGCCCTGGTAAACGTGCTCCTTTTCCTCTCCTGTGTCCCCACGACCAACAAAAAATTACTGAATTAAAAAAAAAAAACTCAGTCGTGGCAGCCCTGTACTACACTACGTACATACAGCTCGGCTGCTTTTTGAGAACAAGATGTGCTCAGGGACCCTGTTTCTCTTATTATTCTAGAAAGAATTTTGAACGGTATACGCATAACGGGCGTCAGGGGCAGTGGCTGGCTTGTGAACCATGCATTTATTTTTGCTTAGCGGTTGAAGGAACGTGCTGCTGCCTGGTATTCTTTGTTGTAGACGACAATTATACTTGTCGCCTTTGGAAAGGACTGTTCCCATCATATCGTTTGTTCTTTAAATTAGCGCTCCCCCCCCCCCCCCGTTCTTTTTCCAGCAACTCTCTAAACTTTTGTAGCTTTGTCAGCGGCCCTAACCCCATGTCACTCTGGCCAACCTCTGGCCACCACTGCTATACACCCTTGTCCTGCGCCTGTATTCGCTTTCCTATTCCTATTCCTTTGTACGTTACCCTAACCTTGTATTCGGTTCCCTCTTCCTGTTTCTATATACCTTGTCCTGAACCAGTGTTCGGTTCCCTCTTCCTGTTCTTGTATACCTTGTCCCGAACCAGCCTTCGGTTCAGGAGAAGAAGTTTCTTTTTTATTATTATTGTTGTTGTTGTTGTTGTTTTGTCTCTAGAGGGGGTGTTTAAGCGTAAACAGGTTTTTTTTTTCTGTCTAGAATTTGTAAACTAGAAACTTACGTTAGTGCTTCTAGCCCGAAAGCCAAGTTGGTGGCCATGGCGGCCACTATAAAAGAGGCGAAATAGATTAATTATATTTAGTTAATTAACAAATTATCTAAATTAAGTTGCAGCATTCCCATGCAGTGGCGTCACGAGAGTCAGCGGCACCCGGGGCGGCAGTCTGCCGCGACAACCCCCCCCCCCCCCCCCGCGTGACCCGCCGCAACTCCCCTCCCCTCCCCCCCCCCCCCCCCCCCCGCTCTTGCGTGGCCCGTCGGACCCCGCACCCCGCTCTCGTGGCCCGCCGCGACACCCCCCTGAGCACTGCACCCGGCTCGTGGAGAAATTGTGTCTTTATCTTGTTTCTTTCAATACTGGTGGCGTCCGGCTCTCAAACTTTCGCATTCTCTCGCCACCCCTAAGGTTACATCCTCTCTGAGTTTCAGCTTTATGCGACATGTGAATTATTCATTCGAGCAAATAAACGGGGCTTTATTTTCTTCATCGGATCCGGTGACGTACATTCTGATTAGCGCGTTTTTATGTACCCCACATCGCCTGGTTTACGGGGGCAAATATTGGAGGGGGAGCGAGGCTAGATAAATACGCCTTTGAGAATCACTCACTTATCTTTAGGATGTTTAGCCGGCACCAGCTTTGCTTACCCGATAGAGAGTAAGAAAATCTGGGAGCCGAATAAAGGCAAGCGCGTGCACCACTCAGGCGTATTTACCTAAACCTCGCCTCCCCCCCCCCCCCCCCGCCCCCCTTTCCTTCGTCTTCCTCACTTTCTCCCCACAAGCCAGGTGACGTGAAGACGTAATGCGCCAATCAGAGTGCCCAAACTAACCTACGCGACCAAGTTTGTTTCTTTTTTCTTTTTCTTCTTTTTAGTTACAGTTTGTTTTTTGTTTGTTTGTTTGTTTGTTTGTTTGTTTTTAAGGCGTTTTTGCTTAGTATCTGCTAGGAATTATGGATTATTCAATATTTTGTTTAACATTGTCATGCTTTGTTAGCCGTCGTCGACGTTCTGGTGCGGTCGAGCATTTGATTTGGTCGTATTTTTCCCGCGTGCGCGGGCGCAGGAGAGAAAGAAGTTCGAGTACCGGTTGCACACCTGCGTCGCCAACCTCACTGCCATGTCACTGCACAGGTTTACTGAGGTAAGGTCCGAACCGAACATTGTGGCCCTGTAGTTAGAGCAACGCTAGCTGTGCCAACAAACGAGTATGAGATTGCTACCTGGGCATCAGTACATTGTGATCATCTTTGTTTCAGCTACATACCTTCGCAGCTTTCAGCCTCTTTTAAGCTTCTTCTTTACGCGATTCTACAAGAATAGATATATCGGCTGCGTCTGTCTCAACTTGTGCAGAGTCCCGATAGATTTCCTTCCGCATTTTCACTGACTCCATACGAATCTCCTTTTATTTTCGCTCATCATAAATACGCATACTCTTTTCTTTTTTATGGTGGCCCTGTTTGTGGCAGGGCACCTTGCTTATAATGTCTACTGTCTTTTTTTTTTTTAATGTGCACTGAAAAAAAATACGCTCGAGGTACACCTAAGCACCTCTTATGAGTTATGAATGCGAAAGCATGCATGTCGTTCTTCTGCTCCCTTATTTCGTCGGCGGCGTACTTGCGTCGACGCCGAGCGCGCGCTCTCCTCGCCGCGCTGACCTTGGGCGTGGAGCCGCTGCCTCGCTCGGCACAAAGACGCTACCGGCGCGCTGCCGCGCGGACACGCAGCGCAATGGGGTGGCGGTCGTTGAAACTGACGCGCAGCGGCCAATGGGAGCCTCGTTCCTTGAGACTATGACGCGCGCCAGCCAATGAGATCAAAGCCGAGATCCATCAGATTTCGGCTTCACTGCGCTCCATTGGGAGCGGGGAAACTAGGTGCCGTTTGGCTAGCCTTTTCGCGTGGCTTCAAAGCTGGGAGCCATACGATCTCGGCTTCACTTGGAGAAAGGAGCTTAGGTGCCGTTCGGCGCGGCTTCAAAGTTAGTGACGTCGGCTCGTTCCATGGGACAGTTAATGCTTTCGCCATTAAAACGTTGTTTACGGATTCAATCCTTCGGGGGATCCTTTCAGGCAGCGCTGTCTAGGCGTACACATAAGGAACAACACCCTTTCTAATGCTATCAGTGACTGTAGCCTATGACAGCTTAAGAAAAGTAGGGCGTGGCCAGTCCCGAGCATCTCATTATCGCTCCGGAACCAATCATATTGCGTCATTAGCCGATAAGGACGCCAAGAAACGAAGCATAAGCAAGAAGCATGAACATAATGGCTGTTAGTAACTCCAGTGCAATTCACTTATAACGATACCACATATAACGATGCACTGCTTATGATTTGTTTCTAGACTAGAAACGATCTTTTTCTAGTCCAGATACAACGATTATCGGTTATAAGGATTGAATGTTCAAGTTTTTCATTATCGTTATAAGTGGATTGGACTTATATCGAGCAGCTGCGCTATTCTTTCTGTCTCTGTCTCCTTCTCTCTCGAGTTTCATGTGGTAGAAGGTGCGCAAATGGGACGTTCCCACAAATACTCGCGCTTCGCTAGCAGCCTTTTTAAATTATTTTTTAATTGGGTAGCTTTATTTGAAGTGATTAGATTCGGCTTACACGACTATGGTTATTGGAATGAGAAATATGGCCAATTTTGTCATTTTCAGTTGCAGGTTGATCATAAACGCACCCCCAATGCTGATATTGTTGCTTTCCCTGTGCAACAGCAATTATTGTCGATGTTTCACAGCGCGTCTCACGTGTGTTTTGTTTTTCCACTAAATACTTTCCACTAAATTTCGAAGGAAGCCACAGCGTTACCTGACGCCATGGGACTTCACAATATACCCTTTTCGAAATTCAGTGCCATCTGGTGGCTCAAAAAACGTTTTTCCTTTCGACAGAGTAAGAACGGTCATCAAACTTTTTTTATGTGTGTGTTTTGTAACGGGCACAGTCGTTTTTGCACTTCAATGGCGGATGAGAATTGGTTCTTCTATCACCTCATAATGTTTGGTTTTGATTCATTTCAGTTTCGATTGTATGAACACAACAACTCACCAGGGACTCCATTCTGCACACTTGGCGAAAACGTCGCCGAGGAATCCGGCGGCCGTGATTGGCCGGCATCGCGCTTGAGCTTGTCTCCGGCCAAACACGGTGGTAGAATTCCTCGCAGGCTTTTTCGACAAGTGTCCAGATTAGAGTTCCCGTACAGAGCGGCAGCCCATAAATGCCTCGATTAAACTTCCGCCATCAAAAGTCTTTAGAGCCAAGCTTGTGCAAGGAAGTGATTGAACCACATCCCGAAAGAAACGCTTACGCACCGTTGTATGTAATTCCTGCGTCGTGTTGTGACGACGTCTCAAACGTGACAAGCCTCCAATATCCTCCCCTTGGAGTATCTTCAACCTCTTCTTTTATCAGCCTCAAGAAGGCAGCCATTAGTTTTGCCACCGACGCCATATATTGAGATGACGATAGTGATCGGGGTTGTCACACTGATTTTTGAAAAAAGGTGCGTTTTCCCGCAGAACTTTACGGACTAGATTCCCCGTTGAATCCAGCGGGGAATCACAGTGTCGCGTAAACACTGTGACGTCACGTAAAGTCATTTGACGTTAACGCGTCACGTGACGTCGAAATCTACCTGCGGAGGGGGGTAGAAACTTTTCGCGTGACGCCACAGTGTCATGTGACGTCCCGGGAAGTCACGCGACGTCACATCTTGAACAGTGGGCAGCAGAGTGCAGCGCTTCGGCTATCGTCGCCGTTCACTGCGGGACACGGCAGAGTGTCGGCCATTTTTCTTGCATCCGCTGGCACGTCTGCTTATACTCTGGTACCTCGAGCAGATATATCAATATCTCCGATATTCAACAAATACCATAGCCATTTTTTGTTTCCCTACGGGGGTGTGTATCTTTTTTCTCTCTTTTATGTGTTTAACCTATTACTCTGCAGGATATATCGGACGAGGTCGCCATGGCTGCAAGGGGGTTTTTGCTCGAAGGAAGGGTAAGGAAGTCCGAGGAACGATCTGACGCGTTAAGAGGACATTGACCTTACCCTTTATCAGTCCTTGGTTCCCACGCGACGTGCAATAAATACACCGTACCTATCATTGCACTTACCACCATAAATGCAAGATATCGGTAAAAGAAAACTCGTAAAACTCGGGTACTTTAGTTAAGTATCGTAAAACCCTGAGCAAGCGCCCACTAAAAATTTGTGGATAATCATGAAGGTTGAAAGAAGAGGATGCGACATACCGGCTCAAGCCAGCCAAACGAAAAAGTATTAAGTGAAGCCGGAAGTAGAGCTTGAGCTCGGTGGGAATGCCCCCAAGGGTGCACAAGGGTGTAATTTGCGTCCAATAGCGTCTTTTGATTTTGTTCGTTTTTGGTCATTGCTGGGGGCGTGTCCCTCCGGACCGGAAGTCTCCCCCGGCTCGAACAGGGTGTCTTTTTAAAGGGGCCCACCAACAATTTTTTGACTGGTTTGAAGTTCGCGCTGAAACGGAGCTCCATGAAAGCAGGAACACCGAGGGAAAAAAATATTACAGAAATTCGCAATATTTTGTGAGTTATTAGCAAATTAAATATTGCAGAAAAACACTTTAAATAAGCAAAACATTGCGCTTCATGACGTAAAATGAAACAGTTCAGCGATTGGAGCAAAGCGGTTGGCCAATTGGACGCGAGTTTGGTTGATAGCCCGTCGGCCCGGTCGGCCATTAGGCCTCGCTGCAACCATCGTAGCTTTGGAATCGGGTTGCCATCATCGATGAATTTACCGGGCTTATCGGATTTTGAGCGCCGAATTCTTAAAAAGGAGTGCGGAGCTGGGCGTCGCGCCGTACAAGGACACACCACGCAAGCGCCGCGACGCGTCTCTGTCTCAGTCCGTTTCGCCAGCCGCGGAAGGCTCGTCTCCCGCAACTCCGCCACCGGAGCCACCTCGGCGAGTAGGAGGTACTCCGCCGCTGGGAGGCGCTTAAGCTTAACAGATTTGTTTAAAAAAAGCCGTGAAAGTTACGATTATGCCGTTTGTGCAGGTGAGTTATACAACCAGGGGGACATAGTATAGGGGGTTCATCGTAACGACCAGTCGGCTAATAATTAAAATTCCTTAACTGACTTTTTTAATTAATGAAAATATACATATGTTCCCATTGCAAGTTATACATATGATTCCAGTTAGAAACTTGTTCAACGTCATCGAGAACCACTAAATCAATTCTTTTTAGAAGGATATAACGCATGGGCAGTATATTACGGCGTTCCGCAAAAACGCTTAATTTGGACGCGTTTCTACGTTTCGATTTCTTATCGGAGCGCATCTCTGCGCCTGCGGTCCTGCTCCCCAGTGGCTGAGACGCGCAACAGACGTGCACCCAACTTCCCTCCATGCTACGAGGAGGCGAGGGGGTGGCTCTGCGCCGCGACCAACGGTGGGCAGGTCCGCGGGCGCAAGGATGCGCTCCGATAGGAAAGCGAAACCTAAAAACGCGTCCAAATTGAGCGCTTTTTTAGAACGCCGTAAAATGCTGCACCTGCTTTATGCCCTTCTAAAAAGAGTTGATTTAGTGGTTGTCGATGACGCTGAGCAAGTTTCTAATTGGAACCATCTGTCTATTTTCATTAATGAAAAGTTAATTAACAAATTTTAATTAATTAGCCGACTGATTGTTATGATTAGCCACCTATACTCTGTCCCCCTGGCCGTATAACTCACCTGCACAAACCGCATAGGTGTAACTGTCACGGCTTTTTTTAAACAAATATGTTAACTTAAAAAAACACCTTATATATACGAAGTGTATCACAAAAGGTGGACAAATTCGATATTGCGAAAACTACGCGTCGCAACAAAAAAAAAAAAAAGGCTTGTGTCGTTTGTGTCCTGGGCTAGGGGCCTATTTAGGAAAATTATTAAAGTCCGGGATAATTAGATTGTTAATTATTCTTGCGTAATTAACTTTTGAATATTGTGTTTAAGGGCATTTTTTTTTCAATTAGAAAATTGCTCAGCATCATCGAAAAAAACTAAATCAACAAATTGCAGAACGATAGAAGGCACGCGAAGCATTTTTCGGTTTTCTGAAAACCCGCACAAATTCGACGGGATTTTAAGTTTCGGTTTGCAATCGGAGCGCATCTCGACCCCGACGGTACCGCGCCCCGTGGAGAAATAGTGCAACCAGCCTCTGCTGCGTTCCGCGAGTACAGCGCAGCAGAGGTTGGTTGCTCTATTTCTCCACGGGGCGCGGTGCCGTCGGTGGGGAGATGCGCTCCGATTGCAAACCAAAACCTAAAAACTCGTCAAAGCTGTGCGGTTTTTCAGAAAGCCGTACAATTCTGCGCGTGCCTTCTATCGTTCTGCAATTTGTTGATTTAGTGTTTTTTGATGATGCTGAGCAATTTTCTAATTGAAACCATGCCCGGCTTAAACACAATATCAAAAAGTTAATTACACAAAAATAAGTAGCAATCTAATTATCCCGGACTTTTATGAATTTCTTAAATAGGCCCCTGGCCCAGGACCAAAACGACACAAGCCTTTTTTTTGTTGCGACGCGTAGTTTTCGCAATATCGAATTTGTCCACTTTTCGTGAAACACCGGACCTGTATATATTTATATATATCTTTCTCAGAATGTTTAGCATGGTATGTCGCAAAATTGAAATACCTCAAGACAGTAGGAGGAGGAGGAGGAGGGGAGGAGAGGGTACGGAAGAGGAGGAGGAGGGCATACCCTCCTCTCCGTACCCTCCTCTCCTCCTCCTCAAGGGCGGGAAATTTCCAGAAAATTCCCCACTAAATGGCAGAGAAGCAGGAGAGGAGGGTATGCCCCTCCTCCTCCTACCTACCCTTCCCGCCTCCTCTTCAAGAGCTGCACTCTTATTCGGCAGTACGGGGACCTGTAAACGTCTCATTTTTTCCTCTTTCATTCTCCTTTTGTTGTACACTCATCAGACCCGAAAGGCCACCTAAAATCAAAGGCTGGCATATCGGGAAGTTCGAAACGATAGAGATGCTAAGAAAACACAAAAACTAGACCTAGAAGATCGGGAATTTGTATTACTAAAGAAAAAAAAAACACCCATTACGCAAAAAAAAAAAAAAAAATCGAAAGCATGAATGTCAAAATGAACGCCGCTGAGTGCTCCTTCCAGCTTTGCTGTGCAAGTATTGAGACGCCGAGAGGAGCACGCGGTCCCCCCTCTCCCCCTCCTCCTCGTGCCCTCCTGCGAGCGCGCCATCATGTTACTGCGTTCCTTCCACCGGCTTCACTTCTTTGGGACAGGAGAATTTAGGTGCCGTTGGGCGCGCGGCTTCAAGAGCTGAGAACGCCGGTTCGCTCCATGAAACAGTCAATGCTTTCGCAATAAAAAAAAAATAAAAAAAATAGAAATTTGAATTTTTATAAAGGGCAGTCGTCTTTCGTTCATTCCCGGTCAGTCCGAGGATTCAGGGCTATTGGGTGTCGTCGACAATCTGGTGTTTCTTCAGGGAGAGGCGATGATGGAAAGTGAACCGTGTTGGGGCATCGGGGTGCGGGCGTTTTTGGATTCTTCTCGGTTTTGAACCTAACAGAGGTTCCGTATCGAGCCGACGACTCCGGGAATGAGACTTCTTGAAACGTAGATAAGACCTGCGACAGCACCCCAGTCCATGTTAGGGGCGGTACCCACTCCTGGCTGCCGGCCGCTGGCTGTTTGTTGTTGTTGTTTCCAAAAGTTTTTTTTTTTTCCTTCCGCGCTCGTTCGTGTGATATTCTTCTCCCTCCTTCCTCTTTCTTCTTATAATATCCACATCATCAAAGCTGCACATATCCCTGCCCAAGCTCCGCTATTCGAAAATCGCACAGCTGTGGCCTTCTTTCGGCCCCAGTTTTGCTTTGGAAGAAAGTTCACTGCGCGACACCGTTAGCCCGAACAAGTGTTGGTTTTTGCTGCTTTTCTCGTGTAATTAAATCGCTGTTATTCGAACTACTAGTGTAATAGAGAATTCTTGGGAGCTCCGAAGTAAAACCTGATTCACATTGTGCGATTTCGCTTGCGATTTCGCAGCTGCGACGGCGGCCACCGCAGCTTCCATAACGCTTTTTCTGCCGCACGAGCGACTTCGCCTCTACAAAATTGCGAGTATAAAATCGCCCCATGTGAATCATGCATAAGGTGTAAAATTTCGCTGTCGTCAGTACCTCGTTGTAGTAAAATTTATAAAAAAAAAAACAAAGCGTCGATGTTGTGTTTGTATTAACTGTGTCGCACACTCTACGTACAGTTTATGTTAATATTCGCAGCAATGCATCTACGAGAACGACCTGACCCCGGATAGCATTGAGATCGCGCTGCAATGCGTGCGCTGGTTGCGGTCGGCGGTCTTCTGAAGAGCCTTCCCTTGTAATGTGCCCGTGGTTGAGCGAAGGAATAAAACAAAGACATGTGGGTCCCAGTATGCGTGCTTTGTCTTTGTGTCCCGTTCCCCCTCATGCCGTTCATTCATACCGACGTCTGACGTTCCAGAGAACTCCAGAACGTTAGCAGAAAGACAGGATGATGAAAACAAATTCCTGCACGGACACAGACGCATTCGGGCTGTCAGAAACACCCGCGAAAAGATGCAGGCAAGTATATGTTGACACGAATAGCGACAAACATGCCGAGACTGACAGAGGTGCCAACTGCAGGGCTTCAGTCAAGGCGCCCTGACCGGAGATAACGCCCTAGAGACGTTGTGTCTTTTAGTCAAACGTCGGCTGACATGCATACTCAAACTTGCAGGATGTTCCTTCTCAAGTTCTTCGTGTTTTGTTTTGTCATGTGTATACTGTCGGTTGTTTATTTTTGTGTGTGACCATTTCTGCTGCAACAGTCCTGGACAAGGATCAGTTCTATACTCTGTTTCACCTTATGATGTACCGCAGGAAAGGCTACAAGCGCGAGCTCCTTGCTCTGGGGCACATCCCGGCGGCACAAGCTCTCGTGACTTAAGAGAAGCTGTCAACGCTATGAGCTCGCGCTTCTAGCCTTCGCTTCGGTACAACATAAGGTGAAACGAAGTATACGAATCGATCAAAACAAAATAAAATACGTGAGCGCCACCTTCAGATCGATTTCCGAAGTGACAAACACGCGCGTTCTGGGCTGTGCATGGAGATTCCCCGCACGGCTCTTGATTAGCAAACATTGGAAATGTATGTAAAGTAAGGTCCTCCTAATACAAACGAACTGTTAAATATCAAATACTACCGCAGCCATGCTCTAAGACTCCAAGATGACAAGAAAAAGCAGCAAGGAGGGCGTCGAGAACAAAATAACTACACTCTAAGAAATGCCTGCTCGTCAGCTTACCCGCAAAACACTCGAAGAGCCAATCTCTGCGATCTACGAAATCCGCTCGGCGAATGATGATGCAGAACATATGTTTAGACCTCAAATTAAAGTCTGCGCTGCGGCATTACGCAATGCAAGCTTCAGGCTTTGCATTGCGTAATGCCACAGCGCAGACTTCATTTTTAGATCTAAACAGATGTTCCGCTTCATCATTCGCTGAGCTGATTTCCTAGATCACAGAGGTTGGCTCTTCGAGCGTTTTGGGGGTAAGTAGACGCGCAGGCATTTCTTGGAGTGTACAAGGGAAGGAGCGCAATACATGTGATTTCAGGAAATTTATGAAAACTATGTACCATACCTTTGTTTCTACAAATATATTTCTGAGACACTGACTATACTTCGTTTCACGATAACTCGGCGAACTGTGGAGGCTGCGGCCCCCGCAGCCCAATAAAAGCATCGGAGCATGGCACGTGATAACACTTCATAGTCGAGACTAGGGGTGTCGCGAACCGCCCGAGGTTCGAGTTCGACCAGGTTCGACTTTTTCGAACTTTTAGTGGAACATTCGACGAACCTTGTATTGAGGTTCGACTCGTGTGCGCATGCGCGACAGGCTGGCCAGTTGGCTTCGGATTGGATGGTGATGGCTAAGGGATGAATTAAGGGCAGCGCTGATTGGTTATTTCAGTCAATGCAGTACAAAAAATTAAGTTATTAACCCCTTCAGTGATTAGAATTGGTTTCTTTTAATTGCAACTGTTTATAAAATAAAATAACCCTTAGCATAAAAAAAAAATTCTCAAACGTAGACATGCTTGTATCAAGGTCTGGCCACACTGTCCACAAAGTCGAACCGGTCGAATCTGGTGAAAAGTTCTAAGGTTCGTCGAACCGGTTCGACCCAGTCGAACCCTGAAAGTTCGACCTAAAAATCTGGTTCGACAAAAGTTCGCGACACCCCTAGTCGAGACCACGGAAGCCTCAATCGTTACCGCCACAGCAACAGCGCCGTCCGCGATCAAAAGTAGTTCTAGACTTCCTTTTCATTTAACGGCATTTGAACTCGCGCGATTCCTTGTTCATCAAGACCACAAAAGTGACGCCACATCCGTATCCGATTCCTATTTTCTTTCTCCTCGTAGCGCTGTGGCCGTTAGCGCCGCTCTTTCTTTGTTTCGCTCAACCGGTTACGTTTAGCACCGACGCTTCTGACCGCCACACTACACGACACGGAAGAAAGACGAAGACAGGTTACTTTGAAACGATATTTAATTCGGATTAACATCTTTCCAAGAACAGCATGGCTTTTGAGCGATGTTTGAACGATCGCAGCCGTGTAATTGATCGCTTCCGCTCAGAACATCGTCCTGACATTAACATTTGACACAGATTCGCGGGTAAATTGAGCGTATGGTTGTGCCATGAACTGTTCACGAAGAGCTCGCTGCTCTAGCGGACGGCAATGTTGCGGCGGTGGACGTCCATCCAAAATTGGTTAGTTTCGCAGCAGACGACTCTTGGCCAGCAGGTGACAGATATGTAGATATCTTAAGTAGCAACTGTGCAGCAAGTGTATTCAATGTATATATGCAGTACCTTATCAAACAATTTTTAGTATGTTTTGGAATAAAATTGTGCACGTGTCATGTAAACACACGTAGCATATTTAGCTTTGAAACAGTATGGGATTATCTAACATCAAAGAAAGCTAGAAATAGAAACATTCAGAGACTGACTTCATGTAGCATTTCTTTTTCATTGTTTTGGAGCATGTCAATGGGTATGTAAAAGCCGGTAGAAGGTAACGGTGGCGAATACCTACACTACGTTTATTAGAACAGACCATGTACAATATTTGTACCACATAAAGAAAAGTAACCTCTTTTTGTCGTCTTGCATTCTTCCCAGAATCTCTACCCGGTGGTAGTACATTTGAGAAGGCATGTCAGCCAACCTCGGGAGCTGTTGCCTCAGCAACAAACGCGAAATTTAAAGCGCTGCTAGGCGAAGACAGATACTATGAACCACGACCAAGCTGGTCGTGCAATGAACTCGTTCGAGGTACGTTGTGCCGCGACGACCCACACACGCAAAACAAATCCGCTCCGCTTATTCTTTTACGTGCTCCTGTTGGTTACGCCAACACCTCCTACAAGACAAGGCCGTAGCGCTCTTCTCGTGACGTCGCGAAAGAAGGCCATCGGGGGCGCGCGTCGAAGCGAAGGCAACGCGCGTGGATCGACCGTTGTAACGCGCTTTTAGTCACATACGCGTGTCTTATTAGCTAAAATTAAAGCTGCACATATATCAAGGGGTCTCGAAAATATTTTATTACACGGGCAAAATATTACACCGCTAAATAATCGGTATGAAATGGTACGTGGTAGGCGTATAAGAGAAAACATTGAGTCACGCAATTATTGCTGTAGGAATGCATATTCTACACAGAAATACTTCGACAAAATGGCGAGACACGCAGTGATTGGACACAGCAAAACAGATCATAGTTAAAAATCAGGTAGACGTAGTCAACGCGGACACGGCTAGACAAATGTCACTTACGATCATGTAAGCGACGTTATCGCGTGCAGTCACTGAATTCTTGCATTATACCCCGGCCATATGGCAAAAGTAATGTAATTTCGATCGAATGACATTATGGGGTCGGCAAATCAGCTTGCGACGATCGTATAATCACTCAAGACCGCGAGCTGATTAAGTCCCATATCATTTAATGAAAATATATTAACTTTTCCGTGTGGCAGGAGTACTAAACTTACTATTTACAGTCAACTAATTTACTTCTTCGTATGGGCTCGAGCTGCCTTAGAACAAAATATCTTATTTTGTATACAATAATACTATTACCTTAATACAGTTAAGATTCTAGTATAAAAGTGGTAAAGGCAATAAAATAACATTAGAATAAATAAACACATAAGCACAAACAACGCACTTTTTATAATCACACAAACTTGTTATTCGCCTTCCAGTGAAAACTGGAATATTAAATCACAGATATAAAAAAGTCGACGCAACCGCACACGGATAACGATCGAACAACATGCCATTCTATCACGAAAAAAACCCGGCTGCAGCACTTTACTCGCGTCCCACATGACCAAGAAAGCCCGTAAATAAGTTGTTTCTCACCTGTCGATCGTATCCATACGTCCTACAGTATCCGTGACGAAAACATTTGAACACGAACCTTAAGGGGCCTCTGACACGCCAAAAAAAATATTTTTTTTTCATGCTAAACGTTGCAATGGCATATCAGGACATTACAAAAAAATTGTTTCACTATAGAGTTGCGTAGTTTTTTTATAAAAAATAGAAATACGAGGCCCAATTCAAAGTTCCCGCCGTGCACTGTGACGTAACAGTGTACCGCAAGGTGTCGGGGCGGTCAGAAGGGAGGCATCGCCGGAAGTCACGTGAGTTGTATCCCTCCTCGTGCTTACCGCGAGCGCGTGTAATATTTTTTTAATATTTTTGTTATTCTCCGCACCTCCACGAGCGATCCAAGCAGACAAGGTTTCTTTTATTTGCTTTTCATCGCTTAATGTTGCTGTAAAGGTAGAAGAAGCGGAGTCAGTGAATAGACCCTTCCCGAAATTCAGTGCCATCTGGTGGTTCGTAAGGCAGTTCAGGTTTTGCCATATCAATGGCGGAAATGAACTCGTATCGGCACCGTCACTTTCGCAAGTCAACGGCACGCGAGGAATTGTTCAGTGTGAGTTCTTTCTCGATCACTTTCAGTTCGATGGTGACCAAGAACCTGCATTCAGAACAAAGCCCCAACCCACTAAGATGCCTCGAGAACATTCTATACACCAAAGTGCTTTAAAGCCGATTGTGTGCCGCCCACAGATTCACTGAATCTGAGCTATTAGAAATAAACGCTTACGGGGTCTTAAGCGCCGTTCACACTTGCAACCTAGTAAGACCTACAGAGAAAAGACCGGTTTTAAGCCTCTTGTGAAGGCAGAGGACCAGATGCGCTGCTGCGGTTGTAGTCGGTTGCAGCAGTGTGAAGCAGCCTTTAAGACCCGTTCACACACTTGCGACTTTTTAAGACCGAGTGCCTTTGAACCTCTTAATATCTCTTGTGTTCCCTTCCTACGTCGCGTCACACTGACCCCCCGAATGTACATGCCTCGCATCATCCGCTTAGGAGCATCTTCGATGTCTTCCTTTATCAGTCACTAGAAGGCCGCCATTGGTATGGCACAAGTGCCGTTCTACAGATGATGATAGTGTTCAAAGTGGCCAGACTGAATTTCGGAAAGGGTCTATTGACGTGATCAACTACAATGCCTAGAAGGTGCTGTGTGAGGGACTGTCCCGGTATTTCAGCAACTGAAGAAGAGATCACACTGCATGCATTTCTGAGAGACATACATCGGCCGCATGAGCACCCAGTAAACATGTTCTACTCATGCTCTAGACAAAATACGTACTTTGTGCTCGACGTTTACTTGTACTTGGTACACTCACCAGTTCGTATTCTTTAGACGGCAGGCATCTACAGCCTGGAGAGTATCCGATGATTCAACGACCTCGGTGTCTCAACCTTCAGCAATGCGATCGGGTGTGTCGTATGCTAGCAATCCTAATTTCTGCGAGCGTTCTAAATTTTTTTTTCAAAACTTGATAGCTTGTTTTGCGCCCAGTATAGACCTTTCCAATGTTTACAAAATCACAGTCCAGCGTGCGATCTTCACAGCCCAGCACGTGCGTGTTCGTCGCTTCGGAAAGTGAGCAAAGCACGCGCCATACGCACGAACGCTCAAAATGGCACCGGCCACAAGCTCGTTTTTGGAAAGGTCTATAGCCCTGTATTATCGGACTGACGACATGCACTCGTACACTGGCTTGTACTCGCAACGCTTTCATCATTGACCTCCATCACGTCGATCCACTGACTCTTCGTCCTCAAATTTTACAGCACGCAAACTAACCAACGCTGCAGGGATAAAGAGCTAGTGGAACTGAAACTTCGTTTTCTACGATCGCTCGTACGAAGAGCAGAATAATAAAAAGAAAAAAAGTCTTAGGCACGGTCGCGGAGAGCACGAGGAGTGAAACTCACGCGACTTCCGGTTAACCCACTTTTAGTGACGTAGCTCGAAGCCTCCTTTCTGACCGCTCCGACACCTTGCGGTACACTGTTACGTCACAGTGCACGGCGGGAACTTTGAATTGGGCATCGTATTTCTATTTTTTATAAAAAAACTCCGCAACTCTATAGTGAAACACTTTTTTTGTAATGTCCTGATATGCCATTGCAACGTTTAGCGTGAAAAAAAAATATTTTTTTTGGCGTGTCAGAGGCCCTTTAAGCCTCTATCTGTTGAGAGGTCTATCGATAATCGACCAGTGTCATCGTTGGCTAGTTGCCACACTGTAGTGGTTTTAGTACATGAACTCAAAGCGGCGCCAAAAGCCGGCGCCGCCATGTTGCACGCTCTGGCGTGCCCGCGTGATACCCCACGATAAGCCCGTGATAAAAAAGATTGTGCTTGGATTCGGACGGGGCTGGTCGTGTCTGTTTTTGATCCTGAGCCGGCGTTCTCGGACCCACAGAATATTACAATGGCGACGAGGATGGGATACGAGGAGGCGACGAGGTAAACGTCTTTTTCCTTCCTAGATCTTTTGCCGTCCCCTCCAAGCATGATCTCCACACCCGATCGCTGCGCATACGTCTGGTTTTAGTTCAAGCCAACAACCCGCTTCTTCACAGTCTTTCCTTCGATTTGCATTGTCAACCACCATGTCGGTTGCAATCTTGTAATTCCTATAACGGTAGGCTTCGACCCTCAGCGTGCTTTGACTATTTCCGTGGTTCCTTTTGACATCTGACCATCATAACTCAAAATATCGCTTTTGGAACGGCGGTTGTGCCGCCGCCACCCGTCTTTCTACCTGTTCCCGACACGCCCACCCTTGCGTGGCCGGCATGGAAGCGTGCCTTCACCGCTTTTCTTGGCGCTTCGGGGTTCGAACAGATGGAACCGCGTCGTAAAAAACAACTCCTGTTTTCGTTGCTCGGCACGGAAGGCCAGCGTGTGGTTGACGCATTCCGCTTGGACGATGCACCGGCGACTGAGCTCAATGACGAGTATGAAATATTTTTGGAGAAGTTAGAAAAACACTTTGAGTTCTCGGGGTCCGTAACACTGGAAAGAAAGAAACTCCGTGCCAGAGTCCAACGTCCCGGCGAATCAGTCTCCGAATACCTCGCCGCATTACGTCATCAAGGTTCGTTCTGTAGCTACGGCGCTACGTTAGGCGAACGCCTGTGTGAAATCTTTTTGGAGGGGTTGGATTCGAAGAGAGTTCAGGACCGCATTTTACGTGAATGCGTCGGGGCCGAGGTACCCACCCTGGACAGAGCGTTCCAGCTCGCAATACAATTTGAACAACTTGCGAAAACGACTGAATCGTTTCATCGCCAGACGAGCGCGGTGTCGTCTTTCCCTGTTAACGACGGAAGCCGCGGTTTTGGAACCGGCAGCGGTCCAAGATATTCATGCGTATGCTCAGTGGCATGCGAATCAAGATGGCGGAGCTTCCGTGTTCCCCGCCCAACTCTATCACCAATATGGTCACCCTCCGTGTCCTTCCACCGGGATGACCCCGTCGCAGCGAGGTCCCGTGATGCCGGGGGTCAACCATCGTCTGACGGCCATCTTCCCCGTTTCCAAGGGCGGGCAAGGCGGCCAGCAGTCCGCGAGCCTCCTCCTCAGCGGGTGAGGGAGAGTGAAGATGGAGGCTCTCTCTCTGCGTGCTGGTTCTGTGGCCGGCGCGACCATGCCCGCGAGTTCTGCCCGGCACGAAACGCGACGTGCTTTCTGTGTGGGAAGCAGGGACATTTTGCTCTGGTTTGCCGCAGTCCTCAAGCACAGTCAGCAGCATTCATTAACGATGAACGGCAAGCATCATTTCCAGTGCGGGGTCGAGGACAACCCTGGTGCCGTGGACAACTTGCCGGACGCTACCAGAGCGGCCGTTTTTATCGACGAGATGGATCGACCCATGTGGGAACTGTGCATCAGGAAGTCCTGCCGGGTGTGACATTTGACCAGCACGAGGTCTCGGTGCAGTCTACGGATCGCCTTGCACGCGACCCGGGTCTCCGCAACGTGTTCTTGGCAGATGTCCAGGTAAATGGCACCCCTCTCAAGCTTCTTATTGATACCGGATCTTACGTCTCGATTTTGAACGAACAAACATTTAATCATGTAAACAGAAAACGTAAGATTAAGCTTCATCGTCCACCAAGAACCTTAGTGCATTATCTGCAACAGCCCATCCCCGTACTGGGATGTTTCTTTGGACAAGTGGTTTTCAAGAACCGATACGCGCCGCTGTAATCTTATGTGACGCGTACGGGACGATCATTGCTTGGAACCGACGCAGTGCGCGAGTTGAGCATGACCTAATCTGGAGCTGAGTACGATTGTTCCTATGTGAATGCAGCTGGAAGTGGAGCAGAGCCACCTTGGAATGTAGGGCCGGCTGGCGCTCCGCAGCGACGACCCTTCACGTTGTCGTCTCGCCAGTCATCACAGCCACCAAGTCATCAACCTCCAGTTACATCTAGCAACAACCATCCATCTTCAGTACCGTCGGGTGCCTACGTATCCAGGCCACTACAACCTTCTTATTGGGAACAAACAGCTCCCAAAGTCTTCGAAGAGTTTGACCACTTACCGTCAGCCAACTCCAGTTCAGATCGTCATCCTGCAAGTCAGTGTGGAGCCAGTGGTCCAGAGTGTCAACCTGAAGATCAACGTGGTTGCAGTGTTCCACAACGTCATACTGATCTTCCTGATCCTCGAAGTAGAAAGTTATACCAAGAGCATATTCCTGAGCAAAGCCACCTTCCTTCGAAGGGTCTGCAGTCAAGTCTACCTCCACGGGACACATCCCAGTTACCCCCGGGATTTGAAGACTTTGAACACCTGTTCGATCCCGAGTTGGGCCTGGTGCGGAATGAGACGCACAAGGTCAAGGTGCGACATAATGTTCCACCAGTGCAGTCAAGGCTAAGACGTCTTCCTCTAACTCTTCGTGACGCCGTCTCCGAAGAGATCTTCAAACTGGAACGGCAAGGAGTCATTGAACGCGTCAACGCTTCGGAATGGGTTTCTCCCATCGTCGTTGTCAAGAAACAAGACGGAAATATCCGGATGTGTGTGGATCTGCGAGCGCCAAATCAAGCCATCGTCATCGACGCTTTCTCACTCCCGCACATCGACGAACTTTTGAATTCCCTCCGAGGAGCAGCCGTCTTCTCCAAGCTAGACCTTGCATCTGCGTACCATCAAGTTCGTCTCGTCTCGAGATCTAACAGCTTTCATCACGCATGAAGGTCTTTTCCGTTTTAAGCGCGTATGCTTCGGACTGGCATCTGCACCTGCAGCGTTCCAAAAGATCATGTCGAAAATTTTGGAAGGATGTCAAGGCGTCCAGTTTTATCTCGATGATGTCATCGTCTACGGATCTTCGCAGGAGGAACATGATGTAAACCTCCGCAAAGTCTTGTCTTGCATCTCCCGCGCAGGAATGAAGTTAAATCGGAAGGGTGTTTTCAATGTCCGTGAACCCTCATATTTGGGGCACCGTCTCTCTATGGAAGGGTTAGCACCCCTTGCATCGAAGGTAGATGCTGTTCTGAATTTTGAGACTCCGTCAGACTCTGCAAGGCTGAAAGCATTCTTGGGACTTGTCGAATACTATAGCAAATTTGTCCCGCATTGTTCCACTGCGGTCGAACCTCTTCGTCGTTTACTCCGAAAGGGCGTTCGTTTTGTCTGGTCCCCCGAAGCGGACGCGAGTTTCCAAAACATCAAGAATTGTATTCAACATGCACCCATTCTAGCCATGTTTGATCCGTCTCTACCCATCATCGTGGCTACAGACGCTTCTCATTACGGCCTGGGCGCCGCCCTTCAACAGCAGCATGGGAACCATCTTGTCCCTGTCGCTTTTGCCTCCCGATCACTCACGGACGCTGAGTGGAGGTACTCAACTGGGGAGAAGGAAGCTCTCGCTTGCCTTTGGGCCTGTGAAAAGTGGCACGTCTACTTATGGGGGCGTCCATTTGTTATTCGAACCTACCATCAAGCGCTTGTGACGCTTTTATCTAACAAAGGATCTGGTGTTCGTCCGTTGCGCATCACACGTTGGACGGCGAGACTGATGAATTATAATTTCCGCATGGAATATCAAAAAGGATCTACAAACTTAGTCGCGGATGCGTTTTCACGACTACCTCGCCAAGACACCGAGGGTGGTACTTTGTTTGAAGAGGATGTTGTTGCTCTCATAGCAACGCCCTTGACACGTCAGGAATTTCAAGAGGCTACCACCAATGACACCGTTCTGCCTAGCGTCATTCGCTACACCACTGAGTCCTGGCCAGAGGACAACAATGTACACCCAGAACTTCGACCGTACCGACCAGCTGTCCCTCCATGACGGAATACTTTTTCAAGGGGATAAGATTGTTGTCCCTGAAAATCTGCGAGACCACATCATTCAACTGGCTCATGAAACTCACCAAGGGATTTCAAGAACAACGAGCATCATCAGAGAGCAGTACTGGTGGTCGCGAATGAACCAACAGATAAAGTTCAAGATAGAAAACTGCATAGTCTGTCATTCCACCGACAAGCCGGTCAAAGCAGCAGCAGCACCTCTTCAACCGATCAAGTTTCCTGATAAACCATGGGAGAAGCTCGGGATAGATATCGTGGGCCCAATAGAGCGGGCGCCATTAAGTCAGTGGTTCTTCATTGTCCTCATGGACTACCACTCCAAGTGGCCGGAAGTTCAAGCAGCAGCTTCCGTGACCTCATCTACAGTGATAAATTTTTTGAAAAACATTTTCGCACGTGAGGGATTACCCAGCGAAATCGTCTCGAACAATGGTGTCCAGTTTGCGTCGAAAGAATTCCAGGAATTTCTTCATCAGCATGGGATAAAACATCTCAAGGCATCCCTGTACCACCCCCAATGCAATGGGCAGGTGGAAAGGTTTAATAGAGTTCTCAAGTGCTGTCTACAGTTGGCCGTCGTTCAAGGCCGTCCTTTACCAGATGTGGTCCGTGATTATCTGGAGACGTATCGTCGGACGCCGCATGCAGCAACTGGAGTTGCACCATCGTGGCTTCTTCACGGAAGAATTCATCGGTCGAAACTGGACCTACAAGGGATGGAAACCAGGTCACTCCCAGTGGATTTTCCTTAGACACGTGCACGACTGCCACAGCGTGTGCAGCAGTACCAAGAAAGGATGAAATCACATTCGGACAGTCGTCGCGCTGTTCGACGACCCCAGTTCGTCCCTGGACAAGCAGTCCGGATTTTTCAACCATCCCATCGAGGCAAGTTACAACCGAAGTATTCAACTCCACAGATCATTCAGAGACAAGTAGGGCCTGCAACATACGAATTCTCAGATGGGCGTCGCTGGAACGCCGCAAAATTAACGAAGACGCCAATGAAGGCAGTGCGAGAATATTTCGATTCAGATTGGGAAGATGACGATATTGATGTGCACCCTTTTTCTCAACAGTCCGGTCTTTCAGTACCAAACACTTCGGGTCCTGGCCCTGCCCCCGAGGTAGCTGGATCTCTTCCGTCCCCTGCTGTGGGGCCTCTTCTGCAGCCGGTTCCCGGGCTGGCGACGTCCCCTGTTCTTGGACATGGGCCTACGTCTGAGCCTGGTGGGGCTCCGGGTCCTCTTGCTGCGTCTGAGCCTGATGGGGCCCTGATGTCCACTGGTGCAGCTGAGCCTGCTGCCCGTGTTCCTGACGTCGAGCCGCATACGCCTTTGGTCCCTGAGCCATTGGCTGTTCCTGTCCCTGCCGCTGTACTGCATCCCGGCTCCATTGTTCTTCCCGATGCTGCACCCACCCTAGAGCCTCGGGTTGGCACTGTTCCTGACTGCGAGCCTGCACGTGCTGTTCCTGCTCGAGATACCGGCCCCGGCACGCCTTCAAAAGACACTGAGCCTGAGGAGGTTCCCTTTTCTTCTGCGACCGGCCTCGCTGACTCATACGAAGAGCCATTCAGACCAAGATCCACAAGTACTCCGGTCCCGTCCCTGACCGGCTCATCACGTTCAATGCCTCCTTTGGAGGACTCCTTAAGTGCTTGCGAACCTGAACCAACCGTGGCCGTTGCGACGAATCGACCAAAACGCCAACGAAGACTACCGGAGAGGTTGAAAGACTATGTACTCTCGTTCTACAACACTCAAGAGTCAACACCGGAGAAACCGCGCCAGGAGGTGGGACCAGAGGTATCCCCCACAACGACACAGAGCTTTATACAATTCACAAGCCTAAGGTTTGAGGAACTTTCAGAGTGAACTGTGTATACGTACGAACAGTGCTCTTCGGGAATTTTTTAGTATATGTGAACTTCAGTACATTGTTTAGGGTTTAAGTGCCACTAGTTTGTTTTCTACTTTTTGAAGTAATATCCCTTGAACTAGAGACGAATTTTACATACTGGCCATGATAAACACGATAAATAATCTAACAAGCAAAAAAAAAGAAACACGTCCGAGATTATTAACCAACAACGTAACAAAACTTATCATGGTGAAGTAATTTTTTTTTTTCTCCACGTTTTGGACACGCTGAAACGGAGTGAACTGTGTTCCTCTGTGTATTCACAGGAAATTTTTTTTTGCTGTCTTCAATCTTTTGGCACTTAGAATTGTCAAATGCCCACAGTTAAGCTAGAACCACTGGTGATTGTCCTAGATTTTGCTTCGAACATGTTTTGAACTCTGAGTTCGGGGACAAGTCCAAGGTCAAGAGGCGTTTCGTTCCCCATAATTTTCAGAACTTTTCGTCTGCACGAAGGACGACCTCCACAACATTTTACCCAATCCGAGGGGGAAAAGGAAAAGATAATAACTGTGTTTTAAGCTTTGCCAAAAAAAAAAGTAAGGGCATATGTAGTGGTTTTAGTACATGCACTCAAAGCGGCGCCAAAAGCCGGCGCCGCCATGTTGCACGCTCTGGCGTGCCCGCGTGATACCCCACGATAAGCCCGTGGTAAAAGAGATCGTGCTTGGATTCGGACGGGGCTGGTCGTGTTTGTTTTTGATCCTGAGCCCGCCTTCTCGGACCCACAAAATATTACACACACGTCACTCAAACCGTAGCAGGACTTGTTCCGCGAATCCACGTAAATGCCGTAGTATCAAGCGAACACAAAAAAAAACTACCCGAGACTGCGGTGACGACAAGACAACGACGGGTAGGAGGATCAAAAGAACCAAACACAAGCGCATACGAGAGCAGCGGCCGCAGTGTGGGAGGCGTAACGTCGTCGACCCATCTCTTGCTCGCGTGCGCTCCCTGCGACGATTACTAGATTTTTTTCCGGTTCCCTTCTCTTCTGAAAGTCTCAGCGCTCCTTTTTAGACAGTCAGCAGCTCCCACACGACGTAAATTTACCGGAATCGGAGCCCGTACGAGGGAAGAAAACGTCCCAGCGGATCGGTTCATTCGAAAAGTGTGGGGATCTGCGGGATTGCACGCAGTCCCGCGGTTACGGGGATAATCATAAATATAAAAAATTGGTACTTTCAACCTCGGTAGCGCGTTGTATATTATGTGTATATTATATATATATATATATATATTATATATTGTACAATATTGCGCTTTTAAAACATATATTAATGTCGGATAAACGCTCACGAACACCCCGCGCCGCTCGATAAGAAACGTTTTTTTCACGTCGATGCCCAGAAATTTTTCTCACATAGTTGCGCGATGGACTTCCTTCTCCGACATTGTGACGTAACGACTCGAAGCGCTACGGCCTTCTCTTCTAGGAGGTGTTGGTTACGCACATCCAGCGCCTTGCCCACCGTCAAAGTTATATCTAAACATGTTCCTTGAGGTTTCAGTGTTGTGATGGACTGCGACATGTGTCTTGAGGAAACCGAGGGCTTCTAAAAACGCCCGAATGCCGGTGCAGAACCCGCCGTTCCGCTTCTGCTACAGCCTACCGAAGACATTTGAGGTGCTCGTCTCAAAAAGTTGTGCTGACGTCTCGCGGGTGGTATAATTGGCAGGTGGCCTTTTCTTGCCGGCAGGCGCTCCTTCCAACATCGTAAAAACGCGTAAATGCTGAGCGCAACTGGAACCAACGAACCAACAGCCGACCGAGGCGAGCACACGACAGTTTCAGCGGTCCAGAGCCATTAGCGCCATTAGGCCTACTGGATAACTGGAGCCGTGAGTGGGTTAAACAATTAGGAACGTAAAGTGTGTGCAAAATATGCGTTAAACAAATTATTTTCGTAATTAAAACGATGTAAAAATTGTTTCCGCAATATATGCCTTCTTTTAAAAAAAAATCCCGTAACATGTGCCGGGCGCTGCCGCTGAGAGTACGCTTTACAAACTCAGTTTACCTGAAATGGCATTTGGGTTGAATGCTATTTGAGCTGCCGTGTGGCAGTGCCTAAATGACATTTACACTGAATGTCATTTGGCGCAAATGCCATTTTAGCTGCCGTCTGACAGGGGTATTAGACGAGTCGAACCAAACAATCAGATCCTTGGAGTTGCCTCAAAGAATCTATCACTGAGGCAACAAACAGGAACGGGAACCTCTGTCCTATACAGACTATAGCATGCAGGTGGTAAAGGGTAGAATAGAAAAATGTGAAAAAAAGAAAAACAAATGTGCAAGAATTTTTTTTGTAAGAATAACATACTAAAACAATTTGTATGCTTTCACACATTGTATCGAAATAGCACAGACAAGCCACCGACCTCTGTGGATGGCATTTATAGACATACAGGGAGTGTATAACATTGCAATGCGTGAGGAAACTCTAAACACAGCTAAAGGAATCAGGTTTATATTAAACTTCTGAGGTTCTTGCAGGAAGTAAATAGGGGCAATACGATGACTTATATTGCCATGCGCGTTGGCGAGCAAGCGCGTGCGTTCCCGTGTGGTTACCGCGCTTGACTGTCGCGCGGAAGATGTAGGTTCGATTCCAGTTAGCGGACTGTCCCTTTTATTTATTCTTTAAACTTGGTCTTCTCGTAAGTTCGAGAACATTCTCGTCTGACCGAGTTTCGAATGTTCTACGCACCGAAAGTTCTACGCCGAACGATCCAGAAACCCACGAGGGTACATAAGGGATTCCGCAAGGCGAGCGGAGTCAGTCTCGCCCCAGCGTTCGACTCTGCTCTTGCGCTGACTTCGACGCTCGCGACGCTCTGCTGTTATTCTTTGTCTCCTTTTTTTTTTTATTTTCTTTTGGGCACAAGTTCGCCCCATTAAACGTTCAGTTTACTCAGTTATTCGCCGCCTCATCACTTGTCATTCGTGACATATAACATGGGAGGCTGAAGCCAGAGCCAGCAGCAGTAAGGCGGATTCTTAGGCAGGGGTGCCCCCTGCAGATCACCTGGATGACTTGCAGAAATGGACCCCAATCTGTGGCTAGGTGACGCTCTCGGGTTCAGGTTCAGTGGAACAAACTCTGGAACTATGTTTTTCAACGAAATCGAGGGAGACTCTTTAGATATATAGGACATAGAGATAGAAGTGGTAGACAAGTATATAGAAATATATGGGAGAATTAATAAATGAAAGAAATTACTACAAGAATACAAGATACATATAAGTGGTAAAAGGTAAAATAAATTCGGTCATTATGAAACACAAAGCGCCATGGAACTTTAATAGATACGAAGTGATGAGGGGTGTGTGGAATATACCAGGATTAACTTTTAGTGATGCAGGCTTGTGCTTGAGTTCTGAAGCCCATGGGCGAGCAGAGGTGTCGAAACTATTCGGTACATGGCGGCGGGGGGTGGGGGGGGCCGGGGGGGGGGCGGGGGGGGGGGTTGCCTTTTTTGTATTGTTTATAGTAAATTTTTTAAGGGTAGTGAATGGTTCGATGTCCACCATCAACATAAAACGAGTGGGTTAACCACGCAATTATCGGGACGTTAAATAAAATGTTGTGAATGCAAATGTTGTGAATGCCAACATTATCTCCTTGATGTTTCTTGACCGCAGCGAACGAACAACGGAAGGTTCTGACGCAGCGAGCTTAAAATTGTCATATTGTCGTCTACGTCGGGGTTGTGCAATATACACGAGCATTTTCTGACAGCAAATGTCGTCCTATCAGCTGCAACTTTTATGAGACGAGATTCAGCTCATTTGTATATATATAAAACATGTGAAATAAATCATAAAAAACAACGGCGCCGCATTTTGTAATGTTTAGCACAACCAAGCAAACGTTACGTGCGGCCTGATAGCTAATGTTGAACATTGAGAAGGTCATAAAAAAAATGCAGACGACTGTGCGACATTTGTTTCCGAAATATCCGTGAACTGCGACGCCGCCTGCAAGCAAGTATAGTATTTGTTTGACCGCCACTTTCGATCACTTTCCAGTTCGGACACCGAAAAAGCCTCCGAAACTCCAAAGTTCTAAGTTTGAGACGTCAAAATAATGCCAAAGATATTTTGACAAGAGACGTCAAAACATTTTAACAGCTTTAGGAAGAGGCGTTACGGACGTCAAGATTATATTTCAAATTACTTTGAACGTGGACGTCGAAATAATCACTGCCTTTCAATATTACCAGATTACCTCAGTTGTGGAACACGCCGCCCACTTTGCACTATGTAGCACTTGCCACAGGAAAGTGGTATCTGGTACACAACGCCCATTTAGCACGGGGTAAACTGCGTCCTGTGAGCAATTGTGCATTGTTTCTTTTCTTGATTTGTTCTTTGGTTTGTTCTGCAACACATGGAGTACGCCTTGTTCGGTGCCGAGCACACAACCCGAAAATCATATCTCCCGGCAATCTAGGTTGTGTGCGAGTCCATGTATGTAAGGACATCGCCTCCTGGCAGATCGTCACGTGACGCGGCCGCCGAAAGTGAAAAGGTAGAGCGGCAGACAAGAGTCATGTAAAGGGCGCCCCGCTGCTGCGAGGCGCCGAAACACACTTGTCCCGAGCGATGGAATGTCCGCTCGAGCTTCTCGGGTTCCTCGGGCCAGAGCCGTTTATTGAGAGAGTTTGGCCATACATTGGTTTGAATAGGCGAGCATCTCGGGCCAACCAGAGCCGTATATTAAGGGTTATTCACACGAGGGAGAAATCCCGGGGATTTCTCCCCGGCACGCGCATCCCACGACGAAAACGTCAGCCTTTGCGATGTGCAAAAGCCTCGCGTTTTCATCTCGTGAGGCGCGCGTGTCGGGGAGAAATCCCCGGGATTTCTCTCTCGTGTGAATACCCCTTTAGGAGAGTTTGGACAATAGGCGGAGCAAAGGCCGCCGCCAGCGCCGAATATTCCCCCCACGCAGAGCGTAAACTAAATTTGTGACACAGCGTCGACCAATCAGGAGACCTCTACTCCATCTCACAAATGTCGACAGTGAAGACAAAGGCACAGGCGCGTGAGCCTAGCTCAGCGAAACGCTATTGTTTGTACGAGACCTCGTGCATAGGAGGCACTTTCCAAAGCCACGTGCTCGTGCCCATGCCTTTGTCTGCACTGCTAGAACAGCGTCCTGAGACTGGCTGAAAGAAAGCAGTGCAAAGGGTGGGGTGCGCGAGCGTCTTGAGACGCGGAGTTCCGCTCGGCACGGCTCAAATTATACTTCGTTTCACTTTACCTGCGAGCGAAGCCAAAGCTAGAAGCGCGAGACCAGCGCTTTTTGCATTTCTCCCCAGCTCGCGCGCTCGAGCAAAGCCTGAACGCACGGAGCTTCCGTGCTCGCGCTGCTCGCGCTTCCAGTTTTGCCTTCGCTCGCACATAAGGCCATAAGGTGAAACGAAGTATAGTCGTGGCACAAATTTAGAGCACGCGACCACCGCTAGGGGCTGTTTCGCGGCCTGTGGTTGGCCCGAGATGCTCGCCTATTCAAACCAATGTATGGCCAAACTCTCTCAATAAACGGCTCTGGGGCCAACCACAGGGCGCGAAACAGCCCCTAGCGGTGGTCGCGTGCTCTAAATTTGTGCCACGACTATACTTCGTTTCACCTTATGTGCGAGCGAAGGCAAAACTGGAAGCGCGAGCACGGAAGCTCCGTGCGTTCAGGCTTTGCTCGAGCGCGCGAGCTGGGGAGAAATGCAAAAAGCGCTGGTCTCGCGCTTCTATAGCTTTAGCTTCGCTCGCAGGTAAAGTGAAACGAAGTATAATTTGAGCCGTGCCGAGCGGAACTCCGCGTCTCAAGACGCTCGCGCACCCCACCCTTTGCACTGCTTTCTTTCAGCCAGTCTCAGGACGCTGTTCTAGCAGTGCAGACAAAGGCATGGGCACGAGCGCGTGGCTTTGGAAAGTGCCTCCTATGCACGAGGTCTCGTACAAACAATAGCGTTTCGCTGAGCTAGGCTCACGCGCCTGTGCCTTTGTCTTCACTGTCGACATTTGTGAGATGGAGTAGAGGTCTCCTGATTGGTCGACGCTGTGTCACAAATTTAGTTTACGCTCTAAGCGTGGGGGGAATATTCGGCGCTGGCGGCGGCCTTTGCTCCGCCTATTGTCCAAACTCTCCTAATATACGGCTCTGCCTCGGGCTACCCCTTCTTTTCTCGTCGGGTTTGAAAGCCATGTTTCGCAACCTCGCCGCTACAAAAGCTGTGTGCTGAATCTTGACTCCTCGAGAAATGCTCTGTGCTACCAGATCCTCGCGCTCCAAATCTGCGACCGGGCACTCTTTGGCTCCGTCATCGAACTGCCAGACTTTATGAGTATAGAGGAGGCTATGGTAAGGAATAACCGCAACGTTCCTTTGATTTGTAGCTTTCGATGAAGCCTCATTCCCTGCATGTTGGCGTTTCAATTTCTGGCAAATGGTTTCAGAAATGGCCACCAGGAGAGAATCTGGATAACCAGACCCTCGTAGACGCCTAATCTGTTTTTCTAAACTTGGTTCAAGTTGATGGTGACATCCCGTACGAAAATCACCTGCAGCCCGGAATGCCTGCATTGCATTCCGGCCTGCAATACAGGCCGGAATGAAAAATGCCGGTTCCGCCTGGACCCAAAATTGGAGCACCAGTTTGAATCCAGCCTGGAAATGCGCAGTTCCAGATGGGATACAAACTGGTGCCCCAATTTTAGATCCAGGCGGAACCGGCTGGTTCCAGTGGCGGTGCCCCAATTTTAGACCCAGGCAGTGCACAGCCGGAATTCCCGCTGCGCTCACCACTGGACTCTACAAAAGTATTTCGCGCGATGCCCTAATACCTCGTTCACACTTGCGAACCGGTGGCCGAAATCGCAAGAATTCTGACGCCCGGCGACGAAAGCAGGCAGAGTTTCCGGCGGAATGCAAGATCGCTCTGAAACCAATTTTCAACGCCGGAAAAAAGTTTTCGCTCGCCGCAAGCCAATCAGAACGCACGGGGGAAGTGGCGCTTGCTGACGTCAGATCTTGTCCAAGCAGACGGTATTGCAAATGGCGTCCACTATGTCTGTGCCGTCTGTGCCTGTGGCTATACCAGTGTCAGCGGAGCTACTAATAGAAGCGGTGAAAACCACGTCGCACTTTATGACCTGACGCATGCTCGATACAATGACAATGATTATAAGGACGAGCTATGGAAGCTAATTGGAACCGAATTGGGAACAAGCGGTACGTACTGCGGTGCACACTGCACACACGTTGTTTATTTACTGCATTCTCGTGTTGCGAAGAGGATGTCGCGGATTTGCTCAGCACTGCGCCTGTTACATATTTTACATCGTAGCCGTAACGTGTATTTTTATTCAGCCGTGTTGCGTCGATCTCCATGTATTCTCCCATGGGGCGGGCCGCCTCCTGGAACCCTGCGTACCACGTGACTCGCGCCGAGCTGCTCTGTCGGCCATGTTTCGGCGAAACACGCGGATCAAAGGATTGTGCTGCTCTGCTCCGTAGGAGCTATAGAGTGCTCTAGCGGCAACAAATGTGAACGGCCCGATCTTTTTTCGGCGAGCGAATCCAGTCGGTGGCCAGTGCGTATTTCGCAAGTGTGAACTAGCCATTAGCCGTTACAACCGAGAGATCGTCGCGATTTCAGACCCAGGCGTACTGGGTATTAAATCGCGACGATCTCTCGCTTGTAACGGCTAAGGGCATCGTGAGAAATACCTTTCTAGTCCAGTGGTGAGCGCAGCGGTAATTGCGGCGGCGCACACGGTCATCCAGGCGTCGTCACCAAACACGGTGCACGGAACACACACAAAACACGCACAAGCACAGTATCCAGTGTCGAGTGCATCGGGAAGTTCCGGCGGGCAAGCGGTATCCGAAAGTTGTGCAAGTATTGTCACCAAGCACACCAGCGCCAAGCGCATCCAGATGCCGAGCCAAAGTGCAATGGGTCGGCAGCTTCACACTATATGAAGATTAAAAGCCGAGGTCAGTGGGTATCCATCCAGGGCAGCGATGGGCGCGTCAGTATCCGTGCGCCCGCAGCGCGAACGTCGCCGCCGGGCGAGCGCCGACCAACAGTCCGACGAGAGCGAAGAAGAACCTAAACTCTCGGAGCGCTGCCGCCGACTGCAACAGATAAAGCCAGGCGCGCGTGCGGAGAACGCCCGCTCGCAGCGCCTGCGTAGCGGATGCGCCTGTCCCTAAAACGTGACCTGCGAGAAACCGCGGAAGCTCCCCGCCGACCTCCCTCCCCCCTTCTCCAGTCACACATGTGCGCGCCCGCTGGCTGGGAGCAGACCTCCACCCATCACCGTGCGGTTCCAGTGCGTTGCGTCTCACTGGATCCGACTGGTTAGACCCAGAACCACGAGATATCAGATCGTATTCGCGCGGATCTGAACTGTCCACAAGTTTAGAACCGCGCGAATCCGAACTGGAACCGCTCCGATCTGATATTTTCGTACGGGATGTCCTTAGGGTGGAAATAAGAGCAGTAGTGGCAACACTCCTTTTTATGATTTTCGAATGTCCCGAGCTGTACGGAAGAAACCCGTGGCACGAGCGTGGCTCATATCGCTAGCACACGTGGCCTTCTTTGAACTGAAGCTCCAGGTCAAGGAACCTGATGGATTTCGCAAAGGGGGAATTCATATGTGAAATCCAATTCGGGGCAACATTCTTGGAAGCACCGCATAACTTTAGCCTTGCCACCCACCCTCTACTTCATTCACTTCGGTGTTACACAAAATGTAAAAAAATCATCCACATATCGGAAGATGGCCTTGCTCCTGCTATCCTCTAGTTTTCTTTCAATGATGAGCTACCCGGGATCCATTAAAGGGATACTTCAACGAAACTTGAAATATTCCCGTCGTGTTCAAAAATAGGTTGAATATGATCCACAATATCCGTAAATGACAATCGCACGTTTGTATTTTGATCCTGGTGGCTGTATTTTTCGTTATAACCGGCCCACTCTGGCAAGCGCTCGGAGAAGGCCCAGCTTAGAGCACGTGACATTCAACGCAATCGTGACGTAGGTCGTCTCGAGACGAGCAAAGCTACGGCGAGGCTGACGCCGAGAGGATGGCCTAGTCGTTCCAGCCACCGAAGCGGCTGCTTTTGTACATAGAGATCATATACTAACTCTAGAGGAAAAGGTCCGCCATTTTCCCATGCATTCTGGCTGCCGCAAGCGGCGGAGCATGCAGGCAGACCCTCGGGGTCCCAAACATGGTTACCATGGCAACCGAAGCCTCGCTATCCCCGATCGCACCTCCGGAAAGGGAGTCTCATACCATTTATTCTGCGAAGTTTTGTCGACAGCATTCGATTTCACGAACTTCAACAATCCACGAACTTACCGGTGGAAAGGTATTCACGTTCCTTTCGAAGCTTTCTTTTTGCATAGCGCGCAGATGTACGGCCTCGCGTCAACGCTAAACTAAACCAGATAACCGACTTCGCGGGTGGGGCGCGAGAGGGCGCGGCCGAGGAATACGAAACCGCGCAAGCACCAGATTTCCGAGATTTCGACAGAAGGGAAGTTAATGCAACGTAATGAGTATATTGGTTTTTATAAGCATTAGAATAGCTCAGAATTTAGTTTACAACGTTAAATTATCACTGTTTATATTGCTGAGAGTTTTCAGTCTTCGCGATTACCATTGCGACTGTCGTCCTTCAGCTGGCAACATTGCTTTCTTTTTCTCGTGTTCTGTCGTTCTCTTTTGCGATCTTTCACTCGGGACCCCGGGTGTCGGCGCACGGGATTTGCCACTCCTCCTCACCCACCTTTACCCCCCTGCTTTTGTACGAATTTTGAGTGACGGGTTAATCTTTTATAATCTTGTATGGGGACAATGGCGACTTCTGCGACACACAAAAGGGTTTCTCGGGAAGAGGGGAGTTCCTCCTTCCCCCCTTCTCACGTCGTGGCCGGAGGCGAGACAACCTCCGTCACTGGCTGTCAAGGTTCCTAGACGAGCATTACAAACGAGGCGTTAGCGACATCCACCAGGTGCTCTTTGCTAATCGTTTAATTCGTTTTAAAATTCCTTTTCGAGACTTTTTTAACAAGATATTGGTATGTTCCATGTGATACGGCTCTTTTGAACAGATATAGACCAAAAAATGAGCGCCGAAATTTCGTTGTAGTATCCCTTTAATACATACTCCACTTCTCTGTACACATGTCTGGCCTTCATGTGAAACTACTGTAGCGGTCAGGTAACACCCTAACAGTTACAAAAAGGCATCTAAGTTCACTCCGCCCGCATTTGGAAAAGTTGACACTCCTTGCTTCTCAATGACGTCCCGTAGAATTGGCATGATGCTCGTAGCACCGTTACTAGATCAACTCAGTTATGGAACTTCCCATAGACGCTGCACATTGGAGGGGGTCCGAAACCGTGTCCGATTTTTTTTTGCAGCTAGGTGGCGCTGCCGGCGCATTAATCCACGCGTTTTCGCCTGCTACTGCTCCGCGGCTGCTTTTGAGTCCCGACTCCTCTCGAGGTTCAACATGGTTTTGGGTTAGTTTTTGCCCTTTCGCCAGTAAAAAGTAAAAATGTGACTACCAACAACAGCAGAAACAATTTGAAAGTTGTCTGCTGCTGTTATCCGTAAGAAAAGCCAGAACTGCGCCGTCAATGATGATGATAGCGAGTATTAATGCGGAGCGCACGCCCTCTAACAGGCGCCACGCAAAGGGACCCCCTCCGGAGCGGAGTTCCAGAACTGAGTTGTTCTAATAACGTTGGCTCGTAGTACATGTAGTACATGTAGAAAGCAAAGTAGGAGAGGAGGAAATGGACGCAACGCTGGAGGGAGTGGAGGTTACCCCCTTGCCAGCGTTACGTCTGCTTCCTCCTCCTCCACCTCCCTTTCCTTCGCCCTACCTTATTAACCTGCAACATATACAGTAAAATTTACAAAAAAGCTTTAAAAAAATAAGAGTGTTTTATTTTGTTCTTAGGCTAGGTGGCGCAAGCTACCGTCCTTTATAAAGTGTGCAGCTCTTGCTATTTATCCATTAATTCTTTTAGTTTCGGTTTTTGAAGTTTTTATTGTAGCGTGATATTTTAAAAGAATTATGTTTAGAGGTAAATTTGTGATAAATTTATTAAACTTTTATTAGTAAGCTATATATTTTTAAATAGAAACACAGGATTTTCTTTTTTCTTTTTGATGTCACCGGCTCGTCATAGCCCACTTTACGGTTCAAGCTGGCAACGTTCGTAGGCGGCTTTCGGCACGCCTATGCTACCTATGCTAGCTGTGCGCTTTCCGTAACTATGTTAGCTGCAAGAAACCTTATAAAGCTGTGAAAAAGGGAAGAACATGCGAAATTGCCATGTTGCCTGAGTCTGAGAAGATCGTTACCGTGCCTATATCGCCCCAGGAACTAGCTTTGCTCGCGGAAGTTGATAGGTAAGTCGCGATTTCCGACTCAAGGACGCCCGTGTCGATCGCCCTTCTCGCTTGACGTGTTGTCTGATTGTTTGTTGCATGGAAACTAGGACGAAGTTTCAAAAACGCATTCCACGATTTACTAAATCTCTTCAACGTCCCGTTGCGACCACGGCCAACAAGTCGCGCAATGTCGCTCGTAGAACGACTGTCAAGCTAACTTTCCGGGGTGAGGGGGTCAAGTGTTTATGTTTGATACTCGCTTGGCATGTGCTTCGAGGACTTGTGCATAACTGATTTGGTCGGAACCAGAGTAACTAGGTGTATTTTGTGGGTTTGAAGAAGCGTTTAGGCTGATTGCTGTCGTATCGGTGCGTCAGAGCCGCCCCAAAATCGCGGACAACGTGAAATAACGCGTAGAATGAGCCATGTTTTGTGAGAATCGGTCGGAAGATCATTAGTGTACGTGTTGAGAGAGGTACACTAATGAGACACGTACACTATACTCCCTAGTTTCACGTTTTTTTCGTATGTCACTTCTAGCTGACATGGCTGAGGCTTACTCGGGATTCCGATTGTGTCCCAGTCAAACATAAGTCATTCCTCGTCAGCGCCATGAATTCCTTAGATGTGTTTGCTTGGCCTTTACTCTAGTCTCTTATTTTTATGATTTCTATATTTATAAAAATAAGTGATTTCGGGTCTCTTATAATGCCTCAATTTCCATAAGCAAGAAAAGCATCATGGTGTATTGTCTATGACATGAATGATCAACTGGGTTCCCAGGAGCACCCAGGAAGTGTCTTCCCAGTTTTGAAAGGCCAGTTTGCAGAATCGTCTTCTGCCGGGCAGAAAATCGACTCTCAGTTTCCTTCTTTCCATTCCATCTCGCCCTCTTCTTTCCTCTACCAACAGGGGATGGTCTCTGAGCTACTCCCTGCAGAAAGGAGTGCCAGCCTCTTTCTGGAATGGAAAGGAGGAATTAAGGGAGAGTTTCCTCCTTTCTGCTTGTTGGTCGGCCATTAAGCACTATTTTAGCGATATGAGCCGCCCATTGACGTGCATTATTGTTTACAAAGTCTTTAGTCATCTGCACTTCTTTCCTGCATCAATGCTGAGATTGAGAAGGGTTCCTTAGCTGTCAATAAAAAAAAAATCAGGGTTTCTCAAGATTGAATAGTTTGGAAACACCTGGTCTATGCAGTATTCTGTATCGACGAATTGCCAGAGAAAGCAATGCATTTACCCCTTTGACGGTCATCGCTGTAAATGTGCGGCAATGATTACACATTTGATGGTGACTGCCTGAGTGCGAAACTGTGCGTATTGCAGGAGGTGTTGCTATTCGATATCTCTTTGGCAAACTATAAACACTATATTCGCACATTGTTTCGCTTTACTGAGCTATTTATCATTTCCAAATTAGACGCTTCATGCACGTGATGCTCACTTCGCATATCGGCTCTGGTGGCAGTGCCAATGGAAGCACTGGCTCTTTCAATTCGGACTTCCGGCGCTTTTCGTAATTAAATTCAGAGGATGAGAGCTCATCATCTGATGGAGAAGCTCTGTAAAGTACCTCCTGTTAAGAATCTGAACTGCTGGAATGTCGTGGAAGTGGACATGCCAAAATGAAATAGAATGGAAGAAAAATGACAACTTCTCGCCTTCAATATTTTCGTTTGATGCTTCTAAACCTAAACAGCTTGCAATTATGGTACATACTCTGGCTAAATAAAGAGAAAAAAAAAAAAAAAAACTGCGCATTAGTTATTTTTAATACTATTCCTTTAGTAACAAAACCTGACCACTGGGAAACATCTCTTGGGGAAACAATTTGACCACCAAGGGGTTAAGTTTGTGTTGCGAATCATATTCCGGTTGTTTTTTTTTCCTTATTTTATTCAAGAAAAACCCGCAGCGCCTCTCGGGCATCATTGGGGAGGGGCACAGTGCATTATAAAACAAATCAACATTCTCGTGGCACATCACTTCTGCTTGTAATCAATTCTACTCTGATATAGTATGCACAAAAAAATTGGTGTTTAAAACCGTGTGTTCTGGCGCGATATGTTCGCAGTGAGATGCAGTTTGGCAGTTGTAACTGTGATATAAGTATGACGTTCTGACTTTGACATATTTGTCGGCTTTCAGCCGTTTATTTGGCTTTCTGAGGCTGAACACGCCGGAGAACTTCAAGAAGAAAGCCCTCATCCTCAAGGTGCGTGTCTGTTTGTGCTCGGCTCTCTTTGCATTGGGCAGAATACCCCGTTTAGTTTTTGTGTGCTTCGGCGTCGGTAATACACGGAACGAAAATGTGGAACTACGAGTAGTACAGGGTGCGGCAATATGAGCTGGCCCAGTGGCGTTCAGTTCGGGTTGGCACAAATGTCGTGCGGATGTCCCCAGGGCAGCTAACCCGTTAAAAGAGGTTGGAACTGGAATGACACATTTCCTAGTGTTGCAGCGTGGCGGTCAGTTGTGTAGCCTTAGCGTGTCAGATGCATCCCATGCGGCATTTCACCCCTTTAGGGTAGCACTAAACTGGACCAGCTCAAATTGCCACAGGCTGTACCTGTCTGCGGGCCCTGTGTGTAGCAACTAGCAGGTCGCAGTGTGGTCTGCTGTCAAAGGAATGCATCCTATCCTTTTGCCAGCTGTCAAGACACAGATTGAGACTCCCTCCACTGTTGCATCATAGCAGTGCAAAAGAGGGGAGGGGTTTGGTATCACGGACTGTTGTGCGATACCGTACCCTTCATTTTTGGGTCTGTTGCAATGCATTCACTCAGATCTACCCTCATTGGAATTTCGGATTTTTACAACACATCTGTAATGCCAAAATATTCCGGCGGTTAATTTTAGCGGCAGAGCTTAGGGAGCATATTTCTAGGAAGTGCATCTAGAAAAGCTTTCTTTTTGCGTATTGAAAACGGCTCATGTCTTCAGGATTCAGGAGGACCCTATGAACTGAAAACTAATTGTTAGGCTGGCCTGACGCAAGCACACTGTTTGCCGATGTCTAGACAGTTGGAATGGCTGCAACTCCGCTCTCCTTTGCATCTGCGTTACGTCACCTTCTGTTGTTGTCGTGAAAAGCGCAATTCTCTCGCACTGGATAAACACAAAATTATGCGGCAGTGCGTCCCCGAGCAGTTTCTTCCTTCTCAAACCTTCCCGAGATTCAGCGCTGCAGTCGTCAGTTTCGTTCTCAGTGACTCGTGTCGCGGTAACCTACAGCCCGTCAGTAGTGCCGTAATTGCAGGGAAACTTTCCCCTGCGTGAAGCAGGCTTTAGCCACCTTGTCACTTGTGCTCAAGGTTCCCTGTCTTCAGTATGTACCGATTAACCCCTAAAAGTAACCCTAGAGCTGGTTTTCGCACCATCGTGAGAAAAATGAAAAAAGAGGTATTTTTCGCCCGCATTGTGGGAAGGAACGTAAGCGATAGCTGTAGCACGGTCGCGCAATACGGGTAGAATGGTGCCGTCACGTACTGGAGGATGGAGGTGCGACAAGGTTAATTTTCTTGGCCGGCATGGTTGGCGTCCTAGATGCTACAGCCATCACTTACCGGAGGACGGCCGCGATCAGTGCTCGGTAGTGCGTGAAGTGAGTAACCATCATGGAAGTTCCTAAAATCATCCAACATTACGCGTAGTAACTGGATACTGCCAAAGTGGGATTTCCATAACGTGAGTAATGTTTGAAAACAAGTCTTTCAAGCAGATGCTGCGGAAAACTCTCCTTAAAGGAGCTGTGCAACGATTTTAACGTTGAAATAATTGGCATCTTCTACTTTTGACATTGTTCACCTTGTCACAAATGACAGAAAACACACGTCCTTTCATCGAAATGTTGCGATTCCGCCGCGTATAGCGAGTCGAAAATTAGAATATTCCCCGACCTGCAGCCGCGGCGGCGGCCATGAAAAACACGCGGCATGACGTCTATAGGGTTCTTGTTGAAAGATAGCAAGTTGTGCGAATACCTGCTCGATAAAAGGTAACTTTTCTATAAATCTTGTCGTTCCAACATAAATATAAAAGTGTGAAAAACCTGGTGGTATCATCGACTAAAACTTTTATTATACGGAGTTTTAGTGGCGCCACCTATCCTAGGTCCACAAAACCGTCAGCTATATCTGCTACCGCGAAGCCGGATGTGGAGTGAGACGGGGCCGGACGGTTATGGCCGGACCCAGATGAGGCTTTCCTCCTTTCACCATATTGTTCGCGCTGCGCCCGCCGGCACGTGGTCACGCGGTCGCAAGTGGATGAGTTCGCGCTGCTCACTGATGACTCTAGAGGGAGAACTTTACCGGAACCCCGCGCCTACCCTATCGACGTCACTGCGCACGTGACCTGGAAGAGGATGTATGAGTTGAGAGGTGACAAAAACCTGGATCTTTTTCATTTTTTTAAATAAAAACTAGGGTACCCAGGCAAAATCTGTTTCCTGTAGTTCACTTTAGAAGTGTCAGGCATCAACTTCCACAATTATTTAAGAAAAGCCCTGAAATTGTTGCACAGCTCCTTTAATTCGCGTCATTACTGGCAATGCCTGGGCATCTCGGTGCTGAGCGGCCGATAGAAAAACCCAAAATGCAACTTTCCTGACCTCGCGCCAAGATCAGACAAAAGGGTCTTTTTGTAGCGGCGATGGCAACCTACGAGGTCGTCATCTCTGCAAAGTGTCACCCGTAAAGCTATCGCTTTAAAAACCTCGATTTGGAGCTGCCCTTTAATAATAAGTACCCAAACCTCTTGGGAAGAAACCTTAACCTAGACAGCCTGCACCGAACAGTCTGCGAGCCTGCTTCTTTCGTCGCCAATCGTAACCCTCAACTCTCTTCTTTCTCTCGCCGATTCCGGGATGTTTGCCGAGCATTCGGGTAATGTGCATGTCCTCTCGGGGTTGAGGAAGCCCATGTCCCGTTCTCTTTGACACAAGCTCCGACAAGTGCCAATTTTTTTTTTTTTTTTGTCTATGTTCGGGAGTAGGCACGGAACCTGTTGAAGTGAATAAACCTCGAATAAACACCCACGTATTTGAAGAAAAATAAACCCCGACAACACGGAACCCTACCGTAAAATACCGGGCATGCGCCCACTCAAACTTTGGAGATAATCACAAAAAAATGGGGGATGGGTGCTTGTCCGGCCATCAATTTTACATATAAATGTACTGTGCATATTTTCTCAGATCTTACAATTTTGGAAATGGGTGCTTAATGTGGACTGGGCGGATGTGCGGTATTCTATGGTAATTATAGGTCGCAGCAATCATGTCGTCTAAGCCTAACTCCTTACACGCTCTATACAGCGCGACAGTTTTTCTGCTGTTTACATACTTTGGCTACTCCTCGATCTCAACTAAGGACTGCGCGCACAAAGCTGCCTCTTCGTTGCGCATTCTACGCGCATTCTCGCTGTTCTCTGTTTGGCTCGACCCTCCCTACGTTCCAATGTGCCATACACTTCTCCTGGAGCACTGGCTCGCCATACATAACTGCAATCGGTGCACTAAACTAATTTTTTTTCTATCCTTCCACCTTGCCAGGGCGTTCGTCACCTCGAGCAGGTGCTGATCAGTCACCAGCAGCAGCGGAACAAGCGCACCGAGGGCGCAGATGCCGGAAGCAGCGACCGCGAAGTGGCCAGCCGCGCGTCCGCGGCTGCGGCGCAAGGGGTGGAGGGGGTGGTGCCGGGAGACGGGGTCTCGCCGTCGGACATGAAGAACGCCGACGTGCTGAAGAAGGACCCCGAGCGGAAAGCCAATCTGGCGGCAGGGATGGTGGCCCCTCTGCTGGGCGTGAAGGACCTGGATCCCAAGACATACTGCAAGTTGGGACACTTCCAGCTTCTCCTGGAGGACTATGCAAAGGGTGCGTGTCTGCTGTTCAGGCGTCATTTGGCTTGGAGGTGGGGGGCTAAAGACGGGAGTGAAACGCGGTAAATTGGAAGCGCTGACATTGGTTGTGCGGAGAGAAAGATTGGGAGAGAGAGAGACACAAGAGAAAAAAAGAGAGTAGCTCATAGGTTGGATGTGTTCAACGACTTGAAGTTGTTAGAGCACTCGTCAGCTTCATTTCTCTTTATACAATGTGCGGTAACTTTTTCTTTTTTTCTTTTTTTTTTTTTAATGAGAAAATACAAGATAGAACTGGGAAAACAACTAGTGCATGTCTTACGAGCGACGTTTTTCCGCTTCCCCGTATACTGTAAATGACTTACTTTTTGCGGGTTCAATATTTCGCGATTTAGGTCAATGCTGAAATTTTGGAATAATTTGCGGGTTCTAATTTTCGCAACGCGGTGGCATCTCAATATAGATTCCAATGTGTTTACATTTTACCAAAATTTTTCGTGGGACCTATTTATCACGAATTGTAGGCAATTCGCAAAATTCACGAAAATTAGGTCCTCGCAAAAATTAAGTCATTCGCAGTATATTAAAGCGTCACCAGTGGTCCAAGCCCGTTGGGACCATTGATAGAGCCACTGATATCTGCGTCCACGCACCGCCGTTCCAAAGCGGCCGCAATGCGTGGGACATTCTTTTCTGGAGGATCACATTAACTCTATGGTTTGGCTGGAATGTATCACGGCTCGTCCGTGGTTCCGCAAAGAGTTGGTGACAGCTTGAGACCCCGCAGGGCGTGTCTAATTATGTTGATGCGCCTTGCTTCGTGATTCATTTTCCGGCACTCTTATCGGCTAATACTTCAGTCCCTTTGACTACAGAACAACAATGAGTTGCTCGGGACAAAACGCGCCCAGCTTAAACCCGCGGTGACCATAGTTCCAGTGCCCATGGCTACACTTTATTACTCCATTTTTCTGTCGGCTGAAATTGTAGCTTTGAGCAGACAGACTGCTATTAGAGTGGCCATGGAGCTTTGTTTTATTTTTATTTATTTATTAGTACCGTCAGCCGCAAGGAGTACTACGGACATTGTGGACCTGCTTGGAGCCTTCGACAATTGCCTCGCAACCCGCCTGTCTCTTTTGGAAACTGCGGTCGAACAACAGGTTACCGATGTTAGGCAGTGCCTCAATGAGAGCCTTTCATCCAAGGAATCTCGGGTTCGACAGGCCAAGTACAATGGATTACCACTTAAGCTGCCAACATTCGATGGGCAGTCGTCTTGTCAAGCCTTCATCACCCAAGTTGAAACCGTTGCAGACTTCTGCGTGCTCGACACAACGTCTACAGCTTGTGCAGCGGTGGCCCAGTTGAGGGGCCACGCTGCTGAGTGTTTGGAGAGCATGTCTGCAAGAAGTCGTTCCTCATATGAGCTACTCGTAGATGCCCTAAAGTCCCGCTTTGGTGATGAACATCTCCAGCAATTTCACCTGACTGCTTTGAAGCACTACTGCCAAAGCGCAAACACGCTCCAGAAGCTAGCTGACGTAATCCTGCGAATGGCGAGAACAGCGCACGTCGAATGTACGGAAGTAAACGTGGAGCAGATAGCAACAGCTGTCTTCATCAACGCAATCGAAGACACCGGCACTCAGCTCTTTGTGCGACTCGCCCACCCAACCATGACTCGTGCAGCGCTGGCTCGCACACTCGAAGTTCATGTAGCCAACGAAGCAAGCGACATGGTGTCAACATCTCAAATCCAGCTTCCGGGTCTGGCTCTACGATCTTCTCCGGTTCGTTCAAGTAGATATCGTTACTTCACTGTGCGGGGACATTGGGCACTTAGCTCGATCCCACCCATCATGCTTGGCCCCGTGCAAGACCCAACCTATACCAATGCCAAAGTTCCCAGTGACAGTGAGCCTGGCAAGGTTGAATCTCATGTAGTGCATCATGTCCCTCTGGTGACAACGTCACCAGAGGAACATATGAATGCTGTCGTCAACATCCGGAGGCGCAGAGTGTCTATTTGATTCTGCATTGCTGCAATCAACAAAGTGTGCACTATGCCCAAAACACTTCCTGGTACCGTCTGTGTTATATCTGCCGAAGGTTCAACAATCGAACAAGACAGACAGATCTCGTTAACTGTGGAAACCTTAAGGGCAAGTCAACCTTCCCTTTGTAATTGTGCGCAAGTTACAATGGTCAAGGATACTTGGCCGCGACTGGTGTTCAAGAGTCTAGCTCTCTCTATCGTTTCGAGGAGCTGAACATTGTTTGGCAGCCCCACCAACCTTGAGTATTGGCGATCAGTCTAGTTGGTCTGCGACAGAGTTGCCCCATGAAGGAAACAAAGAAGCAACCTCGTGGAATTCTGAGAGCTTATAGTTAGTGAATTTTCCCTAGCGTGGTCTAGCTTGAAAAACCCGACGAAGGCCACTGCGTCCCAGGTATGTTCGACCGTCACAATTGCTACGACATTTGTGTCTACACTAATGGCCCGATGGTCAGTCGCAAACTACAGAAGGTGTTCCGTATTGTCGCATAATTAGACATTGTTGTACCTAAGTTATCTGCAGTTTGGGCTACAGCAATAATTCTATGTTCCATAACATCAAGAGATATCCTAGTTGAATTACTGCTACAATTTCGTCCTGGGAGGGAATTTGCTATACCTCGCTGCCTTGTTTCTTGCGAGAAGGGGAGCTTGATGCTTTCAGTTTTAAACCTGACGAATGGTGACCTGCTCCACTGACTGAGCTTCTTAGAAAAGACACTACGGGGGGGGGGGAGCGGGGGGGGAGCGGAGCGCAAGGGAACAAGCTTCTTCTGCTGATATCATAGGAGCACTTGTTTAACTACCAATTCTGACTCATTATTCAGAAGAAGCACTGACATTCATCGATACTGATGCCAGTGGCAAAGGGCTTGGCTGCTGTTCTTCTCTAGAGGGACAGTGCAGGAGTAGAACACCCCGTCATATACGCGAGCCGCAAACTCAGCGGACCAGAAAGTCGATGGCACTCATCAAAACATGAGTGCCTCACTGTTGTTTCGGCAGTGGAAAAGTTTCGTCCATGCATGTACGGAAAGCATTTTACAATCGTGCCATATAACTCTGCTCTCCGTTGACTTCAGCCGAAGAGCGATTTTACGCCGAAATTGACTCGGTAGGCAATTAAATTGCAAAAGATTGTTCACAGAAGTGGGAAGCAGCACCAAGATGCAGACTTCGTTTCATGGCGCCCCATAGAAGATGTCAGAGTTGGTCCGGTACTTGCGCTCTTAGATTTGCTGTCTGCGCAAGTGGAGGAACATGACACATTCGACATAATCCAGTTGCTCTCTGACGAAGTGAACGGAAGACTGCGACTTTCAGAACGTCGCTTACGGCAGTTTACGACCTGTACGACCATACTACTGGCTTCGGGACGGTCTGCTGTGTCATCGAGCTCACCCCTCAGGACAGTGGCTCCCCGTCGTTCCCCCTAAAATGCTTCGGAACGTTCCGAGATGTGCCATGATACTCCAACTGCGGGTCATCTCGGGCAACACCAGACGCTCGACAAAGTTGCCAAGAGATTTTGGTGGCCGCACCACCGGACAGATGTCCGACAGTATGTCACATCTTGCGCAACATGCCAACTGCGGAAAACACTGCCGCACCTGGTGAAGATAGTGCTACAGCAGATACTTCCTCCAGGCAGCCCGCTTGAGGTTGTTGGAATTGACCACCTGGGGCCGTTTCCAAAATCTGATGATGGAAACAAGTATGTCATTGTCGCAATGTACTACCTGAGAAAGTGGGTCGAAGACTCCTCATACTTCAGCTGTGCAGCTCCTCGCCTTCATCAACAAACACCTTGTATTGAGGCATGGTACAACCCGCCTAATCATACCTGACAGAGAAACGTCATTTATGTCCCATACGTTCAGTTGTGCTTTGCGAGATTATGGTATTGAGCATGTGGCCACTTCACAGAACCATCCTCGAATGAATGACCTCGTAGAGCGTACCAACAACAGCTTGGAGATATGTTAGCTGCGCTCGTTAATACATCTCACAAGAACTGGGACACATTCATTGGTACAGCGGAATTTGCGTTGAATACTTCACAACAGGAAGGGACTGCCAAAGCTCCATATGAACTAGTTTACGGAAGACTCCTGACACGTCCGCAGGAGTCATTGATGGGTGCTGCGTGGGCCCATCGGGCGCAAAAATGTGAACAGAACTTCGTTGTACGACTAAGTGTAGCAACAAAAACTTGCTCGGCTGGCAGTTCTAAATAGGCAATCGAAGTTTGCCGAAGGTCACAACACAGACGCCTCATGCTGTCGTTTTCACCAGGTGATGTGGTGCTTCTTCGAAGGCACCTAAAACGTCCACAGCACTCGGAAAAGCTTTTGCCCAGATACTGCGTACCTTTCAAGATCAGCAGGCAACTTGGACCTGTGACATACCTTCTTGAAAACCTTGACACCCTGTCTCAGCGAAGGCGACGTTGCACTTTGACAACCCATTCAAGCCATCTGAAACTTTATGTCGCACGTGGTGACTATCTTGGCATCGTCTGGGACAAACTTTTAAATAGGGAAGGGCAAGCGTAACGGACAAGGAAAAAGAGGAAGAGGAGGTTGTGTGTGGAATTGGGGACTGGGTTCTGTTGTGGCCTTCTTGTTCACGAGCTGGGACGCCCGCAACAATATACAGTAGACCCATTAATTCAAACTCTAGGAATCTACAAATTTTGTTTGAATTATCAGAAGTTGGAATTATCAAAAATTCATCTAAATATGGAGCAAGATAAAATTATGATTTGCTGTATGAATGGCTACACGTACAAAGCAGATACTTGATGATTTCCTCTACATAGGATTACTGATCATAAGGAGGTATGTCACACATTAATCATTTGGGAAATTTACGACATACTGTAAAATACCAGGGAAGCACCCTTCCAATTTTTACTGAAGATGGGGTTAAAGTTGACGTAAGCACTTGTCCGGTCAATTTGGGTGGTTAGAGTATAATTTGCGGAATTCCCAAGTTTGAGAAATGTTCATAGTGGGGACATGAACGAAGTGGACGTTTCAGCGGTGTCTTACGGTAGGTTTATCTATCCCTCTAAAATGTTGTATATCGTAAACTGTTTTAGACAGTGCATGACAACTCAAAGCAAAATTAGGTTTGTTGATCAGGCCAAGAAATTGTCTAATGTGGGCAGGGGACACGCGAGCGATGAAAACTGGCCACGCGCAGTAGTTTTCCTAGCAATTTGCGCAGACGCTGTGATGTGGAGCTATGCAATGCTGCCACGTCACAGCGGCCGCGCGAGTTGCAAGGGAAGTTTCTGCCTGGTGCCTGTTTTCATAGCTCATGTGTGCCCTGCTAGAGCCCAGTTGGGTGTGCTTCTCGCCGAGCCCCGGTGCAGTGCGGAGAAGCAACATCCACGGAAGCAAGCTCCCTGGGTGTTGCCTCTCTGCAGTGCACCGGTGCTCGGAAAGAAGCGCACTCAATTACACGAGAACACCTTTCGAATTTAGTGGCTTTTGAATACATTAGAAACATTTCGGGACAACCAAAACTTTGAAATTCGTTTGAATCAACCAGAAGTATGAAATATCTGAGATAGAATTATTGCGAGTCCACTGTAACTGCAGCAAGCTGAAGAAGTCGCACCAAATGCAAATAAAGTTACTTATACACAGTCCGTGCTTCTAGTAGAAGCAAGAATCGCACGAAGGATACAGTGCGGAAGGCAGTTCGATGAGTGGTCAGAAGTGAGACGCCAGTTTGATACTTTAGACCCATGTTACGGATAAAAAAGCAGGACGCGGGATGGCCAAAAAAACGTGCTTTTCGTGTAAGGCTCGTCAAATTATGAGGCGCTGGAGAAATGCAGCCTTCTGCGTTAAGTCCTTATTTCAAACTCTTTTGTTCGCCTTCCGCCCATTGAAAAGCATGCGGGAAGGGCCTTAGAACGCACCTGGTATCGCTGTGCCGCAGCGTTCTTCCGCAACATAAAGTTTGTCTGCGTTCCTCGCCGCCACCATGGCAACGAACGCCGAATGAATGGAAGCACGCACGGTACCGCCGCGTGAAGCCAGCAACAGCTGATGCCATTTTACGAATGCCGTCTGCTAGCCAAAGCCAAACGCGGTAAGTCAGATCAACCACCTCCGCCGGTGCTCGATCGCCATCGGCGATCGAGCACCGGCAAAGGCGGTTGATCTGACTTGCCGCGTTCGGCTTTGGCTAGCAGACGGCATTCGGCGATCGAGCACCGGCGGAGGCGGTTCATCTGACTTACCGCATTCGACTTTGGCTAGCAGACGGCATTCGTAAAATGGCGTCAGCTGTTGCTGGCTTCACGCGGCGGTACCGTGCGTGCTTCCATTCATTCGGCGTTCGTTGCCATGGTGACGGCGAGGAACGCAGACAAACTTTATGTTGCGGAAGAACGCTGCGGCACAGCGATACCAGGTGCGTTCTAAGGCCCTTCCCGTATCCTTTTCAATGGGCGGAAGGCGAACAAAAAGAGTTAGAAATAAGGACTTAACGCAGAAGGCTGCATTTCTCCAGCGCCTCATAATTTGACGAACCTTACATGAAAAGCCTGTTTTTTTGGCCATCCCGCGTCCTGTTTTTTTTATCCGCAACATGGGTCTAAAGTATCAAACTGCCAGTCAGACTTTGCCTGCCATTAGGGTGTTGTCTCTTCTTTTCATCGATGAAAGAGAGTTGAATGACTCGTACCATCTGTTGTTTTCATTGCATGAAAGCGAGCGTTACCTGGGGATCACTGAAACATGCGATAGATTTGCACACACTGATGTAGTGGTGCAAATAAATTGGAAAGATATGCGGGGTGTGTTCAGATAAGGACGGTCATGGTGGTGTCATGCCTATTTCTTGTTTTCAATTAAATTTTTATATGAGGTAGCGAAACCTGTCCACACAACGGGACAGACCTTACTTTTGCAAGATACTTCATTGTATTCGTGAAAACAATCGCATTCGAGAGGAGCTTGAAAGAGCGTTTTTCCCAACTGCGCGATGACGCAACTTTGAAGGCCGTTGGAATAAAGAATACAGCTTTCTAGACCGTCGAAGTTTTTATGTTTAATGCATGCATACTTTTCTGCCAGAATACCGTAGTTAAAGTTAAAGTATATGAGCATGTATTTCAAGCGAAATAAAATGCCAAACTTGGCTTCTGGAGCAAATCTTGCATAATGAGGCATTTTTCGGCAAATTTTTAAGTCGCTTTAAATTTATATGATAAAGCTGAAACTTTTTGTGTCGAGTGTTTCTTGCTTTCTGAACTTTTAACAAATTAATTAGCATTATACTGTTTAAAGTGTTTTCTGCACTGCGCCCGGAAGTTTCGTCAAAATCGAAAAAGTCAAAATTTTGCGATATTTGTGAGGCATTTAAAAAAAATAATCATTCTCGATTTTCTTTAAATTTTACCCGATGGGCCCTTGATGACCAGTAATTACAAATCTGCAACGACATGTGGCATTATTTTGTTTTAAAATAAAAAAATAAATGTGTAACCAGGTCGTGGTCGCATTAGTTACCGCAGGGGCGTTTCTGTCTTAACTAGTAGTGGTACAGGATCGATGCATGCCACAGTATCCATACTTGGTCATATGAATGCCCAGGTGCTATGAAGAACTCTAAAAATAACACGTGAACTTGTTTTCATCGCTGATGTGGCTGGTATTATCAATGAATACTGAACTTTACGGTAAATCCGATCCTTATTAGTGTGTTATACTTGACTGGTTAGATGCTGATCGTGCTACATTTGCAAATTAGTCATTTAATATCAGTACTTCGCTGAGAAAATAATTTGATTCGTCGTTATAGGCACCGCTAGGACTGAGTGATGTTACAGAAGCTTTTGGCCCGACCGATGGAGGGCGTGGCGTGAACAATAGGTTAAGCCGGTGGTATATTATGGCATTGTTACGCATGGCGTAACTGAACTCCAAGCCGGAGCATAATTGAAGACGGCGCCAGAGGAGAACTAGAGTTTCTTGATGCAGACTTGCCAAAAAATAAGTAACAGCCTCCACCTGTGGCAGAAAGTGAGGCCGAAGGTTACACCCGCGCGCACAGACGCGATCATGCCGCTATTTGCGACAATCTAACTCATGACTCGGCGCATGCATGCTTAGCCTTGTCGAAAATTAAGTCACACCTCGTGAACAATGCATCAATCTACTCTCGCCTTTTTAAGAACCGGTACCAATTTCACGAGTTGCAGTGCAGTGAGCTCCAGACGACGAAGTGGATCTTTTAGGCAACAGGGCAAGGCAAGAATGCATGCGACGGGGTAGGGGGACTTGTAAAACACAAAGCCACCCTGCAAAATTTTCGGGCGCCTGCCACTGACGCCACACAAGGTGTGAGTGGGTTTGTAGGGGCGCTGGAAGGAAAAATGAGAAACGTCTCTTTGCTCTACATTGTGAATGGCGAGCTTGAGGCATTTCGAGAACGAAAAGACTGGAGTGGAAGGACGCCAAGAGGGTGCCTGGAATCCAGTCGCTTCACATGTGGAAATATGAAAAATCAGATCTGGAGAATTCCTTGTACTTCACTTCCACCCAGAGTTGCAGGACGGACTCTGAGTGGAAGAAGCCCTGAGTCCCTTGAGCGTGTTCTAGTAGATTGCTTGTGTCACCAAATCCGGCTGCGCCCGGATATATTAAAGACTCCTCTCGTCAAATTTCCTGGAGACCGACCCAGGCGTACATCGCAGTTTACAAATTCCTATGCCCTTCAATATAAACAAGACCCCACGGGACAAACGGTTCGAAGGCCTTCCTGCACCTCGTTTGATATATCGCGCTTACAACCATGCTCTTTTTATCTCGTACGATATGCGACCTGTGTGAACACGAAGTCTGCTCTGGACTTGGAGCCATGAGATTCGATCTGCGAAAAAGTGGATAGAGCCCGGGAAAAGCGACGGTGGCTGGCCATGTCTGTGCTGGGGAAGCCTTCGCGAGAAGTGTGCATGTGCATGTGTGTGTTTGTGGCTGGCCTCATCGAGCTGCCCACTAGCTCACCATGGAATCCACCGGTACCACCTCCTTTGGACAATGCAAGGGAAGAGGCCGTAACTCCTGGACAGTGACAGATTAGACACTCCCTCCACCCGCTAGCTCCTCAGTATCTCAATCTGGTTGGTAGTGATTTAGGATTTTAGGAGTTCAGTTTTTAATTGTCTAGTAATTGTTTTTCTTATGTGTATTTGCTAGGTATATTTGCATTTTTCGGCCCGCGCACCGGCTGGGTGAATTGCTAAGACTATTTATAGCCACGTTTCGATACTTGTGAACCCCATTATATTATTTCTCTTTCTAATTAAATTATTGTTTTAATTAAACTCCCGTTGTTTAAAAACTTCTGTTACGTCCTCTTTATTGGCAAGACCTCACCGCGGTGTAGGCCGGTCGTCTGGTCAGCAGATCTTTCTTCCTTTTCCGTTTATAGTGAACCACGAACCTGTCCGCGTGTGACGGCTTACAGCACTCGGTGGCGGCGCTGGCTGATTCTCACCAAGAGTGTTCTAATTGTAAATAAACATCTGCGGGTTTTTGCACTCTATGACCCTCTCGGAATTTTATAAAAATATTTTCCCAGATCGATAACTCTCTTGCCCCCCTTGACCCAGTCACAGATCATGACTTTTCTGATCGCGGATGAGGCGTCGCAAGAGATCCTGTTGGAGCGAGTTAGTAGCACCCGAGCGCACACTTGGCTGTTGCCTCTGACGCTGAACTGCTTACGCTACCTAAATCCCCCCTAACTCAACCTTGATTTCCACTTATTCGCCATTGTTTTCCAAGAAATAACTGCTTTCGTTCCGCCCTAGCCATGCGCGTGATTGGTCGGGGCAGACGTTTCTGCAATGTCGCTTGCTTAAGCGATGGCTAGAGAAATGAATCAAACTATTTTGTCAGCAAGCTTTCGAGCGGTGCCTAGAAATATGAATCAAATTATTTTGTCAGCCAGGTACTAATATTAAAGTACTAACTTTAAATGGTAGCACAATGAACATCTAACCAGCCAAGTATAACACCCTAATAAGGATTGTATATGCGCCGCAACGTTGCTTTTATTGGCAATATAAGCAAATACCATGTAAGCCAAAACTGGCAACTCCCGCGGATCGCGGGCGAAAAGTGATCGCAGCGCCCCTGGCGAGCTCGGAGTCTCCGCTATACTTCGTCTCACCCTAGCATGGACTAACCGCGAAGGCTGAGCTAGCGCGAGCGGCCAGCCTTGACTGCCTTGACTAGAGCACTTGCTGCACGAGCGCTCGTGCAGCCGCCGTGGCTTCATTCAAAGCGACTAGCTCGCGCTTTTAGCACGCGCGGCTAACAATAGTCCATACTAAGGTGAGACGAAGTATAGCAGACGAATTCTCCACAGCGCCAACCGTTTCGTTGAATAGGCGAGCTGGCTAATCCCAATCGTCTCCGGATGAAGAAGCACAAGGTAATTTCGAACCACGTACGTTACTGCGATGTCAGTATGCTCTGGAAGAAGTCAATTGTGCACATGCAAATCTGACGCTATTACCGAAACTAATAAAAGCGAAGTTACAAAAAAAAAAAAAAAAAAAAGCACCCGTTGGACGGTTGTGCACCTAATTCCATTTTTCAAAGTCTACTTTCTTTTCTATGCTTGAGGCGACGCTATGCCGCCGCGGTCTTTCTTCTTCCTGCGTTTATGTTTTTTGTTTGCTTTTTTATTTTGTGCGTTTTTACGTTTGAACCATCGCATATTTTGCTTTACCTTGTTTGGCTTAGTTTTTACTTTCTTTCCTTCGCTTCGTCACCCACTACCACCGGTTCGTCTGCTACGTTATTCCCGGACATCTGGAGAGCCGTCTGCAACTTTGTTGTTATTGTTTGTTTTTTTTCTTTAACGGTCGTTTGTGATAACCTTTTACGTTCGCCTTCGATTGAGTTTCTGATCCGAAATCTTCATATGTATGTTTTGATACTTAATAAATATATTGAAAAGTGTAAGCTCGCTTTACATTTCTATCCGGATTTTATTTGAGTAAGCAGTCGCGTCTGCTATGGGTCATCGTTGGTTGATCAACCGGCCGCCTTTGGGCATACACCAGCGCATACTTGGAAATGGAAGGCATGCCATGTGCTGCTTACCTCTGCAAAAACAAGTTTTTGTGATGTGGTGGAAAATCATTCTTCCGCTTAAAATTAAAGTGGAAGAGCTATCAAGTCTGGCTTCAAACTCGCCACTGACGCCTCAACAGACGAATATTTTACCAAACATGAGTTCAGCTAAAAACACACTTGAGGCCGCTGATCGACACTCAAAACAAAGGCACGGTGTGCAAGGATTGCCTGGACATGTACGTCAACAAGTACTGGGATGTACTTTTGAACTGCTGTGCAAAGCGAGCAAACAAACAACCTGCCAAAGTCACTGGAAAAAGAAATGCAAAAGCAAAAATGGTCACATACTGCTAGCACGAAGCAGATTGCAGCACCGGGCAGTGTGAGCTGGACTACTTTATTCCTTTCCTCTGTTTTGTTTTAAGTTCCTACCAACGCTGCGAAAGCAAATAAACAAATGTGTAACGTGGAGCTAAAAAAAAAAAAGACACCAACGGCGAGCACCACCTGCTAATTTTCAATGCTCCTACCGACGCCCCGTGCGATCGCCGTCGTTGAAGGAGGTCTTTGCTGGGTGATTTGTATCTTTGTATCGTCTGCTAACTTTTTGTTTCATTCGCCGTTGTTCGCGACTGTTCCGCATTTCTTTTTATTTTCGTCTGGGATGGGCACCCCATCTTTTCTGCAAAGTTCGGAAAGTGTTTGCACGGTCATTTTTCTAGTTACTTTTTGTTTTTGTAGTTCTGCAGAGGCTGGTGCTCTTGCTCTGGTAATTTTAACATGTTGTTTGCGCATGTTTTATAATCACCTATTCAGGTAAGAAATTGTGACAACGCAGTTTTGTAACGGACCAACGGTAACCTCTTACGACGTAGTTCGAGTAGCTAAACGCCTTTTTTCCGCTTTCCAGATGCGCTTCAAACGCGTGTGATCCCCGTGAGTGGTGTTTTAGACCGCTAAATAAACTGCTCTATCTTTGTTCATGTGCGCATTGTTATTTGTTTGTCATTGCAGTTGCGATCGGTGGATTCCGCTTTGCAAACGGACTGGCCGTAATGAATTGTTTCAGCTGCTGGGGCGAAGAAACGGGGCTCTCAAAGCTCGAGGACATCGCAGAGCCTATACTTTTCCATTGCGTCGTCTGCTTCCGTAGACTCCGAGTCCGCTAGAGGCGCCACTGTCACGTTCGCCGCCACTCCCATAGGTTTTCGTAGGAGTTTCCAGTATTGGCGAAGCTATATCATATTTGATATAAGCAATGAAACCAAGTTCACTTGCTATTTTTATAGTGCTTCATGACGCCTGGGCATTAATATGACAAAGTATGGATGCTGTGGCATGCGTCGCTCGTGTATCACTAGTCGTTGAGACAGAAACGCCCCAGCGGTAATTGATGCGACCACCACCTGGTTACACATTTATTTTTTTTTATTTAAAACAAAATAAGGCAACATGTCTTTGCATATTTGTAATTACCGGTCATCAAGGACCCATCGGGTAAAGTTTAAAGAAAATCGAGAATGATCTTTCTTTTTTTTTTTGCCGCACGGAAATCGCAAAATTTTGACTTTTTTCATTTTGACGAAATTTCCGGGCGCAATCCAGAAAACCTTTTCAACTGTATAGCGCTAATTAATTTGTTAAAGGTTCACAAGGCATGAAACACTCCACACAAAACCTTTCAGCTTTAAAACATAAATTTAAAGCAACTTAAAATTCGCCGAAAAATGGCCTCATTATGTAAGATTTGCTCCAGAAGCCAAGTGTGGCATTTTATTTCTCTTGAAATATAGGCTCATATAAGTTAACTTTAACTAATCCTGGCAGAAAAGTATACTTGAATTAAACGTAAAAAATATGACGGTGTAGAAAGCTGTATTCTTTATTCCTCCGGCCTTCAAAGTTGCGTCATTGCGCAGTTGGGAAAAACGCTCTTTCAACCTCCTCTCGAATGCAATTTTTTTTCATGAATACAATGAAGTATCTTGCAAAAGTAAGGTCTTTCCCATTGTGTGGACAGGTTTCGCTACCTCATATAAAAATGTAATTGAAAACAAAAAATAGACATGACACCACTGTGACTGTCCTTATCTGAACACACCCTGCCTTAAAAGCAAAAAGGAGGCAGATGGGAGCACCACAGCCGTATGCATAAAGAGTGTGGACATTCCTTGGAACTGCCGGTGTGCCAGCTAGAGAATTTTATTTACTGCTTGACATGTGGGCATTACCCTCTTACAAGGTCATTTTAAACAATGACACACTGTATTTAGACCATTCCTTGTGCCTCGATAATTAGTGTAATACAGCTCTCTTTTTCTTTCAGCCCTTTCTGCATACCAGAAATATTATGCAATTAAGGAGGATCACTGGAAGGTAAGAAAGCACTGTTTCCTGATGTCAGTTCTAGGAATATTGAGCAGTTTAATGTTCCGAGTACAAATTTAATGCTTCTTTAGTTCTTAAAGGTCGATGCACAATCTTAAAAGAGCTATCTCTCCACCTTGTGGGTCTCTTTTTTTTTCTTTGGACAAACTCTGGGTGATTAATTTGCTTCCCAATTTCCTCAATGTTCATTGGGGAAACAAGAAGCATGGGTGTAATGCAAACCAGGTGAGGACTTTGAACCATTCTTTGGATAACTTCGTATGTCGGCCTTTAAAAGTGACCATTTCTTGTTGTCCTGCTTTTTCGCTATGTGTTTGTACAAACCCATATGTCCTATTAATTGTTTTCAGCTGGCTGACCAAGCCATTGTATTTCAGATCTCTCTTTCTGCCATGTTTCACCGATATTCTGGTATCACTTCGCTAACTCGTATCCCCACTGCACTATTTATCTTCGTTAGTCTTCTAGTGTTTTTTTCTCTCTTAATTTTTTACCTCTTGGTTCTCATTGTAGGCTCCTATTCTTTTACTGACCAAAGTTTCAGTGTGAAGTTTTTGGGTGATATGAATTATTTTTTGATCATTATCATCCATGCAATACCCCCGAGATAAAAAATGCAGTTGATTCACCAATGACAGAATGAATTCCTATGTAGACTTGAGAGCCAGTTGGCTCATCTATGGATTGATGATGGCAGCCTAAGTGTACCAACCTTAAATTTTCAAATCAGCCATTCATCAAATTTTTCACCATTGAAGAAACAGCCTCTATAGGCTTCTAAAATCAAGATTCTTCTGTTTCAAGCAACAACTGACTGCTTTCACTTTTCTCATTACTCGTGTAGAAGTTGTTTACTCCATTTCAAAAGTTTGGTGCAGCCCTTGCAGTTATTGCGGGGGTCACAAGCACGAACCAGCAGTTTCAGAAAGTGTCTTCTTTCTTTTTGCGCGAGTGATCATGCGAACGAAGCATTTGGCAGTGCTGCCCTCTCGCACCTCACCTGCATCTTTGATAGTCCACACACAACTTGTGAGATGAAGTACATAATGTCTGCAGCCTTTGAAATGGCACGGTGAGCAACCACTTTTGCCGACTCATGTACCAGCATGTGACATGTGCCGTGTCGTGCAAGGTGCCGCTGGTTGCATCTTTTTATCTCTGAAGATTGAGTGGAGCCTGTATTTTATCGCTCTAGCTTTGCACACTCACTTGTGGTGTTGCTCTTTCATTTTGCAGGACGAACCTTTCCTCTATGGCCTTGGCCTGATCTACTTCCACTACAGTGCCTACCAGTGGTGAGTTGTCCTTCAAGTACTGTTTCGACCGACAGACTGCCGGATTGCACCTCAGGTCGCCTACAGAGGCCTACGGGCTTGGCCCCAGACGAGAGGCCTTTGAGTGGGGTTGTCATATCAAACGAATGTTTGATAAGACATTGTCACCAATCTCTGTCGAAGGAGGTCGAAAAACCTCTCACGGGTTTCGAGCAAACCACTGTGAAGGGAACGACTTGCAGTGGCGACTTTGACAGAACAAGTAGACGTCTTGTCATCTGATTTTCTCCACCTCTACCGAGCTCGTGGCTCTATCGACCTAGGATCTCAAGGATGCGGCTTTGAGCCTTTCGTTTGTGCCTTAGACCTCCTTCTCCTCTGTCTATTGTCTTTTCATCGTGAACTCTTTCCGTTTCCTTACTTCCTCCAAACAATCTTTCTCCTGGACTATGACTTTGCAGAAAAGTGTAATGAAGATCGCACAGAAATATTAGAACAGTGCAAGGAAGAAAAATCATGTACCTAAGTGCCATTCCTGAATGAGCAGGGTGGCATCTAACATTACGGCTGGCATAGTCAGTATATGTTTATTTAATGGTAACGGGAAGTATTTTGAATGTGAGCACTTTCTCAGGAATGGTGGAGATTTTCTTGTCTCCTTGTAGAGCTGAGGTCCAAGGTTTTGCTATCATTTAGCCTGAGGAACAACAGGGGGCCATTTCAAAAACAATTTACGATGCGACACCATTAACCCAGTAATCTAGCAGTTCTAAACCATTGATGCAGAGATGCCTCTTATGAGGGGAATGAGCTGAGCTAGTTTGTTAAGTAATGGGGGTCGTATGGGTCTCAACGAGGACATTTTGGAAGACTATCACTAGCATTATGGCATAAGGTGGTTTAGTGCCATCTACAAGGAAAAATCATCCACATAGTCTGTGGATGCTGGAACTAGATTGTTACCAGCATTATACACTTACACTCGCTTGCTAAAGGCCAAAAGCCACACACACTGGGCTTAGGTACATTGTTGGAGTGAAATCATTTCTCGTTAAAACAGTGCACACAACCGGCTCCTCATGTTGGCTTACCCTGGGAACCTTCACAAACAGTATCACTATTTCTTGTGCCTTTCCTTAACAGCTGACGAGCAATTGGAAAAGAGGACACTCCCTCCTTTCCTCCTTGAGAAAGGTGGACACCCTCTTCTTTTCCGAGGGGACCGGGTCAGAGACCCGCTCCTATGGGGAGAGGAGGGGGGAAGAGGGCGAGAGGGAATGGAGAGAAGGAAACTAGGAGCTGATTTTCTGCCTGGCAGAAGACGATTCTGTCGGTTGGCCCTTAACACAAGCATTGCATTTTGATTCGGCCCGCCACCATTCGAACACGAGAAGTGCATGCGTCATTAATCTCATCGGTTCTGTTGATAGAGATTAGTTATGGAATAGATTTCTGACGGAAAGAAACCCAGAAATGTGACTGCGGTGCCATTTCTACCGAACTGTGTCAAAGTGCGTAGACTTTGCGGAAATAGTTATTTTCACTTTCTCATTAGTGCAATTAGTAGCTCAGACCCCTCTACATTGCCGAATGATTATGGTAGGTTTTTGCGAATTTTTATTACCATGGACTATTGCTTCGAATAACATACCGTTTTATTTGATTTTCCTGTTGAGCATCGGTTGTATGTGTACTCGAGACAGGGGTGTGACATCTGCGCCAATTGCGCCATTTTGATACAAACCCAAATGTCTGCGCCTAGTTGCGCCACACTGCGCCAAAGTAACTCAAAAACTAAAAAAAAAAAAAAAAAATGTTTGTGGCGACGCTAGATTTAGCGGGAAACGAGAGCTTGGTTGGCAACATTCAACCTCGTCGTAGTAAAGTACACGGCACGGGTTTAGGGTGGCACAAGCAACCACCAGATTCAAAGATTTCAGCTGTAGTACCCTTCTCTACCTATGATATGTGGTCTTTTCCCCGATTTTCCTTCTATTTTCCTCTGTCATTTGTGACTGCATGCTAGCGGTGTGTTGTCACGCGGTCTCGCTGTCTGGCCACGCGAGGTATGACGCACAGGCTATCAAGATGAGCACGTATATATATTTTTTTTTTTTTTGAGAGTAAACCTTTTCTTAAAAGTGCTATTGAGCGCCTCCATTGTGTAATTGTTCATTCGTGTCCGTAATCTTCTCGTTAAAATGGACGGCACCGTCGCCGTGAGTACTTTCGGTTATCCCACACATGCTTCCAGTGCGTGAACAATCGAATGAATCGGTCACACACCCATATTTAGCGTGCATGTGCTGCTCATAGTTTTTCTACCAATTCACTATTTACCTTGGGACTCACTTTTGTGGCGAGTTTTTTTCTATCTGCACATGCTTTCTACGAGCGTCCGATGGATGTCTGGTTGTAGTAAACCGTGCTTCCCTGTTCATGCTCTTGAATCACCGCTTTAAAAAGTTTTGCACTACAATTGCGCTTTGGCACCAGTTCGTATAAGCTCGAGGTACCTGGTGCCCACCTAACTTTGGAGCAAGCCAGGTTTGCCTTTTCCGTTTTCTTGTTCTTTCATATTTTATCTCGGTGTGTATCGGCGCGGATGACTTATTGGAACCAGGTGGAAAAAATAATGTATAAAGAAGAAAAATCAGATTTATATGATTTAAATCAGATATTTTATGATTTCAGTTGCTGATAAGCTGCTCTAACATTTTCTGCTTCTAATATGCTCCAAACTGTAGACTTTTCTGCTCCGAAGTTGCTCCAAGATGCGTAAACTGCTGCTCCAAAATGAGAATTTCGTGCTCCTAAGCTGCTCCAAAATCCAGATTTTTCTGCTCCACAAATTGCTCCAAAACCTGTTTCACCTGTCTCACCCCTGTTGAGAGTCCTGCTGCAACATTTCTCATGTTCGTGGTCTGTCTGGACGCGATTATTTCGCTTTGTCAAACACACTTCTCACCATGCAGATATGCACTGTGGGGAAGCTACACCCGCAGTGTAGACGTCGTAGTGTGGCACGTCTCGATTTGCCTAAAAGAAGAAAAGGAAAAACAACTTGGTGAACATTGATATAACCACTCTGTCTTCCTAAGAAATGTATAGAATAAAACTGTGGCCAGTAAGCATTACGGAGTGTAACATCTTGACTACTGTTATATCCTGAGAGACGCCCCACTCCCGAAAGTTAACCTATCCCTGTTTTGGCACGATTTGCTTTTTTTTCTTTTTTTAGAAAACACCGGAAGATAGCTTACTTCTAGTAGTTGCAGGGCCCTGGCCAATGGTGACCTCAACAGAAATGGTTTTACTTAGCCGGGGAGGGAGATAAGCAAACATTGCCGACTGGGGAGGACAGTCCACTTTGGTTCATCCCGGAGATTACAAGTTTTGCAAAACACAGTCTGAAACTAGCACTTTTTTTTTTTTTTTTACTTTTTTATTGCACATTGAAAGTTAGTTCACTCCTTATTTTTACCCAATGTGCTTTCGACTTTAGGTGGACTATGTCTCGGGATATTAAGGTAGATACAAGCATCATTGGTTTTGTTTTTTAACTTTTTTCTTCCTTTTTTTTAATTGTTAAAATTAAGGAAATAGATAACATTGATTAGATGTAGATTGTGAGGATACAATCAATAAAGTTTAAATGAAAGCTAAGTTAGTTTTAGCAGTGTATTAATCGAAGGTTGGGAATAAGTTTAATTTAATTAACGTGGAAGTTCAGCTGGATGTTTTTTTTAAAGATATATTCATTGTGTGCATACAAATTTCGTATCGCCAGAAAATTCTGCACATAAGAAGTCATTCATATGCATAGTTAAATAAGGAAAGCCTTATTTTTTAACAATTAAGGAATGCACAGTTTTGTTGCAATCTTGAGAACTTGATCACAACACCCAGTTTTGTACTGAAAGGTATTTTGTTGCAGCATTATTTTGGTGGAATGCTTTTGAATGACCTTTGATTCCTTGCCTATAAAATAATCAGTATGGATGTTCACGCTACATGCTCCAACAATCGGCATGTGTGTTTCAAAGTGGTTGTCGCAGTCGGCCGTTCTAAGCAGAAAACAAGGCTCTTGTTATCACATTCTTTTTGCCATGTCTGGTGGTTTTAAAAGGGTCATGAAACGATATTGGGTTGGAATGTTCATCACTTTACAGAGGCGTACTGGTCCCAGTCTGGCCCGAGTACTCGCACCGACTGCCACTGATTCAGAAGCTTCTTGGTCGCGGTGAAATTGCGAGAATAAAAGGGGACTATTTTGTTCAGTCTTGCCGTCGCAAAGCTTGGTGGCATAATTGTGGGATTGAAACCACCCGCCTGACGACAGTCGAGCGCGGCTCATGGATTGGACACAAGAACTGCATGATCACTCGACTTCGGCTAGTAACAATCAATACTTTGGTGGACACTCGGGTAGTGGCTCCTGTGTAACCACTGCGGTGATGAGAATAGTCCAAACTTTCACAATGCCTGGAGCTCAGCAAGCGTTTTTTACCTGGCCAACCCCAGCGTGTGGCTGTGATTAACGTTGGCGGCATGGATAGGCACCAGGCCGCGTGGCCACTTGTTCTGGTTCCAAGTTGGGATGAACGATGCTCATATTTCTCAAATTTATTTCCCGGCTGCCATTGCTTAGAAAGAAAAACTAAGGCAAATTTATTCGGTTATTAATGTCAGGGAGTGATTTTGAGTAGTATTTAGCGAAAGTAGAAAAATTGTTTCATGGCACCTTTAAAGGGGCCCTGCAATCATATTTAAGCGTCTGCCTTTTTTGCGGTTTCCACGTCTCTTGGGGTTCGGGAAAGCCAGCAGGCATGGAGAGAGTAACTAAATATCAGTGCGTCATATTTTAACCGGACGACGCGGAAACCTCCTCCGCCTACGAGGGCGACCCACGTTGCCGAAAGCGCGCGAAATGTGACGTCTTTGGTCTTGGGCTTACTACTGGTCAGAGCCGCTAAAAGCTTTTTTTTTTAGTCGAGATACAAAATATAAGTGTCGCGAACCGTTTCAATTATGTATGAAAGTAGTTTTTGTTCAGTATTTTAGATCAGAAAAGAAACAAATGCAAAAAAAAAGAGTCATAGTACAGGCTAGCTGGTGGAAGTCAACCATTTCGTCGTTTACCCTGAGACTGGGGGGTTTTTTAGAAGAGCAAAAGTAACAGAAAAACAGACAGTAACAGACAGGTCTGTTACTTTTGCTCTTCTAAAAAAAACCCAGTCTCAGGGTAAACGACGAAATGGTAAACAAATGCAGTTTGTAAAGTCCGGAAACAAGAAATGACCCGTCGACATACCCGCCACCAAGCGGCGGAAAAAACGGCGCATACATGAAAGGGCTAGTGGGATGAGGCCCCGACGAACGGCCAGCGTAGAAAAATTCCGGATGTACGCGGCGGCGCTGCGATCGTATACCGGCTCGAGCATCCGACCGCTTCCGAGCGTTCCGAAGGCCTTCGGCGCGGGCTTGGTTGGCGATTTGGCCATTTGGCGGTATGGCAGCGCGAAGTGGCTCCCGTTCTGAACTGATCTTTACCCCGTGTTTGCTGTCGTTTGTGGCCAATGAAGTGCTATGCCGAATTAGCCTTTAATCGCGCAGCAAATGCAATGCGAGTCGCCCTGGCCGCCCGCTTCATACAGCCTATCCAACACATGCTTTAGTGGCGCCCTCTCGAGCCGTCGACACGGAGTGCGGCAGCCGTGAACGATCGATGAGCCCACTACCCTTCCTCTAGTTCACGGCCACTCAAGCCAGGACCTACGACGTCATGAAGGAGGTTATTTTTGCTTGTTTTTGTAATTCTAATTTGCCTATAACTTTTAAAATAAAGCCAAGTTTGAGAAAAGATAAGTTTTATTAAGTTACTACGTTCAGTGCGCTCAGGTTCGGTGCAAATTAAAAACCAGTAAAAAAGTCATTGCAGGGCCCCTTTAACCGTTTCGTGCCCAAAACTTTACCTGGAATACTAGGGACATCGAAACCCTGACATGGTTTTAGAACACACAAAATAACAAAAATTTTGTCTCAGAAAGAAAAATATATTTTTTTTTACATAACCATCTTTTTGAAATGTTGCTTGTGAGTAACATTGGGCATTTTTGTGGCACTACTTTACGTCGAACGAATGAAAGCAGTTACGACATAGGAGAAGGCCCAGGCGCATTTCGAATTTCGCACAGTAGCTGAAGAAAGGTATAACCGAATTTGTAATATTTGCGCTGGTCATTCTTTTTGCAGTTTTGAGGCTAGTGGTGCACGTCATGGTGTTCTCGCAGGTGTTCTCGCCCTTGCGATGGATGGCGTTAAATTTATTGAGTCGCACGTGACACAGAAAAAAATACATAATTCTTGAGTTGTTGCTCCAGGGCAACGCTGGGCATCAAAGGGTTAAGTAAAACTAAACGGTGTTAGGAAATCCAACTGTCTGCTGATTATGCTGATTAAAGGGATACTACAACGAAATTTCGGCGCTCATTTTTTGGTCTATATCTGCTCAAAAGAGCAGTATCACATGGAACATACCAATATCTTGTTTAAAAAGTCTCGAAAAGGAATTTTAAAACGAATTAAACGATTAGCAAAGAGCACCTGGTGGATGTCGCTAACGCCTCGTTTGTAATGCTCGTCTAGGAACCTTGACAGCTAGTGACGGAGGTTGTCTCGACTCCGGCCACGACGAGAGAAGGGGGGAAGGAGGAACTCCCCTCTTCCCGAGAATCCCTTTTGTGTGTCGCAGAAGTCGCTATTGTCCCCCTACAAGATTATAGAAGATTAACCCGTCACTCAAAATTCGTACAAAAGCAGCCGCTTCGGTAGCTGGAACGACTAGGCCATCCTCTCGGCGTCAGCCTCGCCGTAGCTTTGCTCGTCTCGAGACGACCTACGTCACGATTGCGTTGGATGTCACGTGCTCTAAGCTGGGCCTTCTCCGAGCGCTTGCCAGAGTGGGCCGTTTATAACGAAAAATACAGGCACCAGGATCAAAATACAAACGTGCGATTGTCATTTACGGATATTGTGGATCATATTCAACCTATTTTTGAACACGACGGGAATATTTCAAATTTTGTTTAAGTATCCCTTTAATGGGTGCATAGGAGTCGGAAATCAAAGTTGGCATTGTCTTTTAGATGGAAAGAATAATGTAGCAAATGTTTGTGCTCCAAAAGTTACTTTGCAGTTCCAAAACGGACTTGTCTGCTCCAAAATGTGCATCAAAATTACCCGGACCAATCACATCAGCGCAAACGTTTAATGACAAATTTTCCTTAGTAGCTTTTCGTAGCTTTCTTTGAAGGGGTCAGCGACACCTCGCGGCGGCACTGTACGTTAGATGCAGAGTAGTACGTCTACTTCTCGGTAGATGGCGCCACATGTCTTACTCCGCACGTGCGTCTCTGCGTTCCGGTTTGTGTCAGAGGCACTATTAGGGGGCGGTGAGGCGTTATTGCGGTGTCCTGATATCGGGGATATGCTTCCGTAATTCTGCCATTTCACAATTCTAGTGTGGATCTTTATAATTCGCACTCTTTAGAAAAACAGTGTGAAACAATTTATTGATGTAGTTAACGAAGTATTGAAGGAGGCGGTCTCGTTGACTGGTTGTTCGAAGTGGGCGTGCCCGAATATTTCGTTCGAACGTGCACGACGCGTTTGTGTTTCATGTGATGCTTCAGACGGCGGGCGTGTGCGTTCATTTTGAATCATCGACCTTTGTGCTTGAAAAAGTTGAAAGAAGAGAGAAAAGTCTGGGCAGACGTGCGACACAGCTGCCCCCCCCCCCCCCCCCAAAAAAAAAAAAAACAAGAAAAAAAAAACGTCGAGAACGTTTTTCTGAATCCGACGCGTTATCCAGAAAGCGGAACTTGTGCAATGTTCTACATAATCATAATTTTATCGGTCGTCTTTTTGGCCCGCCGGTCGTTTGATAGCGCAATCTAAAAACAGATTTTTTTTTTTTTTGTTTTGTTTAGGAGACTAATCAATTGTTCTCTTACACTATCATAACTTATCTCTGTGCTATCTGCTGTCGTTCGCACCTGTGGTTTACTTACCCTACGCGTTCGTTATTTACACATATGTTCCGTATCTCCGTGTTGTCGCTTCCAGTTGCTGTCCTTTTAAGGTTTTGTGTCGTCCGTCACCCCCCCCCCCCCCCCCCCCCTTTTCTCTCCTCTCCCCTCCCCACCCCCACACTGGGTCTGGGTTTGTCAGTCTTGAACCAGCTCGCCTGTTTTCTCGCCTTGGCTTTGTATTGCTTTTTCTTTTTTGTGTTTTGTAGCTGCCAACTGTCGTTTCCTCAATCTGCTATTCCATCCATTTCAGTCGTGGATCTTTCTTTGCCCGCAGAAGTATTTGGGAGGGATGAAAAACGGCTGTGTATACGACGGAGCGAGGGGTCCTTTAAGGAGCCGTATTCCATTCCTTTCTTCAATAAACTGGGGGAATGGTTCGTGCGAAGCGCTGCTACTGGCCAGCTGTTAGTACCGCCTCCCTCGTTTACAAATCGAACGGTGGAGGAGAGAAGGTCGAGAAAAAGAGAATTTTTTTTTTCTCTCTCCTTTTTATTGGCGTGCGAGTTTATTATGCGTTTGTATTGTGCCGTTTGAGGGAGGAAAAACATCGGACATTCTTGTACCTTTCTCTCGTCGTCGCTCTCCCCCTCCGATGTCTCCGATCGAGCTGAGGAACGCATGCGTACTTTACTGGCGCTCCCGCAAGCAGCGCCTCCCCAAAATAGAAACGGTCGACGGAGGAACTAAATGTGAGAGGACACACACACAATCGCTCGCGTCGGCTGCGTGGCGCCGATCTGCTCTGCCTGCTGCTGCCGCCGCCTCAAGGAGCGGGAAGGGGGGCCCCTTACTGCGGGGGCGTTGTTCAAGAGGAACGTTGTGCTCTTTTGTAAATTCCGGTGAACCTCCTCGAGCGACCGCAACGTTGTTGTGGATGTTTTCATGAAACCCCTTTGCTCGCGCGTGCTGCTGCAACACTGCGTGTGTGTTTATGTGTGTGTGTGTGTGTGTGCGCGTGTGCTGCTTCGCTGAAGTGGGGTTGCGATAACTGAGATTGGTGTGCTTTGGAGAAGGCTCGCCCGCTTCTGGGTCCACGTTACCTTTCGGGATTCCGTTTTTTTTTTTTTTTTGTGTGTGTGTGGATTTTTGGAGGCGTCTCCGTTTCCCGTCTTCTGCAATCGGCGCTCACCCGGTCCGCATGTGCGCGTACGTGAGTGCTTCTGCGTGTACGTGCGGTGTTCACGCCCGAATGCCTGTGTTGGGTGCAGCGACGAAGGCCCTGGATGCATCGACATTTGTGACGTGAGGAGCGCCGAACGCCTGATTGGTTCTTCGGGAGGGAACACAATAGGGAGAAATTACAAATGTGCTTTCATTCGTTTCATCTTGTCTGAGAGATCAGATGATCAGTCATTCGGAGAGGCTAGACAAAAAAATCTTGAGAGGAAGCTGTGCTGTTAATACCCTTCAAGTTTTTTTTTCGTTTTTTTTTTTTTTTAATTTAAATTGTTTTAAAAAAGCGCCAGGTTTTGTTTTGTGTGTGTGTTTTAACGCTGCTCTGAGCGGAGAAGTAGGAAGGGCGCTCCAAGTGAGGGTCGAGGCCGCACTATCGATTTCGGCGAAAATGGAGACCTCGCTTAGCTGGTTCCGTGTTCCGAACCGATGTGTTGTGTTGACGTAGGAAGTCGCCCCCCACCCGCCCTCGCGCTACCTGAACGCGGTGCCCTACAACGCATGAGCGAACACGCCCTTGGTGTTTGGAGGTCGTCGCGAGTGACAGGAACGATGCGCGGAAGCCTTTTTTGATCGTGTTTTGCTTTTCGTGTCGTCTGCTCGCGCTCCGAGCCTGCAGTGTGTCTGCAAACTCCCGTCTGTCGTCTGCTAAAGTGTGTGCGCGCCGCGATCCCTCGATCCTCGCGCAACAAAGCCAAGAAATACATCGGCCGTCCGTCTGTTTATTTTTGAGCACTCGTAAAAGGGAGGAGGAGGAGTTTCCCTCTCCCGTGGCTGCCTTCAGTTGCCATCGCGGCGACGGCGTTTGCCCCAGATCCGGTCGCCATGGCAGCGCGTTCCCGCCGCGCCGCGCGCTCTGGGCACTGCGGGTTTGTCGTCTGCTTGGGAGGAAAGCGGTGAGCGCTGTCGTCTGCTTCGATTGCAGAAGGCTCACTGGACTTGTTAAAACGTTTATTTTTATTTGACGTGAAGTGAGAGGGACTTCAAACTTTGGAGAGAAAAAAACAACAAAGAAACAGGCGGAAGGAAAATGGTTGCATGTACAAAATGACGTCGTGGACGGAGGGAACCGAACGTCCAGTCAGCTAACTACACTGCCAGCTTTTGTAGATCTGGACTGAACTGGAAGTTCCGAGGACTGTGGTCGCTTCGATATATTTCGGTCCCTCGATGACCTTGTCCGCCGGGCGGACACCTCCACACATTTGTGGACACTTCTTTTTCCAGTCTGTGTTGCTTTCAACAGCGAATGTAATAAGCTTGCGAACTCGTCCCAGCCCAACCTTCACATTTAAAGAATCGGCATCAGAAGACGGTACCGGAAAGCTTATAAAAGCAAGAACGAAAAAAAAAAAAAAACAGCAATAAAGACACAATAAAAATAAAAATTGGGGCGCGCTGTTGGTTTTGTGGACATTTGAAGGACCGAATAATTTCAATACGTTCTTCTTATAAGTGACACCAAACTCGTGCTTGAGCGAATGTCTCCGCTCCATGGGGGTTTAGACTCCAGTGCGCCGATTGACTCTTGCGCAACGACTGCTGCTCATACGAACATCGTTGAAGATGCCTCCTTTGTTGTGTGTGCGTGTGTTTTTCTTCGTTCGTTTTTGGATCCCATCGTTACGTGGCTTGCCATGCGTCGTCAACTGCTTTGCCTCTCCTTCTGCTGCTACTGCTGCGAAAGATGGAGGATTGAGTCTGCCTGGGATTAACCGGACCGTGCTCGGCGTCGGCTTGACGGGGTCTACGCCGCTGCTTCGACTTCGACCTTCGCTGCTAGACGTAAGTTGTTCGTTCTTTTTTTTTGTCATTTTTGTTTCGCCGATCGTTCGTTTAGTGAAAGGTGATTTTTTTTATATAAATATTTTGAATTGTATATTTGTATATGTGTATGTTATTTTACTGCCGCTAGGGATAGAAGGGGGAGTTGCACGGCTTTCCAATTTCCGATTAATTGCTAATCCAATGCTAGAGATAAAAAAGAATCATATAGGATCTTTTTACTGAGCGTATGTGAATGAATGAAAATTCTTTAATTAGAAAGGGCTGGCTCTTAGGACTAATTGGGGGTGCGGGGGTGAGGGAGAGAGAGGATTAAGCGTATATGTACTTATATAAATTACACAAGGACTATATTAGCTCTATATTTCATTTATTTAGCTCAAAGACATCCTTACGGATGCAATACATGAGCGAAGATTTTACAATGTAGGAAAAACCACACTATCGAAATAACTCTATAAAGAAAAAAAGAACGACAGAGTAACAAAGTTCACAATATCTGGTTTAAACATGGTACCACATCATCATTCACATTCAATCATAATCAAGATTGCAAATTTTTAAGTTCATAAGTCAAAAAGCCTATGGTAAATCTTAGAGGGAAAAACCACGAAAACCAACAGGAACAAATATCGCGTCAGAAATTCACGTGGGCTGGTCCACACACAGCACAACATTATTCGCCACGCTCAATGATTCCGTACATTTAAAAACATATGTTCACACTTCTTTTTAAACAACACCTCATCTTGTTCGGCTGTAACAGATTCAGGCAGGGTGTTCCAGTCGGAAATGCGCAAGAACAACGGGGATGAAGAAAAAAGATTAGTACGAGCTGTATAAGGTTCCACTTTCTGTGCGTTAGCAATTCTGGCTGAGATATGAACTACGGGTCTACAGAATAACTGTTTGAAGGTGGAGGCACTGTAATAAAGACGATGAAAAAACAAACAAAAAACACAAACGAGATATCTTCCTTCGCATCTCTAGAAACGATAAACCTATATTTTCTGTTATGCACGTAACGTTCTTATATGCTCCCATATGTTTATTGGGCACATTCATACGTATTTTGTTTTTCTTTCGCTAAGGAAGGTTTTGCATTTTAAATTTCCTGCCTTAATCCTCGCCGTTTCCGCATTGTATTACGAGAAAATACCACGTGCTGTGGCGATAGCTGAGTTTATTACTGTAATTATATTAATAATTCAATGTATCAGTGGGCATAACAAAAAATAATTATTCCTTTTGGGAGCAATAGCCTATTGTTCGACGCGATACGCCGACTGGTAGTGTGAGGTAGAGACTGGACTAGGGTAGGAAAATTGTATCCGCCTCTTTTCTTTAATTCTAGCTGAACTTTTTTTGCTTTGCTTTGCACACAAAGTGTTATTCGCAACTTTCACGACCTGTAGGGGGCGCGCTGGCGCCTATCAAAATGGCTGTCATCTGGATGATGGTCGTAGAACAGCAGTACGAGGCTGGGCCTGCGACGCGTGAGTAATTCTAGTGTTGTTGTATACGAGCAGTATTAGAGCCTTAGTGTATTTTTTTCAAGCCAGGAAGGTGTTGGCAAGCACCTTTATTGTGAAGCCGATCATCCAGGAGCTAGGGAGCGCGATTCTCACACCGCGGTACCACCATCGCTGAAAGTTGAGAATACATAGTAATGTTTCTTTTCTTTTTTTCTTTTTGGGGGGGGGGGGGGGGCTTACAGATCTTATGTAGAAAGCCGCGTAATCTGCAATAATGCGGTTTGTGGAAGTGAGTTATACGGCTAGGGGGGCATGATATAGGGGGTTAATCGTCATGATAAGTCTGCTAAGTAACTAAAATGGGGTAATTAAGTTTTTAGGTAGTTACAATAAAAATATGGTTTCAATTAGAAACGTGTTGAGCGTCCTCAGGTGCAACTGAAAGCATGATCGGAGCATGTAGCTCTCCTCACTCAGTCTCTTCTAGTTCCCTCGAACCGGGCGCAATTCGTCTCTTTTTTTTTTTTTTTTGTATTGCTCTGCAGAGTTTATCTTTACGCAAGTTCCTTTTTTTTAATTCTAGAGCGACTAAAAAAAATGTAACCTTTATTTATATATACGTATGTAGCCATGAGTAGAGGTTGGACTATGAAGACGCACACGTGTGAACTGACGTAATGTCTAACAGCTGCGCGGTACGTGTAGCAGTATGGTGTGGAAAGCAGTCGAAGCAGCTGTTGCGCGTAGAAACCCCATCACATGCCGCCGGCTTTCACGAAAGCTTGATCGCCGCTTTTTAACGAACAATTTTCTTCGTGTGTGTCTTGTTTTCTTTTTTTTTTTTTTGTTTTAGTTTTTGAATTTCGCTTTTAGATGCTTTGCTGCAGGTGTGCGTGGGCGCCGCCTTAACCGACCATCAGTTTTTGTTTCCTCTTATTAAGTTTACTTCACCATTACCACGGCATGGCAGGTTACAGCCGCAATGGCGGCTGTAACCTGGCACGAGACATGGGAAGTAATGCGTTACTTTTCGAGTAATCTTGTAATTGCCACGTTAATTTTTTGCGGCAGTAATTTGTAATGTAATTTCGTTACAAAATATTGGTAACGGATTACTTTAATGACTCGTTACTTTTTTTTTTTTTAAATGTCAACATAATAAAGAAACTGGAGCAACATGAGCAGGTAATTCAGAGGCATAGAGATAGCAAGTTCAACAAATTTAAAGACCATCGTAAAAAAAAAAAAGAAGAATAACCGAAAACAAAACAAAAAACAAAAAAAAACTATTTTTCGTCTGACCGGTTACTAAAACCACTAGAAAGACGTGAAAATACAATGTGAAAAACAAAGATCAAGAAGCAAATGCCGAGTAGACTGCTTGTTTACATCGTATTTTTCTTCTGGGAAACATCTTCGTGTTTAATTGTTTTTGACTTTCATATCTCTTGAAAGGCCCGTTTCCAATGGAAGCTTTCGTAGATCGGTTCCTTACCTCCGCATCTCCTAGCGGAGGTAGATGCTGCTGTACTGAGCATGCGCACCGCTAGGGATCATTTCCGATTGCTGTAAGCTAGCGGGATGGCAGTTGTGGTTGCAGCTTTCGCTGCCTTGTCAGCTTACAGGTGAACCTTGCACCTACAATCTTTCTCTTAAGTAAAATATGTGATTTTTACTTGAATAAATTATTTTACTTTATTTATGCGGGTGAGAAATGTAAAGTAGTGTTGCAGAACATTTTCGAAAACATCGAAATTGTTCTATTGTTTTTCTTGATAAGCGTACTGGAAAAGTAACGTGAAAGTAATTTGTAACGTAACGAGTAAAGTAATCCGTTAATTTTCAGCGAAAGTAATTTGTAACGGTAATCCATTATATTTGGGGCTCGGTAATTCGTAGTTGTAATCCATTACATTTTTGAAGTAACGGGCACAAGTCTGCCTGGCGCGTGTGCAAAGCGTCTCGTCTAATTGACTTGGAGGACGCATCTTATTTTCTCAAAATGTTTTTTTTTTTTTTTCTTTCTTGTTTTTGCAAAGCAATGTCGAACACGTGGCCACAAAGAAGACGAAGTACTTTTTTTTTTTTGCACGCGAATGCTCGCGCAGGGAGACTTCATTTTAATGTCGCACGCTCGCGCTCGTGCTTTCGCGCCGCCCTGTTCTTTTTATGGGCCATGTGGAACTTCATAAAGAGAATATATGCGGAGGATAACTGACGAACTTCGCCCGGCGCACCGTGGCCCGGCGGCACGTTCGCATTACGGCGCAGCAGCCATTGTTCTTGCGCCGCGCGCAGGACGAATTCCGCAGGGCGAAATTTGTCGCATATTGTTCGCTACATGGAGTCCATCCAGCCTTTTTTTGGGGGGGCTTTGACTTCGGGTTCGCAAGCCGAAACCCTCGCTTCGCAACGTCGGTAAGCTTGCTGCCCAGCGCGAAGGTTTCAGAACCTGAGGCGTGGGAGTTTGCCTAACATAAGATTATTTAAACCGTATAAATCTGATTTAAATCCTATACATCACTTTACTTAATTTGCACACACACACACACACAAAAAAAAAAAGAATATCTACCTTGGGCACAAGCAGAGACGCCTCGAACGTTTGTCGAAACCGAGGTGATACATACTGGCTCGGAGAGACGTTGGACCCTTTGTCAAACCTTGACGAAGTTCGACATTTTGAACGGTGTTGCCCGACTTCAGAAAATTCTCAAATATTTGGGACGGCATAATTTTTGCGGTTGCTCCTTTTTATATTATTTTACACTGTATAAAGGCAACCAGATAAGCGTTTAGTGATCGAGGTAGTTAGCAGAAAACAATGCACGAAATAAGTATACCCTCCCCCCCCCCCTTTTTTTTTGTTAGGTTTTTTTTTTTGTTTTTTTTCAGACATGTACGTAACGAGTTACTTGTACCCTAGTTACTTTCTTCGGTATCGAGATAGCCTATTTAGTTAGTTTTAAGGCCAACTAACGAGTAACGGTATTTCGTTACTTTTGAGGAGTGACGTGTACAACACTGTTTAATCAGCCTCGTTTTAATTCGAACCTGAGTAGGCGTCTATTGCAGCAAAGGCAGGTGGGAAACCGGAAAAATGACAGCAGTACGACAGTATAGCAACGTTTTATCGCTGAACACGTCAATCGAATTCTACAGCTGGGAATGTCCTCCACCCAGCGAACACAATAAGGTTCGTTGGTCGAACCTTCTGAAATCGTGTACAGACGGAACGTAAACCCGGAAGTTGCCAACGCGGGAGGGCGCAGAACCCATTGTCAACTTGGAACTTCAGAAGCAGAGAGAGCAAAAGAGAGAGGGGAAATCCCAGATTCACCTGCTGTTCCTGAAGCACAACACTGCCGTTTCTTCGAGCGCGTCAGTAGAACGACTCATCAGCGTCGCCGGAGATGTATTCTCGAGGAAGCGGGGAAACGTACCTTTACTTCATCAATATAAAATAGCGCGCTATCATAACAGAGAACCATATGCGCTAGATTAGTGCTCTTCGTAGTCTGCGTATCGGAATTTCTCTCGCGCACTCTTTCGCTATGCGGATGCAAGCTTTTCCGAGGCAGTGCTCCGCCCGCCAGCCTTCGGGCCATAGTCCATCGTTGGGTGAGACGGAGTATAGAGGCAGCCACTGCTTAATTAAGTGCAACGACTACTGAAAAGAAAACAATGAACCGTGAAGCGAGAGCAGTCGTGCATTTGGCCGTCAAAGTAACGAGAAAAGTAAATCGTTACTTTTGAGGTAACGTGACCCCTTCTTTTGAGAATCCGTAGCGTGTAACTATTGAGTTTCGAGCTAGTAACGAGTAGCGGTACTTAATTATTATTATTTCTTTATTTTATTTTATTAATTTTTTTGGGGGGAAAAGGGGGGGGGGGGGTAACGCGTACACGTCTGGGTGGCGTCTTGTCGTTCTCAGTTCACGCATGCGCATTGTGGTCGACCATCAGTCGAACTTTGCTATATGGGGAAAGCCTGCGCCAGAGCGATAGACAGCCAGGTTGAGGCAAAAGAGCGAGGAGGAGTACCAGGCGAGGAGAAAAGCATCTTGAAGGCAGCTCCACACAGCTGTCGTAAAGCGAATCACTCTTCTTTTGTATATTGCAAAAGAAAAAAAAACACGACCAGCTGTTTTTACTTTTTTTTTTTTTCAGTAGGAATGTGAGGATCCGCTGAGGGACTGGGAAAGGAGGGTACTTCCAAAATAGAAATCAAATGAAAAAACAAAAAAAGCCTGAGAAATAATTGAGAGTTTTGGAAAGTTCCTGTGGATCTCTGAAGCCGCCACCAGCGGCCTCCTCCTGCCACGTTCAGCGGTTTCCACGAGGTGTGGGCACCGCGCATGCGCAGACACCAGATTGGCGTGAGGTAAAGTACGCACGCGCCAGGTTTCGAAAGTGACGCGGCAGCGTAGCACCGGAATAGACCTGAACGACACCACCATGTTCTTCTTACAAACTGGTGGGTCATAGATGTCACTATCGTCACTGATAGGAAGAGCGCGGTGGGGCGTCTCTTTCGAATGCCCGGCCTCCGAAACCGGTCCTGTCGGTTGGATAGTCACTGGACGCCGTACTTGAGGGCACCGTTTAAGGCGCATTCTCAGAACGAGCTCGCATGAATAGGCTGCTAAGACCGACAGTCTTGACGGTGTAGAATGCACGCTGCCAAAGAAGTGTGGAAGCACGCCGTCGGCACGGGCTCAGCAGTCGCGCGTACAGCTATGGCCGCCAGGGAATGCTCCCTATACGGGTAGGAGCTGAGGGACAGGAGGAACCGAGAGCGGAGCTCTGACTGGAACGATTAGGGAGTAGACGCGAAGCTAGCTGCCTTTGTCTCCACTCACCCTTCGAACGCGTTCGAACGCCAAACGCTGGCGTCCGGCTCGAACAGCGAGTGGAGACGAAGGCTTAGCGTCTACTCACTAATCATTGCAGTCAGAGCCCCGCTCTCTGCAGCGTCCCCCGCGTGCGCTCGCAGTGTCGAGGGACTTTTTAGGCCGGCCTGCAGCTCTGTCTCATTTGTAGAGTGACGAATGTGACCCGACGAGGTTGTTGTGGTCGCGTGCACGGGTGACTTACGCGAACGAAGGATCGAGTATCGAGCTGCAATGTATGTATGCGGTGTTCTTCTCGACAAAGGGCCTCGTAATGTTCTCGGAGACGCGACAATGGGCATGAAAGAACAACGACACCTCGCGTTCGCGGTGAGTTCTTTTTATGGCGGCTCCATCGAAGTCGCAACACGCAGTTCCTGGTTGAAGGTCGATTTTTCCAGGCCCGATACTCTTGTGTCCAGCTTTTCATTTGGTTGAAACCCATTTCTAATTGGAAGACGTTGTAGCGGCTTCACTCTTTCCACCGCCTCTCGCCCGCAGCTTTCATCCCGTAACTTGAGATCACCGACTGTTTTGTCACAGTGAGAGCGGTCAATGGACGTCCAAATCAAACAAGTGGTATGAACAATATAACGCTGAGTTCGTTTATGCAATTTCTTCTACAAGCAACCCCCCCCCCCCCCCCCCCCTTTGTTTTTCCTGGTAACGTACGGGGCTTCCAAGCAGTTTCTTTTTTTCCTTTTTTAGTCTAACTGGACAACATTTTAGAACTTGTTTTTATTTTGTTTCAGTTGGTGCTAACAACAGACTCGACTATTGAAAGACGTTTTATTCAGTCTTTTACTATAAAGGGGCATCGCCCCCCAGAGATTTGCGGTAGTTGTAAGTTGGGACTACTAGCCAGCAGTAGAACAAAAAAAGGTAAAAAAACAAACAAAAACGTAATGCCAACGAAAATGAAGATTTATGAAATTAGATGCTCTGTATAAAAGACGCCAAGAAAAGTACATCGTCTTCAGTTGCAGAAAGATCGTTACTTCTTTTATTAATATTATTTTCATTATTAATAATATTTTTATTAGTATTAGTGGTGGTGGTGGTGCTAGAAGTAGTAGTAGTATGATCATCATCAGCATCATCATATATCTTTTTTTGTTATATAGAGTGTTTGAGACAGCACCTGTTCGTCCCTGGTGCAACGGCCTCCTGGGGTCAACCAGTTAGCAGATACCTGGTCGTTTCGCAGCTTCACCTGTTGCGTGTATAATTCCCGTCTAAGTGTTTCGGCGGGAACTAATCCGGACGGACGTCCAATCTTGGACGGAATCCCGAATTTCAATTGGGCGCCTGGACAGGTGCTCTCGCCGGGAGCGGGCGACCCAAAGAAAGAGAGATGGAAGTGGGAAATGAAAGAAAGAACAGCTCTGAAATATATACTAAAGGAAGATGTACAGTAGTTTGTAGACACGTGGTAACGCGGGAAGAGGTTTTTTTTTTTTTATTTCTTCGCAACAACGAATGCTATCGCGTTTCCGGTACGCATGTTAGAGAGAAACCTTTGGTGCGCATTGATATGTAAACGTGCTCACACTTACGAATTTATTCCTGGAATGATATGCTTGTTTATCGCTTCGTGTGCTCCTCTAACTTACCGATTTCTTCTTATGTGCTTCGTCTTCGCTTTTTTTTTTTGTCTGTGTGTGTGTGTGTGTGCGGATTTTGCGAATTGCACCGGTGCAGAGTTATCTTGACCAATGGAACTCTGGAGAGGTCTTCTGGTTGCTCCAAATGAGATGCTTCGCTCCCTCGGCGGGTTCTTGAGGAGGTCGCGACAGGATGGAGCAGCTGGTCGCGGATTGAAGACACGGGTAAAGCGAGGTTACGGCCGAAAATACGAAAAAAAAAAAAGTTTTCGAAATTACCTGGTCCGGTTGGCGGCCCTCGCATATACTTTATATATTTCTTGGTTGGTCTCGTTTCGATTTTGTTTTCTGGGGCGTCGTTGGACCCACCTTGGGAGCTGCAATTGGCCAGCTGCTTTCGGACGAGAGCAGCTGTCGTCGCTGTTCGAAGCGGATCCTTTGTCTTAGGGTAGCGCGGTCATGCAAAAAGGTCATCCTGGAGGGACGATTTTTCTCTGCGTCTCTGGCGGACGTGTCTTGTATCACGACCGTTCGATCTTCGTGCGTTGTTGGGTCTAAAAAAACTCCCGGGGATCGGATTTGCTTGTTCTTGTTAATTTTTTTAATCTTGTAGTGACAAGAAATATCGAATAAATCATGGCTACAACCGTCTCTTTATAATGCTGCGTCTACTATTTGGTGGCAGCTCAAACACCCCAGGAAGACGCTTCTATCTACACTTGCAGTATACTCTGTATCGGGGACGGCATGGCAGTCTAGCGAAAGTTCGCGTCAACGTTCCCATCTATGTGTATGTAAGTCATCGCAGCGGGAATTGTGTGCCCAACGTGTCCATCTCGCAGCATGACGAACGGAGTACGAGTGTGGAGTAATATTGTTCTCAATACACACACAAAAAAAAAAGAGACGCCGACAGCAGTTGTACTTAATTTTGGGTCACTCGAAGAGCTTCTGGACCAAAAGTCAACACTGACCAGATTCGAAGTTCCACGTCGTGAACAGCAGTATAGCCAAGCTCCTCATCTCACAACTTGGTCGTTCCCTGCCGTGGGCGATTGGAATTACGGACTCTTCCAGTCCCACGGCGTTTGACTTCGCACTCAATAAGGGCTCATTCACACTGGAAGCGGATCCGCGTTCGCAACCGCTTCGCGAACGCGGATCCGCTTCCAGTGTGAATGGGGGGTAAAGGCTGAACTCCATGGAACGAATTATGTGACGAATAACTGGCGAACGCCGCCCGACGGCACTCTCGTTTTGCGCGCGACGTAGCAGCCACTGTGTTGATTCCACGCGCAGAGCAAAAGCCGCCGGGCAAAATTCGTCGGTTATTCGCAGTATATTCGTCCGATGGAGTTCAGCCTTAAAGGCTGAACTCCATGGAACGAATTATGTGACGAATAACAGGCGAACGCCGCCCGACGGCACGCTCGTTTTGCGCGCGACGTATACCAGCCACTGTGTTGATTCCACGCGCAGAGCAAAAGCCGCCGGGCAAAATTCGTCGGTTATTCGCAGTATATTCGTCCCATGGAGTTCAGCCTTAAAGGCTGAACTCCATGGAACGAATTATGTGACGAATAACAGGCGAACGCCACCCGACGGCAGGCTCGTTTTGCGCGCGACGTAGCAGCCACTGTGTTGATTCCACGCGCAGAGCAAAAGCCGCCGGCCAAAATTCGTCGGTTATTCGCAGCATATTCGTCCCATGGAGTTCAGCCTTAACGGGGTACTACGGTACCTCGTGAGACTGGAACAGCGGTCTAAATGTTGCGGTAATTCCGGACCCAATGACGATACCGGAGAGTGTCTTGACGACAACTGCTCTCGATGCGCGGTATACGCACACGCAACTGAAAGCTGGCCATGTGACGAGTGCGACTTCACTGGGAGTATACACCAACTCATGTTTACAAACAAACCGGAGCGCCCGGAGCACCCCTAGCGGACGCCACCGGCGCCGCGCATGCGCGATGGGGGTGTGGGCAAGACGTTCGCGGTCGCCCATAAACAAACCATTGAAATGCGATGTTGTCGGCGTTGGTGTGAGTCCCCCTGCCCTTTTTCGCGTTCGAATTGTTGGTTCTACGTCTTCCTGGCGATGTCTGACTATCTTGAGCGGCGTCAGCGAAATTACCGAGGCTCGTTACACCGCAAAACTTCGCGTGAATAATGTGACATGTGGCGATTCATTCCGCGTGGACGCCGCAGATTGTACGCTAAAGCCTGATTCGCATGATAAGATTTCGCTCGGAATTTTCAGTCGCGACGCTGCTCGGGCTGCAAAAGCGTGAACCGTAGCTGAGATGGTCGACGACGATACTGAAAATCGCAAGCAGAATCGGACCAACTGAATTAGGCACAACAAGTCGGTGTTGGTCACTGGTAACAATGACCAACATCTCCTTGTATCTACTGTTTACATCGAGCCTGCTTACCAACCTTCAAATTTAAGTCTTTTGAGGCCTGCACTCACTTCTTATTCGCAAGTACCGGGCCAACATTTGGTCTACGGACCGGCGTCGTCTAAGAGAGCAGACGACAAGCAAAAACGTTTGAAAGAGCAGACGACAATTCGAACAATCAGGCGGCCGTTTGAACTTGAAGACGCACTGAACGTAGTCCGCAGGTGGTCCGCACAACTGACAGTTTTCTGGCGTTCATGTTGGAACAAAACAAATAAATCTGATGACCACAAGTATCCGTGAATTCAACCCAAAGTGCTTCCCGCCCAAGCAATCGTTATCCGACGGCGTCTGCTTTTCCCTTTTCACGGCACATATCGAGATTCTCGGACGAACCGAGCACGTGAAAACTGACCTTCAAACCTTTCTCGACACTTTTGGTACGGCCCCAGTCGCGGCGTTTTGACGAGAAGGCAGGTTTTTGTCTGGTTCCTTTCAAAACAACGCAGGAATACACGTCTGGCATGGGGACTTCTGCCCACAGCCCCAGACCGGAAGTGCGACCGACGCGCCACCACCACGCCGTGACGTCACAGAGATGAGTTCGTGTATAGGACACGAACACGCTTGAGCTCTTGTGGAGAGAGCTCTCCTCGATGACTCTTCTTTCGGTCTTGCACGGACTCGTTGAAGGTGAGCGCTGACCGCAAGATCACCCAACTCCGTCACCTGCTCCCTGTAGTGCATGCCTTGGAGATAGACTACAAGGCCCTTCCAAGGCTAGCTACGGATAGCTAGCTACCTGTGAACCAGAGAGGGTCGGAGGAGCGGAGGAGGTCAGGAATGGCCGCTGTAATCTGGCGCGTATGCAAAGCGTCTATAGATAGCAGCAGCTATCAAATGGTTTTGAAGAGGGTCTATTGTCTCCATACACCGCGCCATCGCTATGAATCTACTATTGCTCCGTTCACCCCTACTGGCGTTGGACCAGTCCTACGATGTCGATCCTTCGTCGCGCAATCACGCTCTCGCCCACATCCTCGCGCGGAAAGCCGGGTCAGGTGTCAAAGGGAGGCGGTGGATTGGTACGGCGAGAGCTTAGCTCCCACCGTAGTTTCAACTTGTGAGCAGAGTCTCTCCAGGGTGCATTTTTCACGGTGGCCACTTCCGTCTTTGTTCCGTACCCTTAAAAAAAAACTAAAAAGGAAAAAAAATTACAGATAGATTGGTTGGGACATCGTGTTAAAAAAAAAATAAATCTTACGCGAAAAAAAAGTTGTTGTTTTAGAGCAATATTGACGGCGAGACACTTATTTGAAATTCTGCGCGAAAAGTACTTGACGTCACGGAATGGTCATTCCCTCTTTCGACCTCAACGATATGAACATTCGCTCTTTCCCCCTCAACGTGAAGGCGAAGCCGATCCACCTCTCCTCCACGCGCCCGAAATGCAGAGAGATAAAACAAGTGTAATGAATGTGACTACCGACAAAATCGCGTTTCGCGCCGTCAATTTTGCTATATCTTTTTTTTCTTTTCAGGGGCTTTTTAAAGCCCGTTTACACACTTGCAACCGAGTAGGAGCGACTGAGACAAGACCGGTTTTTTGCGCCTCCGGTCCTACGCCGTCCCAAGGGGCTTAAGGCCCGTTCACACTCTTGCGACCTCTTAAAACTGGGTTCCTTAAAACCTCTTAAAATGAGAGGACACACTGGCGCCATCTATTGGGTAGCAGTGTAATCTTGGCGGTCCGGCCATGGCCTCCGAGATCCCGAAGCGCGCGATTCGGGATCTCGGAGGCCATGGTCCGGCATATTTTCTATTTCTCTCGCGCATTATTCTTTCTTTCTTGGCTCGAAAAACCTTTGTCAACGTTATAAACGAGTCTTTAGCGGCGAGATGTTTTAGTGGCGCCCTCTTATTGTTACCTTTCGTGACGTCATTACCTTGCGAACAACAAGTTCGATGGTGTTTGTAAGGAGCATGGTGGAAGCTTGAAATCACTGCGCTCTTAAAGCAACACTACCAACACCGTCGAAATTGAAGCTCTTCCATTCCTCGTATTTCCGTCGATGAGAAATCCTTTGCTGACGTCATAGTCAGCATTCGGCCAATCGCGGAAGGCTGACCACAGCGACGCTTTCGATCGCGCACGTCGCCAATAACGCACATTTGACCTCGGAAATCCCGCAAAACCTTCGCTCTTGTGAAATGCAGTTCCAGGGTCACCGCATAGATGGCGCCAGCGTGCCAGTGTGTTCCCTCGGCCTAAGAAATTTTAAGAAGTTTTAACAGGTCTCGTCTCTCTCGGTCGTACTCGGTTGCAAGAGTGTGAACGGGCCTTTACAAATCAATCTTGTCTCAGTCCGTCCTAGTCGGTTGCAAGTGTGTGAACGGGCCTTTAGCTGTTCGTGAAATGCGTTGCCCTTGGCGACGAAGCGAGAAAGAACAGGTGTTTCTTCACGAGTCGCGCAGCACCCCGATGCGGGTTTGCGTCGACGGCAGCGTGCGCGTCGTATACAGTCGCAGCGGACCTGCGTATTTTTTTGCACGAAGAGTAGTAACGACCCTTCTACGAACACGTCAATCACGACCAGCCCATTGTCTATTGTCCCCAGCGGGAGATTCGAACCGATGACGGGTCTGTCGAGGCGCCTCTTGTGTACATGCTTCGAAGCGCGCTTTTGCCGGTGTCTCTGTTTTGCCGTCGCGTAGTTCGCGTCTCTGCCCGTTTACGCTCGCGTCTTCTTCGCCTTTGCTTCTTGACTTGTTTCTTTCTTTTTTTTTTCGCTGTGTGTTATTTGTTTGCGCTTTTTTTTTTTTTTGCCTGGCTGTCCAAAAAATCGCTCGGACTTGGAATCGCTCGGAATCGCTCGGAATAGGCTTTTTCGACTCTGTGGCGAGTTCAGTATATAGACCTTTCCAAAAACGAGCTTGTGGCCGGTGCCATTTTGAGCGTTCGTGCGTATGGCGCGTGCTTTGCTCGCATTCCGAAGCGACGAACACGCACGTGCTGGGCTGTGAAGATCGCACGCTGGACTGTGATTTTGTAAACATTGGAAAGGTCTATACGCGAATGGCGAGCAAGAAAACGTTGTTCAGTGTTTCGCACCACATCCTGGTCTTGCGATGGTGCCCCCCTCCCTGGTACATGGTTCAGCTACCTTTCGGTTGGGTGGCCGCGCTAAATGGCCACGTAGCGCATATACAGGCCGGTTCACAGTGTGCACGTTTCCTTACGTTGCGTTACGAAAGCTTACATACAAGTAACCGGGAGATCTGTACTTCGTAATAACCGTGGCTACCAGTTCAAGGGGATGGCACGCGATGTTTGAGGACACGAAAGTTTCGCTCACTTATGCGTAACGGTAAGACAATGGTTCTGTGTAGACAATGCCTTTCAAGGAGCCATGAAACCATTTTACAGCGAAGACATGTTTACGACTAAAGTTCCGTAGATTTTTCGTGTGCAGTGACTAAACACTACGCTCGCACCGCCGCACGCCCACGCCTTCCCCGTATAAAAGATTCGAAGTAAATGACCGAAATAAAGCGCTGACGAACGCGCGTGCAAGATGCCATTTGTTTAAAGGGATACTTCAACGAAATTTGAAATATTCCCGTCGTGTTCAAAAATAGGTTGAATATGATCCACAATATCCGTAAATGACAATCGCACGTTTGTATTTTGATCCTGGTGGCTGTATTTTTTGTTATAAACGGCCCACTCTGGCAAGCGCTCGGAGAAGGCCCAGCTTAGAGCACGTGACATCCAACGCAATCGTGACGTAGGTTGTCTCGAGACGAGCAAAGCTACGGCGAGGCTGACGCCGAGAGGATGGCCTAGTCGTTCCAGCCACCGAAGCGGCTGCTTTTGTACGAATTTTGAGTGACGGGTTAATCTTCTATAATCTTGTAGGGGGACAATAGCGACTTCTGCGACACACAAAAGGGATTCTCGGGAAGAGGGGAATTCCTCCTTCCCCCCTTCTCTCGTCGTGGCCGGAGGCGAGACAACCTCCGTCACTAGCTGTCAAGGTTCCTAGACGAGCATTACAAACGAGGCGTTAGCGACATCCACCAGGTGCTCTTTGCTAATTGTTTAATTCGTTTTAAAATTCCTTTTCGAGACTTTTTTAACAAGATATTGGCATGTTCCATGTGATACTGCTCTTTTGAAAAGATATAGACCAAAAAATGAGCGCCGCAATTTCGTTGTAGTATCCCTTTAAAGGAGTTAAGAAACGCTTTTCCAACTTTTTCCTATTTAGCTTTCCTCCTCAACTCATAAATCGCGTATTCTACCAAACAGCTCAAGAAGAGGGAAAGGGGGGAGTCCCCTCTTGCTTGGAATCTGTTTTGTGTACCCGGACAGAGCTATTGTCCCCCTAGAAGATTAGCCCGTCGCTCAAAATTCAGACAAAAGTTGCTTTCCCACCCCTTCACCCCGAAGCTGACAGTGCTGTGGAAGCTACGTGCTCGTTGGGCCAGCCACACTTTTTCCAGGTGATCACGCTCTCTCGCGCATACCCACGAGCAGAGAATGAGGTCAGGGGATGAAGGGGAGGCGGCTGATTGGTCTGGCAAGCGCGTAGCTTCCACCACAATGTCAGCTTAGGGGTGAAGGGATTAAGTGAGGTCCGGTGCCGTGTGACGTGCGTTTGGGCCCGGTGACGCGCTGCGGGGGCCCCGTGACGCGCTGCGGGGTCCGCGGATGTATCACAGTGAAAAGGCAGAGAGCTTACGAAGGGAAGGAGGTACGAAATAGTCCGCTGTTTTCAAAATATCGTAAAGAAAGTCAGGCTTTTGACTTTCTACCTTTTTTTCTTTTGGCCCACTGAACGATGTGCTATTAGTAAAATCCTAATATAAATTGATTTATTCCAGCCCAAAATTCGTTTCATGGGCCCTTTAAGGCTGTAGACGCCGGCACGTGCGGGGCGTGGAACACCATTCTCCGTATTCTCCTTGATGCTTGGGTAATTTAGCAATAGGTCTATTCTGTAGATTAGTTATCAGTAGGCACCATTTTCAAGATCAGTAGACTTTCAGGTAGAAAATACAGGTTTCTCAAAGATTTGCCGCTGTGCGATCTACGTCGGCCATGTCTACGCTCGCACCGCCCTCTCTTTGTCGTCGTTCCAAGCCGCTTGCGTGCCTAGTTTCCTTTCCTTCCGCTCTCCCGGGGTGGCGGCCCTGTCGCGCGTCTCTAGTTTCCCCCGGCTCCTCGGGGCAGGTCTGTGTCGTGTGCTAAACAGCTTCGCTGGTCATCCACTTTCACAGAGTGAAATGGCTCATGATTTTTTCTATTTTCACTAAATACTACTCAGAATCACTCCCTAACATTAATAACCGAATAAACTTGCCTCAGTTTTTCTTTCTGAGCAATGGCAGTCGGCAAATAAATTCGAGAGATATGAGCATCGTTCATCCCCTCAACTCGGAGCCAGAAGAAGCGGCCACGTGGCCTGGTGCCTATCATATGCCTTCAGCGTTAATCATAGCCACACGCTGGGGTCAGCAAAGTAGAAAACTCGTGCTGAGCTCCTGGCATTGTTAGAGTGCGGCTCTTCTCATCACCGCAGTGGTTGGACACGAGCCACTACCCGAATGTCCGCCGAAGCAAGGATTGTTAGGGCTCATTCACACTGGAAGCGGATCCGCGTTCGCAAAGCGGTTGCGAACGCGGTTGTATAAGGATTCAGTACAATTGCACGCGCATAGTACAATTGCACGCGCATTTGATGTCATCAAATGCGCGTGCAATTGTACTGAATCCTTATACAACCGCGTTCGCAACCGCTTTGCGAACGCGGATCCGCTTCCAGTGTGAATGAGCCCTTACGAGCCGAAGTCGATTGATCATAAAGTTGTCGCGTCCAATCCATGAGCCGCGCTCGACTGTCGTCTGGCGGATGGTTTCGATCTCACAGTTACGTCACGAAGCTTTGCGAAGGCAAGACTGAACGAAATAGTCCCCTTTTATCCTCGCAATTTCACCTCGAGAAAGAAGTTTCTCTATCAGTGGTGGTCCGTGCCAGTATACTTGGGCCGGTCTGGGACGAGTTGGCATCTGTAAAGTCATGAACATTGTAACCCAATATCGTTTCATAACCCCTTGAAGGCCCATTCACACAGCGTATTAAGCCACGCTTAAAGGTCACTTACATTACGTTACAACCGCTTACATCGCGAGTCACAGGGACATCCGTGCTTCGAAGGAAACGTGACGACGTGTTCAAGGAGTTGCTTTGTACGCGACGCAGGCACGTATCCAGGGGGGAGGCCCATGGGGCCCGGGCCCCCCCCGAAATCTTCCATTTTGCTGGGGCCTCCTCTCCCCCCTCCCCCTCATACAGCATTTTGTCATGGGCGGGCCCCCCCCCCCCCCCCCCCCCCCGAAACAAAATCCTGGCTACGTGCCTGACGCGACGTACAAAACACGAATGTCCCGGTGACTCCTCACGTAACGTAGGAAATCATAAGCAAACGCCCCTGTGTGAACCGACCTTAAAGTTGGTTCACACAGCCCCGTTTTTGTACATTACGTAACGTTACGTAAGCTTACGTCCAAATTACCGGGACATCTGTGGTTCATGTTAAGCATGACCACCAGTTGAAAGATATACCCCCGGCACGCGACACTGGTATGTTCCGGTGACTTACACGTAGCATAAGAAAACGTAGGGATGCTGAACCGAAATTTGGAGTTCGCAAGATAAGGCCGCAGAAGCGTTGAACGGTACGCTACGAGCTCCAAAACATCACCCACACATCGATATCTCAAACGGATGGCCGTATTTTTGGAAAAGAAGGCCGCGATCAAGCGAGGAGCCCAGCTCAAGAAACATGTGTGAAGGCGGCATTCACGTAGCTGTCAGACGCTTTTTTTTTTCTTCTTTAAATCTGGTTCGAATAAAAAATATCACCCGGTATACATTGCTCGCACTGAAGTGAGCTGTTATTTTGGTGGCCTTTCTGCTGAGCGTGTACTTTTTGTAGTACACATTATGCACCACCGAATTCGTTTCTCTCGGCAAAAACATGTAGGAATAACCATCACCGATGACGTCACGTGCAAGTGGTGGGTATCATCGTCATCTTTTTATTTCGCAGCCCACGAACAACGATTGTCTTTATCGTGCCTTCCTGACGAGTTAAAACACTTCGTAGCAGGCAAAAAACGAAAAAAAAAAATAAAGAGGCAACACAAGGTTTGCAGGATAAGCACCTCCAGATTCCCCGAGAAAACTACTTTACTCAATAAGAACGCACCATTTTTTGGGCATAACAAAATGGTAAATAGTTTCTTAAGCCCGGTTCACACAGTTGCGTTTGACTGCGTTTGACTGCGTTGCGGCAGCGAGACACCAGGACTTCCCTGCTGCTTATATCGCGTGTCAAGAAGATTCCTTGAATTGGATTCCACGCTTCATACGAAGCACAGATGTGCCGGTGACTCGCTTTCGGTTCTCGCCGCAACGCAGTCAAACGCACTCAAACGCAAGTGTCTGAACCGGCTTTTACAGTTTCTTAGAAATCAACATTATGTATTCGATATAGTCAGATTGTGTATACCGCCCGCGATAGAGAAATAGTGGGCCACTGGCACATTAGCCCTATTTTATGCGGGCGGAGCTTTGTTTTCTGTGGACGGCGTTTCTCCGACCTGCTTCTGACATCATAATGAGATACTGAGCGTTATTTCGACTATACGAGGAACAACCCTGGGCTGCTTTTTTTTTTTTAGGTTAGAGAAATGAAAGGTCAATGATGCGCTTCCGAAGGTATTGATTTGAGTGAATGACTCATGACGCGTGGCATTGATTTGCAGTGGCAGGCAGCTATTATAAACACCAGCATTTGCAGTTTGGTAAGGACGCGTGCGATTGTTATTAACTTCGGACTGCTTTTTGACTCGGTTACGCGCGCGACAGCGGTGAGGGTCACGTGAGAGTTCGCCCGTGCAGCAAATACGATTATCCTAAGATATTTATCTCGTCGTGACAGCTCTAACCCCTGCAGCGCACACTCCCCCCGACGAACGTTGTAGAGCTAACCGAATGAACGTTGGACGCGATCCCCGCTATATCGCGAGCGACTGACGCGACCTCTGCACCCCCTACATGAAGTTCTCCCCTACAGCGCCAGGTGGAGCGACCGAACGGGATTGGGGTAGTAGTCATGTGATGAGTGAAGCTGCTCGGAGCCTCGTTCAGAGGCTGAATTAACCGCGTGCCCCACTCGGAATGATTTATAAACCCCCCGACCCCTTGCTTTGATTGGTTGAGGGGAAACGTGTATTTTCTTTTGTTCTTGTTTTTGGTGGTGGGTGTATACGGTCCAGTGCTGTCATTGTAGGAGTAACTTGGACGGGGTCCGATATTAAATAAACTCGGTCATGTGTAGATGCGGGAGTTAATGAGTAGGGGGTTGAGTAACTGAGGGAAGGTCAGTTTGAGGGGAATCTTTTGTGTCTCCTGTGCTCGTTTCGGTTAGAATAGTGTCACTGGGGGTGGGAGGACGCTGATTGGCTTTTACGAGGGTTTGGTCAGTCCGGTCTTGACTTTTCCCGTCATCATCGTCATCCGCGGTTTTTTTTAATTTTTTTATTGCTGGTTTATTGAATGATAATTACTCTTGTTCCAGTAAGTTCCCGGAGTTTGTAAACTTTGTGAAATGCAGCGAGCAGTCAACGTCCAGTGCCGTATAAAGGCCGGTTCCCACATGCAGCGAGGCGCTGATGTAGCGCTTCTCACGTGCCGTCAGCTACTTATCGTCTGCCATGAGCAACAGTTTTGACGGTGCGATACAATGCTGGTGAACGCTCCCGTCAGCACGCGCTTAGCGCGAGGTCAGCGCTATGCTCGTAGCGCTCCGCTACATGTGTGAACAGGCCTTTACGCATTCTCCGCGCCACGATCCAGCCGACGCTTATTTATTTATTTGTAACACCTTTCAAAAAAACGCTTCTAGGCCGCCGCCATGTTGCTGATGCTGATGCGGCTAGTGCGACTCTCGCGCCCTCTATCAGCTAGAAATTTTCTGCCACTCTCTGGGACTGTGAAGACCCGCTCAGCGCGGTTCTTTACCTGTGTTTTTGCGGTTTTGCATTCGACGTTTTCTCGCCTTTTATGCGTGCTGCGTACCCTTTCTGTGTTATCTTCCATTGTGAGAAATAAGGCTGGTAAGTGCCTGCCATTCAAGCTTTTTTGCTTGACATTCACGGGAAACGAAGGAGGTGAAGGACGTTGAACGACCCTCGACGCGATTTTGCGAACATTGTTCTCCCCACTCCCAGAGATAATCCGCGTAGAATCCTCAGTCATCTCCAAAAATAGCTGTCCGGGTTGGGGTGGGAAACGGGTCAGTCGCGTTCGTTCCTTTGACTTGGTGCTGTTGTGAAAAAAGGAAGCTCTCCACGAAACGTGCCCCAAAACGAAGTCATCTTGGATTCCGTCCGATCGTCAAGATGTGACTGTCTTCGACTGTGACTGTGTTATTTGAGATCTTTCTCAAATAAATTCTTTTCGGATAACGCTGCATCGTGTGGTACGTACAATATATTGTTCGAATGTTAACTCTTTTTAAATTGTATGTCCGTGTCCTGTCCACCGGTAAACACGTTATTTGTGAGCTTGAAAAATGCATGCCTTTCGGCTCTCTTCTGTTGTAATTTATTTTTGACAGCTAAGCGCTTTGTCGTTTGTCATGCGGCGAATCGCGCGGAGCCGTCAAAACTTATAGTAAAAAACACACACAAAAACTAGAACTACATTCAAGTCGCATTCGTTCTGTCGCGTGCGTACCCAACAAAAATAGTGTATAGGTTTTTTATTGCTGTTTTTTCTTCTTTCAAATGTGGTGCAATGCTTTCTCGATGACCTCGGAAAAATACGTGCACCATGAAACACAAAATACAGCGGAAAAAGACGAGAATTTAGCCGCCAGCATTGTTTGAAACTGCGCCTACGCAGGCTGCGCCTATCGAAATCACAGTCCTCTCGGTTAGGGTTAGCAGGGACGCCGGTGAGAGTCTAGCCTCAAACCCAGTGACTGGGCTCGAAAACGGTTTGCTGCCCCTGGGGTCGAGTGTTTCTTGGAAAGGTGTATACGTGCTCGGTCAGCCGAATGCAGCTAACTGAGTTCCCGGTTGGGCCGATAGTTGGCGCCGCGTCGCTGGCTTCTCTCTCGTACGTCCATCCAAAGAGCAGATTCGTTGGTCTCACGCCAGACTGTTTTGCCGCTGTGGTTCTGAGCGCTGGCGTCGTGTATATAATCTTCGCTACCAAACCGAAGCACTCTGGGCTCTTCCGACCAATCATCAACCTTCAGTGTGAGGGCAAACGACCGTTTTTGTCTTCTCTTTTTGTTTGAGCTCGTCACTGTCGTCACCACAAACTGTGGTCGTCACTCCAAGCTTTCAAACCGTTCCGCGCGTGTTGAAATCGAAAGTGGAGATTTTAGGAGTACGGAGCTGCGCGTCTGCGCACAGAAAATGATTAGAGGGATTAGAGACGTCTCTAGTTTGACAGAGATTCTGCCGAGTGTGTCGCGTGCCTCATGACGGCGTATTACAGAGTCTACTGCACGGCGAAGTGGTGTGACAGGTGAGCCTTTATATCAAACTTTTTTGTCAACGTTCGAAACTTGAAGCATTGAAATATATGATCTCTCAATCTTTCCATTACAGCATCGAAATGGATTGTGTGTGCAAAGCGCCAGGACTTTGGAAGCCTGCCGGTGAGCAAGCTGCGTCCGTGTCGTCTGTGCAGCGAGCACGCCGGTGCAACCGCGTTTGCAAAATGTAGGAAGATTCGTTTGCGGAAAAACGCGTGCCCCACCGTTCTTGTTACGAATCCGTTGCTGCAAGGACTGGTTCCTCCAAGTGAGTTGCTGCTCGCGAATCACTCGGGGAAATTTGATTGTACTCGTCTGTCGCTCCTGGCCACTCCTGGCTTTCTACGCGATTCATTTTCTTTCGGTATTTGCTTTTAAATCGTTGTTTTCGCGAGCTTTCGCACGCGTGTGGGGGACTGTAACCAAGTTACGACATAAAAAGGCGCCGACTGTTTGGCGTCGGTGGATGGTGGTCGTCGTCCGTCCACCGTACGGGTCCTTTTGTGTCAACCGTGGCGCGTCCGAAGGGGACAGAGGAAAAATGGGAAAAGAGCCAACATAAAAACGATAAAACAAATCCCGTGGAAAACAAATCCCGTGGGATGCGTTGCCCTGAACCCCGCGATCGCCCCGCTCCCGTCACCCCTCAGCTGACAGTACGGTGAAAAGTACGAGCTCGTTGGACCTTTCGCCACGTGATCACGCTCCCGCCGGTACCCACGCGCAGAGAGCGGGGGTCAAGTGATGAAATGGAGGCTGTTGATTAGTCCGTCGAGCCATGTAGCTTCCACCGCACTGTCGGCTTAGGGGTGAACGGAATATACTCGCGTTCTTCCCTTTGGGAGCCCGGAGTTCCTCTTCCTCCCTTTCCCGCACTATCCCCCTCCCCTTTTTCCCCCTGGAGTGACTCAAACGAGCGTCCCGTTTCGGGACAAGCTATTGTTCTGCCTCCTCGCCCCTTTTTTCAACGTCTGTCTCCCTTTTCTTCTCTTATTGTTATTAATCATTGACGTGTTCGTCTTTCTACGCTGGGTCTTTTTCCTCTTCCTCGGTCTTCCCTAACGCTTGTGTGTGTGTGTGTGTGTGTGCTTTTTATTTCTTTCGCTTTTGCGTGTTTGTGTGTTTGTGCAGACAAAAATCGATGCCGGTTTGCGCTTGTGTCGCTGGCCGGAGCGCAGCTTTTCACAAATTCACTTTCGTTTGGCTTTTTTTTTTTTTGTTCTCCTATCTTCTCTCTTGCGTTGGAGATAATTATATACGATTTCCGTTCATTACAACACATTGCCATCCGTCATTCGCTCGAGTAGAAATTTCGCATTCGAAAATGGGTTGTGTTTGCTGTAAGCGCGGTGGAGTTTTGCAGTATGAGATCAAACAGAACTAAATTGTTCTTGATGATTTTTTGTATTTTTTTATGTAGTTCTTTTTTTTTTTTTCGTTTAGACAGCGAAGGTGTGAGGATGGAAATTGACTCTGGTTGTTGATCAACAACTGTATTCGTGTTGTTGTTGTTTTTTTTTTTTATGAATTTGAGTTTAATATTTCGGACGTCTTTGCGTCCCACTGTTGGCTGTCAAGAATTGGCCCTCGACGAAATATAGACGAGTTTATTTTGTCACGTTATACTGCGATATTAACCGTAAAAAAGTTTCCATTCTGCGCCCTTGTAATTTTTTTTTTTTTTTTTTATGAGATTAATAATAGATGATACCGTCGGGTGCGATCGTGAAGGAAAAAAAAAAAAGATTTGTGAGTACTTGGATTTTGTGAGAACGAACTCTGTCTCCTTTTTCGAGAAAACCAATCTTGAAACAACGGCGTTTGCACATCAGCGCTGCATCTCAGCATTGCGGGCAGAGTAAGACCCCTGTCCCCTTCGCCAAAGTGTCCCAGGTTGTGTTAAACAGTCTAACCTAACGTTGGACGAAACGTTATTAAAAAGAATTTGCTTCAATCTCCACGTTTCGTTCGTCGAAGGCTTCGATTGGTACCGAACATCGTAAACTTTGATTGTGCTTTCCTAATTCCCTCGCTGTTATCTACGTCCTCGCGCTACTGTCTCGTTAAACCAACCGAACGACAGCTATAGGGCAACCCCCACGCCCTCTATATTTTCTGTGAAGCGCTCTTCTCCGGAATCGGTGTAACCTGCTGGCGGATTGAGACGCGCTGTTGATGCCGTTTCTCCGTTGGTGTGCTCCGCTTCTTGTCACGCATTCGCCGATTTCTGGCAGGCAGGGCCCGACTGACAAAGATAGTCGAAGGTCACATTCGCTGCACGACCGCTTATACAGCGCGTCTCCGATGTGGCACCTCAATACCGGGCAGTCTGGCGAATGGAGAAAGCCCGCGTAAGATACAGTGACTATGTTGCGAGAATGCGTGCTTCATTGAAACGAAGTACACTATACGCGACGCTGTGAGCAGGAACGAGGCGACGACGTTTTATCGCATTTTTACTCCGAAAGAGTGTCAGCGGACAGAACCTTTCCCCAGCTAAGGTTAGTGCTTCATGGGGAGCACTTTATACCACATCAGTAGTCATGATGACAGCCCTTGGATTCGAAAGGCTGCATGGTTTCCAGATTTGCTTTCGACTGTGTGATCGACTGTGACCGTTTATGACGAGAGAGCAACGCCGGCGCCTCCCGTTCTGGATATGTTTTACGTATGATTCTTTTCACCGCGTGCCCGAAATAAATCTGACAGAGTTACGTGAGCGGCCATTTCTCGAAGGTGGTGCGCGGATTTGATCTCGCAAATACTGCAAAAACCTACAGTCCGGTCGGACGGAAATACGAATTCAGCCGGGGGTATACCCATAGATGGCGCCAGTGGATTCGCTCGTTTAAGGCCCCTATATCGCTCGTCGTAAGCGGTCCTAACGCAGAAGGTCGCAGTCCAACGCAAATGATGTTAACCAGCCTATGGAGGACAACCGAATGAACCTGCGGTCGCTCTTTGGCGCTGGCGTTATGATTGCGCAGGCGGGGACTTTCTGCGTCTTTATAGTATAATTGCAAAACGGTTCTATACGCTGGGAGAATTCATGCCTAAGAACGTGTACTTCTGCTAAACATAACGGAGGTATCAACCAAAATACGGACGTTTCGCCACCTATATATGCAGGTGGCATCTTCGGTGTAAACCGACGCAAATGAGGCGAGAGCCCCATTTGCGGATTGTGTGTAGTGACTGGCGGGCTCTCGCCTCATTTGCTTTAGTTTGTACCGAAGGTGCCACATCTGCGTGGGTTGCGAGATGTCTGTATGGTTGTTGATGTCTTTGTTCGGTTAAGCTGTGGTAGACGTTTCTGGGCACCTACCAGCAATTACGACGACGACTTGGCCACGACCTCCTATACTAACACCAGGCGGACTGTTTGGCCGTCAGGTGACGACAGAAGAGGGCGTTGGACCGTGACGTTATTGGGACGCTATAGTAGTCTCCTCGGGCTAGCGGCCTCACCGTTCGGCGAGCAGCTCCGTACCGTGGGAAAGAACGCGCGAGCTCCGACCCACCTCCCCCTTTCCCCTTTTGTCGTACGCCGTGGCAGAGGGGAAAGTGGGAAAGCCGGGTTTCAGCTGCGGCTCCGTTTAGAACGCAGTTTTTCTTCCCGCGAATGGGGGGGATTCTTGCTTGTTTCTCACATAGTGCTTTTGCTCCCCCCTGGGGTTTCAGCCGGGGTTTCATTGTTGCTGCCGACGACGGTACTTTTTGTCTCTCCCTCTAAAGGGTGAGGGAAACGAGAGAAGGAGCAGGAGTGACGAGACCGGTAGGCTAAAAAGTGGGAGAAAGGTCACTTTTTTTTTTCTCGCTTTCCAATTGGCTTTGTGCTCGGACAGGTTGTATGCACCACGGCGTACGTGGTTGGTGCACGTAGTGCGGGAGCGTAATGATGGCACGGGATTGATAAATGAATGGATGGATGGATGGATGGATGGATGGATGGATGGATGGATGGATGGATGGATGAACGAACGAGCGAACGAACGAACGAACAGGGAGGTGTTTGAGTACTCCCGTTTCATCTTACGATGGACCACATAGGACGTTACGAGTCGTCGAAGCCAACCCAATGTAGTGTGAGCGTCCCGTGTCCTGCGGGAGATGGCACAGCGACGCGACGTGAATCGTTCACAGCTTACTCGAATGACTCCTATAGCGTTCGCTGTGCACGGTCCGGCGTATCGGGATTTGTCGATCCTTTCCCACATATGCGCGAGGTTCTTCTTTCCGTCGTTCTTTGTTCTGCTTGTTGTTGCTTCGATCGCCGTAACGCGGAATAGCGGCACTTCCTTGGTTTTGTGCTCTTTGCGTTCGTTGTTGTGGTCGAGTGGGTTGAGGAATAGGATGGGGAATATCGCCCGATAGAGCGTCGTCCGTAAATACGCCAGCAGCGCGGCGTTGTTGTGTCCCACGCGTGGCTTGTCGGTCACGGATTGTGCGCGCCGACGATTCACGCCTTGTTCGCTCCGCTGGCTTTTCTTTTTTCTAACGCTGGTGTTTCGCTAATACACCCTTTGCAATATCCCCCATGCGCCCCGGCCCGCGCTGAGGAATCATGGGAACGGTGTTACTTCAGCTCCTTAGTGGTTGGTATTTTTTACTTAATCCATGGTTACACAGTTATTGAGCGTAAAGAGAAGCCACCCTGAACAAGCGCCTAATATACCCCAAGTACCTGTCATATCGATTTTAAAATTTCTCCTTAATGTCATCGTTTTCGATACTGTGCATGCTGTCCACCCTTCAACCTAGATGAGCTGCAGACATCTCTTACATTATTATCATTCTCGCACAGCTTCAAAAACGCTGATATTAAGTTAGAAACGCTAAAAATGCTGTAAACAGCCCCAGTGACTCCCAGCTAAATCCTGGTTTTTGTTGTTGTGAATTCTCGGCTTTTTAAGCAATTCCTGCTAAAATAACAATCACGAGAATGGTAAAATTGCAAGAGATTTCTGCAGCTCAGCCTGGTTGAGAGGTGGATCGCATGCACAGTATCAAAAATGCTGACATTGACGAGAAATTTTAGAAGTGATATGACAGGTCTTTGGGGTATATGAGGCGCTTGTTCAGGGTGACTCCCAATTACGCTCAAAAACTCTGTAACCATGGAGTTGGTCGAAAATAAGCGATCGCTTGGCAGCTCTAGGAACACCGTTCCCATGATTCCTCGAGTGCGGGCCGGGGCGCTTGGGAATATAGCAAATGGTCTATTGTGCTAACTGACAGGTGCGATTGAGCCGATCCTAGGCGTTGTTCGTGCGCGGAGTTTGGCGTCGTTCTGGTCTGCGAGCGATCCCCGTACGTTGTCAGATACTTACGAATCCGTAAAACACACACACACACATAAAAAAAAAAACTTTTTTTTTTTTTTGTAAGCAGTTAGCTTTGTTTGTTTGAAAGATTCCGGCTTATTCTCTGTCTTAGATATAACTTACAAATTCATTACTCAGAGAAGGAAATTCGTCGCTCTCTTTTTCAGTGCACATGTTGGCGTTGGCAATATAAAAGACTCTCGCCTTTCAGGTGCATTAGTGTTCATGAACATTGCGCAGCCATGGGGTTTGCATAAAGAGAATTTTAATTATTCGAATCGCGGTAGGTGGCCTCGCTTACATCTCGGCACGTCTTGACCATCATGTGTACTTGTATCGCTTTTATCGGCAATTTGGTTCTTTCTTTTAAAATCCGACGGTTTCTTTTTTTTAAGATCGGCTGGTTTCTTTCTTTGATCTCGGTCTGTTCATATGTCGTCCCTCTATGTGTACCTTTATAACTAAGAAAAAAAAAAAAAACGCGACCGTAGCGGCCGCTTTCTCTCTCTGGGCACGACGCCCTCATGTTCCGTATTTCTTCCTACGCCAAACAATGCTCCCCGCCCACGCAGTTTCGCAATTGTTCCGATCGATATGTTGGTGCTTCCTCTTGGTCCGTTTCCTCTTCCTGGCGCGCGCACTGGGTCAGGCTCGGCGGTCCGGAAAATCTGTCCCTTGTCGCGTCTAAGCGCACAGACAGCGGGAGCGAACACGCTGAGCCAGCGAAATTCAGATCACTATACATATACCGCTCTTCGCGGCTGTTGACGGGAAGGCGCTAAGGTTCGCTAGTTACAACCATACTTACTCATTCGTACAGGGCAGACACGGCAAACAGGTAGAGCACTGCGTAGCTTTTTTTTTTTTTTTTTTTTTGCGGTTGTTGCGTCCAGAATGGGAAAACCTTGAGTGTGTGTGCTTTTGTACATGTCTGTGTCTTGGGTGGGTGTGTTCTTGTTTGTTTTCGGTATTGAACAAAAATCGGGGTTTATCGATGCATACGGTGAAAAAAAAACAGGGCGTGGGCATGGTGTTCCTAATTCCCAGGGAAGGTGCACATGACCCAAATTCTCAGAGAACGTCCCGGTATTAATAGAAGGGAACAAAATAATAAATATAGCCCCCGAAAAAAAAAAGGGGGGGGGGACGCTTTGGTTTCTTCAGAACAAACTAAAATACAAGTTTTGTTTTTGTTTTTTTTGCTTCCTAAATTAGTGAAGGGCATATTTGGCACGCCCCAGTGAAGGACTGAGAATTAATATCACCTGAGCACCCTTCGACGTACAACCAAAATCTCGACACAGTTCGTACGAGGCTTCTTCTCCGCAATAAGCCTCCGTCAGGTTGCGGGCACCTCGGCCGGGACTTGTAGCACCAACCGTCAGCTTTAGGATCGCGACATCCGACAACGCAGCAGTGGAACCCGCGTTCTAGGCGCCGTAGTTGGAAGTGTGGACGGGCCTTGAGACGGAGACGCTCGTCGATGTCTCTACGCAACCGGGAGGTGGCGGACGGGAACCTTGGCGCGAGGCTTGGCTCCCTGCCCCACGCGATCATCAGGCGGCTGCATCGCGGGATCGTTCCGCGTTCCGGACGCAGGCGTCACCGCTGCAATCGCGTCGGAATTCCGAGAGAACGCCGCCGCGCGATTGCTTCCATCTTCGTTTAATAATGGCGAATTCTACAGGGACTTTTTTCGAGCGCGCCGGGATATCGGCTTTTCTGGAGCGCGTCGATTTCACTGGGCGATGATCGAGACGGACGTGTTCCACTCGTCGTTTCGGATCAGCTCCACCTCCAGATCTCGATCCGGAACCGAGAAAAGTCGCTCATGATTTCGGCGGGTTCGACCGGACCCGGCCAGCCCTTGGCGCGCGCACACCTGACTTTCTTTTCTCGCTGGGATCGCGACAAGGAAATTCCCGGGAAGGTGAATGACGGGAAGGCATCCGGCGATCCCGGAGGAGGGATCATGTTCCACCGGGGATCCGGGGGCGGAGCGACACCGTTCGGATCGCGTGCTCCATACGTTTCTCACCTAGGGAGCCCAAACCTTTATGTATAAATTAATTAAATTGGATATCTTAAGAAAATTTAATGACTGTAAACATTAGACCTAACACAATGGATAGTTCTTGTTTTCGTGTTATTCATAAATAAACGGATCAAGCGAATGTTTATACCGCGAAAGAATGATCCCTTTATATAATCTAAAGCAACTGTTTTGGATCTGTTACGAAGGCAGAGCACGGTGCTTTCGAGAAACACACATAGTAGCTCCTTGCGTTGACTATATTTGTCTTCTTCTTTAAGATCATAAATGCGTGATCATAAATACACCTTGTACTTTTTCTTGAGTCACTATCACTTAAAAGGATATTGAACCGAAATTTAGATTTCGCAAAGTGATGCCGCAGAAGCATTGAACGGGACGCTACGAACTCCAAAATATCACTCATACACCGATATCTCAAACGGATGGCCGTACCTTTGGAAAAGGGCGCGATCAAGAAAAGGCTATGACGTCATTGTCCTCCTGGAAAATTTGAGAATGAGGGGAAGCGGCCTTATCTTCGAACGTTGCAAGGAGGAGAGGGAATGAGAATCGTGACGTGACTTGTCTCGTCGGCCGTGTTCAATCGCGCACTTCTTTTCTTTTCTTCTTTTGCACAAATACGGCGATCCGTTAGAGATATCGCTGTATGAGATGTTTTTTTTTTTTTTTTTGGAAGGGGGGGGGGGGGGGGGGGGTTTGCAGCGTCCCGCCTATCCGCCCAGCCTTGTTTTGTGAGCTCGAAATTTTGGTTCAGTATCCCTTTAAGCAAATGTGCGCTCTCGTAAATAACTGACCTTTCAACCCTCGTGTGTCTTGGAATCATATACAAAATGTGCGCAAGTGCTAACGCGTATTCCTTTCCTCGCACGTATCCGGTACGCCGACGGTGCAGATCGTCGAGACCTGTCATATTAAATAAAGAGCAGATGCTGCGAACGTAATGATGGCACGCAGGTAGGTAGTAAAAATAAGTACCAGACCGTCGACATCTCACAAAGCGAGGCAAAATATAGCGGTGAGACGCGACGAGTCGAAGCCACCTTTTGGTGGCCGTGTCACGTGATTCCAAGATGGCGGCGCCCATGCGACGGAGGCTGTAAAATGAAAGCCGTTTACAACTCCCTGTAACGCCGAATTAGAGCGCAGCTCTTGAGGAGGAGGAGGTGAAGGTACGTGGAGGGGGCAATACCTCTCCTGCCCTCCCGCATTTAGGGGAAACTTTTCCGCTAGATTTAGCGGGGAAAATTTTCCGCTAGATTTAGCCGGAAAAACTTTCCGCTATATTTAGCGGGGAAAATTTCCCGCTAAATTTGGCGTTGAATTTTTTCCGCTAAATTTAGCGGGCAAAATTTTCCCCGCTAAATTTAGCGGGCAAAATTTCCGCTAGATTTAGCAGGTAAACTTTTCCGATAGATTTAGCGGGGAAAATTTTCCGCTAGATTTAGCGGGTAAACTTTTCCGCTAGATTTAGAGGGGAAAATTTTCCGCTAGATTTAACGGGTAAAATTTTCCGCTAAATTTAGCGGGAAAAATGTTCCGCTAGATTTAGCAGGGAAATTTTCCGCTAAATTTAGCGGGGAAAATTTTCCGCTAGATTTAGCGGGGAAATTTACCCTTGATGCACCGCACGGTTACGCCGACGCCGCTCAAGCCGGAAACGGGCGCCTAAGGGCTGAACTCCATGGAGTGAATTATGTGACGTATAACTGGCGAACGCCGCCCGACGGCACGCTCGCCGGGCAAAATTCGTCGGTTATTCGCAGCATATTCGTCGCATGGAGTTCAGCCTTAAGAGCTGCGCTCTAAAAAAAAAAAAGGTATGTGTACGCTGCTCGAGGCACGTATACCAGGCGGAGGTCACTCGTCGCTCTCTCATCTAATCGATCTCGAGGCGACGATACGCGAGCATCTCGCGGCCCGTTATCGCTCCCCTCCTCGTCATTCGAGTACTTCCTCGTGCTTCGCACCTCGGTCGTCACATTCGGCGGAATCGGGACACGCTATATCTGTCCAGGAAGAGACGGGACGATCGGGTGCTTGCCTCGTGTCGGTTCTTGTTAGGTTGTTCCGGTAACTCCGATAACGCAATACCAGATATATACTCCGCCGCGTCGCTTTTGCTCTCGCACTTTATCCCTATACCGGGTATCGCTATCGGAGATATTGGAACAATCTAGCAAACCTACCTGTTGTCTGGATGTCGAGCCACGTGCGTTTCGTCACGGCGCCCGATCGTGCTGGTTAAGGCCTCGCCGTCAATCCTTTGTTTGCTCATGGCGTCCGTTTTATGATTGCGGCATGCCGTCGTCATAAGTGTGGCACGTGTGACGGTATGCCACAATCATGAAACGGATACAATGCGCGTGTTTCGTAGCAACATTGTACGCCCGAACCTCAGGTATACAGCTGGCGAAAGAACACGTTGGTGACCAAACGCAGAGCCTGACCATTGCTGTTTTTGCTATGTTGGTGAGTCGTGTTCGTTGCTTTGTTGGCCTAGTGTGACCCAGCGGCACGATCGAGTGTGACCACCGAACATGAGCGTTAGCTTGCTTGTTTAAAAAATCGTGCATTATCCTTTTCCGCCAAAGGGATTTGCTTGTAAGTGGAAGAATATGTCCATATATAGTTTATATAGAAGCTATTAACGTGGATGTTTGGGCTAGTTGGTAAGACATGATAAAAACAAAACAGCGCAAAGACAAGGACGAAGTAGAAGGAACAACAGGACACAGCGCAGCGCTGTGTCCTGTTGTTCCTTCTACTTCGTCCTTGTCTTTGCGCTGTTTTGTTTTTATCATAGAAGCTATCCCGACCTTAAACGAAGGTGTCGAAGTTGTTTGGCGTACTCCGTCGGTTGTTTCAGAGTAAGCATGAAGCACGGGCTTGGAGACCACGCGAATCGGAGGTATTCCCACGTGACCGTTAGCACGAGTTGTGGTTGTGGGTAAAGTATACACTAACTCAACTCTGTGACGTCGCGGCGCGGTGGTGGCGCGTCGGGCGCAGTTCCGGTCTGGGGCTGTGGGCAGAAATCTCCATGCCAGACGTGTATTCCTGCGTTGTTTTGAAAGGAACCAGACAAAAACCTGCATTCTCGTCAAAACGCCGCGACTGGGGCCGTACCAAAAGAGTCGAAAAAGGTTTGAAGGTCAGTTTTCACGTGCTCGGTTCGTCCGAGAATCTGGATATGTGCCGTGAAAATGGAAAAGCAGACGCCGTCGGACAACGATTGCTTGGGCGGGAAGCACTTTGGGTTGAATTCACGGATACTTGTGGTCATCAGATTTAGTTGTTTTGTTGCAACATGAACGCCAGAAAACCGTCAAGTTGTGCGGACCACCTGCGGACTACGTTCAGTGCGTCTTCAAGTTCAAACGGCCGCCTGATCGTTCGAACTGTCGTCTGCTCTTTCAAACGTTTCTGCTTGTCGTCTGCTCTCTTAGACGACGCCGGCCCGTAGACCAAATGTTGGCCCGGTACTTGCGATAAGAAGTAAATGCAGGCCTCAAACGACTAAAGTTTGAAGGTTGGTAAGCAGGCTCGATGTAAACAGTAGATACAAGGAGATGTTGATCATTGTTACCAGTGACCATCACCGACTTGTTGTGCCTAATTCACTTGGTCCGATTCTGCTTGCGATTTTCAGTATCGACGTCGACCATCTCAGCTACGGTTCACGCTTTTGCAGCCCGAGCGGCGTCGCGACTCAAAACTGCGAGCGAAATCTCATCATGCGAATCAGGCTTTAGCGTACATACTGCGGCGTCCACGCGGAATGAATCGCCACATGTCACATTATTCTCGCGAAGTTTTGCGGTGTAACGAGCCTCGGCAATTTCTCTGACGCTGCTCAAGTAGTCAGACATCGCCAGGAAGACGAAGAATAAAAAAATTCGAACGCAAAAAAGGGCAGGGGGACTCACGCCGACAACATCGCATTTCAGTGGTTTGTTTATGGGGGACGGCGAGCTTCTTGCCCACACCCCCATCGCGCATGCGCGGCGCCGGTGGCGTCCGCTAGGGGCGCTCCGGTTTGTTTGTAAACATGAGTTGGTGTATAGCCTTTCAAGTTCCGTGGTTCAAAAGCACCGCATGAAGAAGGTACATAGCGAGACACCGTCAGCACAAAGAGATCGCCGATTTTTCTCTGCGTTTCGACTAGGTGCAAAAGGCGGTCATATCAACTATCAGTGTGGTGGAAAGAGCGGTAAAAGTTGATGCCCGTCAACGGGGTTTCTACCAGCCTGGATTTGTCAGGAAATTTCGAGGCATCTGGAAAAGTGGGGAAATTGGCAGGGAAGTCTTCAGAAGAGTGGTAAACATCACCGATGTCGCTGGCGCAGTGACAAGCCGTCGGTGGCGTGGGTAGCCTTCGAGCTGCGTGACAGTTTGCCGAGGCATCAGTATGCGGCGTACCATCGCCCGATTCACCGGATTAAACGGGAACACCCACTGCAACCCCATCCCCTGCATTCTCTTTTGTAGCGTGAACTACACTGGCCGAGGTTGAGCAGTTTCGCGTGGCTCCGGGAGAGCCGTGCTGCGCATGCGCGAGGAGCAATGACGTCACACGGCGCACAGCTGGCGCAAAGAAGTCAAATTTGGGGGTTTTACGTGCCAAACCAACGACGGGCATCTGGCACGCCCCAGCGGAGGACTGAGGGTTAATTTGGACCGCCTGGGGATCTTTGGACGTGCAACCGAAAGCTCGGTTACACGGCGCCTCCTCCGCAATAAGCCTCCGTCAGATTGTGGGCACCTCGGCCGGGATTCGAACCCGCCACACGAGGATCCGTAGGCCAGCGCTTTCGCCTCGGAGCCACCAAGGCGGCTGCACAGCTGGCGCGCCGGAGCCGCCGCCGCCGCGCGCTCCGTCGCCGCCGCGCGCGCCTCGGCGGTCTGCGCATTCCAGAGGAATGACGTCATAGCCGCGGCAGACGCACTGGCGCCGCCGCGTGCCCAGCTGTGCGCCTCCGTTGCGCAGTAGCCAAGTCTGACGCTGCACCGGAGCCGCTTGATAGCGCCTCTCATTTTGTGCGCATGCGCAGAGGCATCAGTGCGGGTATACATATAGCGGGGCGTTCGCCAGTGTGGTATAGCCGTGGAGAAGGAGAGCGAAATTGCTGATCAGCGGCGCAGAAGAGCGGAGAAGCTTAACTCATCGGATCCCGAAGTAGTCACATAATGCGTATACCGTGTGTGTGTCATTGAAGCAGCAGTAAGCATGATAATCAAGCTAATCATAGACAACCAGAAAAGCTAAGAATAACCAGCTGAACCTAAGCTCACGCTACGTATATCCTGGCATCGTCGAGCTAAGCCACTGCAATTTTTTATTGTACTGGCCAGAGAATTTAGTCGAAATAGTAAAAGAAAACCTGAGAAAGTCGGAAAATTTTTAAAACACAGTTTGGTTGATCGATGTCCTCTCTCTCTCTCTCTCTTTCTCTATCTCTCTCTCAGTAAAATGCTAGAAAGCGCCAACGGCGTTTCTTCTTATAATTTGTTGCCCTCCAATTATTCATCTCTGTATATTTTTTTTTCGTCTGTTCTCCTGTTTGCGTGCTTGCAGCTTTGGAGCTGTAAGGGGAGAGCACTTCTCCCGGCGGACTTCATTAAAGGGGTAAAATATTTAACCAGATTTAAAAAAAAAGAGTAAATCGACTCTGTCCCTTCATCTGGTTCTTTTTTCATTTTTCCCTTTTTCATTCCATTTCCGTCAGAGAGCACTTCTTTGTCCTCTGGCGGCATGTTGAGTTGAGGAGGTGACGTCACCCCCGGGCGGCCACCTGCGCCCTCTGTTCCCGCAGGGGGGAACCTTTTTGGCGGCACAACACAGCAAAAAGAGAGGTGCAGATCGTGCAGCTGTCGACCCATGGCTCTCTATGAGGAGCGCAGGTCCGCGCTGTCTGGCCCGACGCTTTTTGCCATCCAGGGTTTGGGGGCTTTTTCGAAGTTTTTACACAACTTTCTGCAATAATTTTTTTTTTTTTTTTTTTTTTGCGGTTCGGGGGTTTTGCGACGTTGTTGATGGTTGTGGCTATAGCTTGCCCGTCCGATTCGTTTTCCCTGCTTTCGCGGCAGTGATCTGGAAAGGGATAATAAAAGGGGGAGGGTGGGAGTAGAAGGGGAAAGGGAGGGAGGGAGGGGTGACGCGATGGTGTATGTGTGGTGACGGTGGAGCGGGTTCTCTATGGTTGTAAAAGGCGCCCTGTACGAGTTCGTTATTTTTGTCGCGCTCTTTCTTTGTAACTGCATGGACAGTTTGGCTGCTGGAATCATGTTATCCTAAAGCCTATCACTGCTTTCGTCGAAGAAGGAAAACAACGTTTTAGGTGTATGCCAGCACGGTTTTCGATCCGGATTGTCAACGTCACTCAGTTAATTGAAAGCGTGCACGACTTTGCCTCGGATATAAATCGAAGCCAAGTGGATGTTATCTTTCTAGACCTGTCAAAAGCGTTTGACAGAGTCTCCCACAATAAACTACTTTTCAAGTTAACGAAAATCCTAGGCGACGGACAAGTTGTAAATGGATTAAGGACTACTTCCCTGGACGATCTCAATTCGTGAAAATTAACGGAAATAGCTCAGCTAATATGGCCGTGTGTTCAGGAGTACCTCAGGGTTCAGTACTTTCTCCTCTTCTCTTCCTGCTCTATATTAATGATATAACTGATAACATCGACATCAACGTTAGACTCTTTGCTGACGATTGTATAATATATTCTGAAATAACAAATTCTTCGGACCACTTAAAATTACAAAGCGCGTTAGACAAGATCTCAGACTGGTGTAAAGAATGGCAGATGCTTATTAACACAGACAAAACAGTAGCCATGTCCATAAGTAGGAAGAAAAACATATTCAATCATTCTTATAAGATCAACGGAAACACAATACAAAACGTCCATGAGTTCAAGTACCTGGGTGTCCTGTTCACAAGTGATCTGGACTGGGGCATGCACATAGACGCAGTGACCAAAAAAGCGCTGGCGAAATTGTGGTGCATAAGAAGGCGACTAAAATACGCTTCCCGCGATACCAAACTGTTGGCCTACACGACACTTATTCGGCCTGTGCTTGAATATGCCAGCCCTGTTTGGTTCCCCTTCACAAAAACTAACATACAAAAATTGGACAAAGTACAGAGACTCGCTGTAAGGTTTATTACTAATAAGTTTGGCACGCGTGATTCAGCATCTGAGCTGAGCAGAGTGCTCGGTGTGCAGCCATTAGAAAAAAGAGCTAAGCTCACGAGACTAAATCTAATTTACCAAATAGCCAATAACTTGACTAAAATAGAAAAATCCAAGTACCTTATTCCCCACGATGGAAGAGAAACCCGTTCAAACCATGGGAAAGTATTCCGGGAGTTCCAACCTAAAAATAATTGCTTTAAATTTTCATTTTTTCCGTTAGCAGTCCAGGAATGGAACAGTTTGCCCGGACACGTTGTCCGCGCTAGCTCGCTAAAACAGTTCATGGATGATGTCGAAGCGCTCATGATGTGAAAATACCATGCCACTCCGTTTGTTTCATATATTTTTACCCTCTGTATAACTGTTTTTTCTGCACTATGGTTATGCATCTGTGTTTTGTACCACCCTACTAAAATCCTCATATGAGGATTAGTAGTATTCATAAATAATAAATAAATAAATAAAGTATACACGAACTCCACTCTGTGGCGTCGCGGCGCGGTGGTGGCGCGTCGGGCACAGTTCCGGTCTGGGGCTGTGGGCAGAAGTCCCCATGCCAGACGTGTATTCCTGCGTTGTTTTGAAAGAAACCAGACAAAAACCTGCCTTCTCGTCAAAACGCCGCGACTGGGGCCGTACCAAAAGAGTCGAAAAAGGTTTGAAGGTCAGTTTTCACGTGCTCGGTTCGTCCGAGAATCTGGATATGTGCCGTGAAAAGCAGACGCCGTCGGACAACGATTGCTTGGGCGGGAAGCACTTTGGGTTTAATTCACGGATACTTGTGGTCATCAGATTTATTTGTTTTGTTGCAACATGAACGCCAGAAAACCGTCAAGTTGTACGGACCACCTGCGGACTACGTCCAGTGCGTCTTCAAGTTCAAACGGCCGCCTGATCGTTCGAACTGTCTTCTGCTCTTTAAAACGTTTGTGCTTGTCGTCTGCTCTCTTAGACGACGCCGGCCCGTAGACCAAATGTTGGCCCGGTACTTGCGATAAGAAGTAAGTGCAGGCCTCAAAAGACTAAAGTTTGAAGGTTGGTAAGCAGGCTCGGTGTAAACAGTAGATACAAGGAGATGTTGATCATTGTTACCAGTGACCATCGCCGACTTGTTGTGCCTGATTCACTTGGTCCGATTCTGCTTGCGATTTTCAGTATCGACGTCGACCATCTCAGCTACGGTTCACGCTTTTGCAGCCCGAGCGGCGTCGCGACTCAAAATTGCGAGCGAAATCTCATCATGCGAATCAGGCTTTAGCGTACATACTGCGGCGTTCACGCGGAATGAATCGCCACATGTCACATTATTCACGCGAAGTTTTGCGGTGTAACGAGCCTCGGTAATTTCTCTGACGCCGCTCAAGTAGTCGGACATCGCCAGGAAGACGAAGAATAAAAAATTCGAACGCGAAAAAGGGCAGGGGGACTCACACCGACAACATCGCATTTCAATGGTTTGTTTATGGGCGACGGCGAGCTTCTTGCCTACACCCCCATCGCGCATGCGCGGCGCCGGTGGCGTCCGCTAGGGGCGCTCCGGTTTGTTTGTAAACATGAGGAGTATAGACACAAAATGGAGACAGCGCACTAGGAAATTAAGAGGAAGGTTTTTAGGCTATAGTGGGGTTACGGAAGAGCAGGTCTCAGTTAAGAAGAAAGTTAAGGCCACAGAAAGAGATCGGTGGCTAGAGGGAATGCAGACAAAGAAGGCTCTGGAAGGCTATAGATTAAACAAATCAGTTATTGCCAAAGAAAGCATTTATGACAATTCTAGGGGAAGCTCATTGTTGTTTGAGGCAAGGACAGGTGTTTTGCGAACCAGAACATACAGAGCGAAGTACCAGGAAATGGACACAGTGTGCGCTGCTTGTGGAGAGGAGGACGAGACGGCTGAGCACTTGATACTCTACTGTAAAGGGCTTCACCCTATGCATACCGAAGACAACATAGATTTAATAAGGTCATTGGGTTTTAGAGACAGCGAAGGAAAAGTGGATTTCAAGACAGTAGAGATTACCAGGCAAAGATTAAGTGAATGGTGGCAGAAAGCGAGAGAAAACTAGGCATTTTCTTATTAACTTATGGCATGGGGGATTTATAGCCTCACTTTCTTTTCAGCACAGAGTGGATATAGTTTTCACATTTAAATATTCTAAGCTTAAAGGGTAAGACAAAATGGCTAGGTGGCGTAAGCTACCGCCCGATCCAAAGGGCTCAGCCGTATTCATCCATCCATCCATCCATGAGTTGGTGTATAGCCTTTCAAGTTCCGTGGTTCAAAAGCTCCGCATGAAGAAGGTACATAACGAGACACCGTCAGCACAAAGAGATCGCCGATTTTTCTCTGCGTTTCGACTAGGTGCAGAAGGCGGTCATGTCAAAACTACCAGTGTGGTGGAAAGAGTGGTAAAATGTGATGCCCGTCAACGGGGTTTCTACCAACCTGGATTTGTCAGGAAATTTCGAGGCATCTGGGGAAGTGGGGAAATTGGCAGGGACGTTTTCAGAAGTGTGGTAAACATTACCGATGTCGCTGGCGCAGTGACAAGCCGTCGGTGGCGTGGGTAGCCTTCGGGCTGCGTGACAGTTTTGCCGAGGCATCAGTATGCGGCGTACCATCGCCCGATTCACCGGATTAAACGGGAACACCAACTGCGACCCCATCCCCTGAATTCTCTTTTGTAGCGTGAGCTACACTGGCCGAGGTTGAGCAGTTTCGCGTGGTTCTTGGAGAGCCGTACGCGTGCTGCGCATGTGCGAGGAGCGGTGACGTCACACGGCGCACAGCTGGCGCAAAGAAGTCAAATTTGGATGTTTTACGTGCCGAACCAACGACGGGCATCTAGCACGCCCCAGCGGAGGACTGAGGATTAATTTGGACCACCTGGGGATCTTTTGACGTGCAACCGAAAGCTCGGTTACACGGCGCCTCCTCCGCAATAAGCCTCCTTCAGATTGCGGGCACCTCGGCCGGGATTCGAACCCGCCACATGGGGATCACCAGCGCTCTCGCCTCTGAGCCACCAAGGCGGCTGCACAGCTGGCGCGCCGGAGCCGCCGCCGCCGCGCGCTCCGCCGCCGCCGCGCGCGCCTCGGCGGTCTGCGCATTCCAGAGGAATGACGTCGAGTACGTCATAGCCGCAGCAGACGCACTGGCGCCGCCGCGTGCCCAGCTGTGCGCCTCCGTTGCTCAGTAGCCAAGTCTGACGCTGCACCGGAGCCGCTTGATAGCGCCTCTCATTTTGTGCGCATGCGCAGAGGTATCAGTGGGGGTATACATATAGCGGGGCGTTTGCCAGTGTGGTATAGCCCTGGAGAAGGAGAGCGAACTTGCTGCTCAGCGGCGCAGAAGAGCGAGAAGCTTAACTCATCGGATCCCGAAGTAGTCACATAACGCGTATACCGTGTGTGTGTCATTGAAGCAGCAGTAAGCACGATAATCAAGCTAATCCTAGACAACCAGGAAAGCTAAGAATAACCAGCTGAACCTAAGCTCACGCTACGTATATCCTGGCATAGCCCAGCTTAGCCACTGCAATTATTTATTGTTCTGGCCAGGGAATTTAGTCGAAATAGTAAAAGAAAACCTGAGAAAGTCGGAAAATTTTTAAAAGACACAGTTTGGTAGATCGATGTTCTCTCTCTCTCTCTCTCTCTCTCTCTCTCTCTCTCAGTAAAATGCTAGAAAGCGCCAACGGCGTTTCTCCTTATAATTTGTTGCCCTCCAATTAATTATCTCTGTATTTTTTCTTTCGTCTGTTCTCCTGTTTGCGTGCTTGCAGCTTTGGAGTTGTGAGGAGAGAGCACTTCTCCCGTCGGACTTCATTAAAGGGGTAAAATATTTAACCAGATTTAAAAAAAAAAAGTAAATCGACTCTGTGCCTTCATTTTGTTCTTTTTTTCTCTTTTTGATTCCATTTCCGTCAGAGTGCACTTCTTTGTCCTCTGGCGGCGGCGTGTTGAGTTGAGGAGGTGACGTCACCCCCGGGCGGCCACCTGTGCCCTCTGTTCCGGCAGGGGGGAACCTTTTTGGCCGCACAACACAGCAAAAAGAGAGGTGCAGATCGTGCAGCTGTCGACCCATGGCTCTCTATGAGGAGCGCAGGTCCGCGCTGTCTGGCCTGACTCTTTTTGCCATACAGGGTTTGGGGGCTTTTTCGAAGTTTTTACACAACTTTCTGCAATAATTTTGTTTTTGTGTGTGTGTTTCGGTAGTTTTGCGACGTTGTTGATGGTTGTGGCTATAGCTTGCCTGTCCAATTCGTTTCTCCTGCTTTCGCGGCAGTGATCTGGAAAGGAATAATAAAAGGGTGAGGGTGGGAGTAGAAGGGGAAAGGGAGGGAGGGAGGGGTGACGCGATGGTGTATGTGTGGTGACGGTGGAGCGGGTTCTCTATGGTTGTAAAAGGCGTCCTGTACGAGTTCGTTATTTTTGTCCCGCTCTTTCTTTGTAACTGCATGGACAGTTTGGCTGCTGGAATCAGGTTTCCGAGCTTCCCTCGAATGAATGGCGTACTCGCGGGGAACAAGTATTTAAAAAAAAAAAAAAAGGAGCGCTACGTTCGGGAGCAGATTTTTGCGGTGGTGCAGGTGAAAGTGTAATGGTGCGTGTGAGACCCCTTTCGAAGTCTTTGCGAGCGCTTTTTTGCGGCCGTGACTCAGGAAGTTGTTGCGACGGTATACCTTTTGAACTTGGATTGTTTCGTTTGAAGCCGTGAATGTTGTTAGTTCTGTCTCGAAAATGATTTGAGATCGCGGTATATAATGGGTTATAATCTTGACCTCTCGAAGGGAAGGATAACTCAACTCGTGCGACTTAGCACTGTTCTTTGTTATTCGTTGGATTTTCAGTGGTGCTTCACCGCTCGCGTCAAGCAGCTCACGGAAAGCATTTCTCTGGGATGCGCACGGTACTCGACCGGTCCTCCACGATAACTGCCAGGTTCTTCCTTAGCTTTCATCGTATCATCTCGTTGCTGGCTCTGTAGTTTTGTTGTGTATTTCATGGGACAGTAGAACTTTTAATTAGCGACAATCAGCCGATGTTGTATCACCGTGGCTACAACCGCTGTAAGTGAGCTAGAGTATAGACACACCATTCCCCGGTTGTCTAGTTGGCGCCGCCATTTTGGTGCCTAGTGCAGGGCGTGCGGTGCGGGGCAGCTCGTTGGATGTCGTTTTGCTGTGACACAAACTGTTTTAACGTGTTTTTTTTTTTTTTTTTTTTTTTGAGGACGACAAAGCGTTTTAACTGCGATTTCAGAGAAAGGCTTTAGATAACCGGCAAGCATGATTCTAAACAACAAGATGGCTGAATGTGTCGTTCTGTGCTACGCTGTCAAAGCGAGCGTATACACCTTCCGCAGTGCGCAAGCGCTGTCGAAGCCACCTGCGCCAACGTGTTCGAGTGCTGGAGGAAGATATAGCGTCGCATGAAGCTACGCTACCCTTGACAGCGTTATCAGAATATAGTTGACGCCGAATATAGGGCTGGCCATAGTCGGCTGCCTTACTTTTCTGGATTTATTTTTAAGAGCGGTGATGCGATTAACTTTGCCGGCCGTACTGCCTCCGGGAGTAAACAGGCGCGTTAATGGATCTCTCTGACAGTGTCAAATACAAGAAAGCGTGGTTCGATTTCGTAGGGGTTGGTCCATCCACGCTGCCATCACTCAAACAATTTTTGAGTTTTTTTAGATGTTTTTATTTCTGTGCGAGGACTGTGCTTTCTCGATTCATCGCTTTTTCACCCGTAAATGTACAAATCATCAGTTTCCTTGCCTGTGCTCTGTATTTTGCTTTTTTCTTTTTGTTTGCGCGCTGTTTTTAGCCACGGCTGCTACTCTTGGCTGTTTCATTAGGGTGAATTGATGGGTATACCTTTAAGCGTCGCGTACGCCGGAGACGACCGACTCTATTCTCTAGCGTCGGCTTTTGAACGAACGATCGGTCGACGATAGGCGGGCGCCTATTGATGATTCTCACGACCGTTGGGAGGGTTACGATCGATCATTTGCTTGCAGTGTCTGAACGCATATTTTAGTAGTACGCTGTTCGGGGGGTTCTTTCTGTATTCTGTTGTAATCTATATGTTTTTGCCGTTTGAATCGATTTTTGTATGTTAGAAGAAATAACGAGGAGCCCGTCGATCTCCGAAACAGATGAAAATAACGGTTCTTTTCGGTTTTTTTTTTTTATTTATCGATAATGAAGAGTGTATTTAAAGGGACGGTTATTAGCGCACTGGAGACTGGCCGCCAAATACTTTGTCTTTCGGCGGCTTCGTAACGTTACTTGCCGTTCGCTCGTACGGTTAGTTCATCCGCATGTTTCGACTACTGTATTTCCTGGAACGTCGTCCACAAACGCAAATTTTAATTTAAAAAAATCGAATTCCCCGTTCGTACCTACCACAGACGGCATACCTTGTCAATTTTGCCTGCTTTATTGGCCCACAATAAAAAAACTTGTATCACACATAAATTGTCATAAACATGCCGTGTCATCCACAAAATGCATAACGTCGTCACATAATAAACGATTCGCGAGTAAGAATAATAATACTAATAAAACAAATCCTCGTATAGTCCGCGCATGTAGATAGTCCGCGCCGTGTAAGATTTCTCAACTCTTAAACTCGTATAGTCTGCGGACTTCCTGAAATACGGGATGTAAAAAGACATGTTCTCGTTTTAGTGGGGCGTCTAAAGTATGAGTTTAGTTTACGTTTCGTTTGTTTTCGGTCGACTTTCGTGCAGATTTGCATGGCACCCATTACAAGTAACTAAATTGCTTGCAATCGATTACTTTTTGGAGTAATTTCGTAATCATTCGATTAATTTTTTAGGAAGTAATCGCGAGAGTAATCTGATTACTTTTGGGAGTACTAAAATTACTCGTAACCGTTTCTGTTTTCCCCTCCTCTTTCTATAATCGCGTCCTTGGTACGAGTTTTCCTACCAGGGAATCCTCGAATCACGTCTCCGATGGGAGGATGATTTACGAAAATCGGTAGAATATGAAGATAAATAGTTCATAAATCGCTGATCCTAATCTAATAAATCCACAGTACCAAAACCGTCAAAAAAAGCCGACAGAAGAAAAAAAAAAATGTCGGTTTGAAAATTGGAGATAATTGGAAATGGTAACTCGGTTACTTTGTCAAGTAACGGTCAACTACTTTTCTTATCGAGTGATCGTGTAATCTAAGTGAACACTTTTTAAGCGAGGGTAATTGTAATTGATTTGTTTTGTTTTTTTGTTGTTTTTTTTTTGTGACACACGAGGGTGGGCAAGAAGCGAACAAACTTCCACGCCCTATTGAGGGAGTTGTGCAAGAAGACGGATATGAGAACACGGCATTCGAACACGTAGATCAGAGACACCCGAATTACTCGAAGCGAAGGAATAAATCAAAATACTTTTTTTTTTTTTTGCACGTACACTAGAGGTGGAGCGCCCGTACTTATACAACACGAGTGCACGTGACTCCTTGGCGCATGCGCCATTTGCTCCGGACGTTTTTCGCTCGACTCGTGATGTAATGGGTGGAGCTTGATTAGTCGGTCACGTGCCGGCACGCACTCGTTCGTTTGTTTTTATTTTGTCCGTCGCGAAGAGCGGTCCACGGGCAGAACGGGACTTCTTTTTGTTATGTCGTGTTTACGGTCCTTATCTCGTGTCGTCGTCGGTGGCGAGAGCGATCCGCACGTAAGTGCGCGCGCGTGCAGCACGTGCGCGCGCGGGCAAAGAGATGACACGGCGTGTTAACACGTTTTGGGCGAGGGTGTTAATTGACTCCTTTTTATTATGTATTTCTCCCCCTAATTAACTTCGACCTCTTTTGACATTTCTAGACTTGGCTTTCTATTCCAGTTGTTTGTTTCTTTCTCATTATTATTTTTTCTCGGCTGCTCGGTCATTTAGGCGAATTTCGCGGTACCTTGTTTGTATGCGTGTGTGTGTAACGCTGGACGTTTGCTTGCGCTGCAGCAGCTATACGCGCACGGTGCCGGAGGGCCCATCCATCGTATACCGTATCGGACGGACAAAGACGGTTCTCTAAAACTCTTTATTTGTCTGACTATTTCCGTTCGGTACTGTACGCTTGTTTCGTTCTTTTGGACTTGTTTTTGTTCCTTTTTTTCTTAGGCGCTCGGTTGTTCTCGGAAAGCGGGAAAGAAACGGTTTCCGGCGAAGTAGTTACGTTACCCCCTCCTTGGGGTTCGTGCCCCCACCCTCGTGTGTTCGTCGTCCGTCCGCAATTAGTTGGCGTGTTGCGCTCGTTGTTCGCAGGCGACGTAATTGGGGTGCCACTTATAAAGCTGTATATATATAGTGTGCTTTGGTGTTATTAGAGTGCACGCGGATGTGAGAGCCCGTTATTTTGGCGGTCCAGGGGTTATCCTTTCCGCTGCGGAAGGTCGTTAGGGAGGAAAAGACCATATGTGAACCTCGTGTCTAGACTCCGTTTTCAGCTTACGAGGATTGGCAGCAGTAGACGCTGCGAGCCATCGTAGCCGATCCAATGTCGTGTCGTCAGTGTCGCTTGACCTTCGGGAGGGCACAGCCACGCGCGCGCGAGGTGTGTGGTCACGTGACATGTTCACGGCGTTGGATTGGCTGGGATGGCTAATAGTGTCCGCTGCAGTAAGGTGAAAGGGAGTCTAGTATTATTACAGGGCGGAATAGAGGCTAGTTACGTCCCGTAGTTATTTCAGCCATTAATCTTTTTATTCTTATTTTTGCTTTACTGTTTCACTGAGGCCTTTTCAGCTGGGATCGAACGATACAATCTTTAGGTGTTTTTTTGTCTGGTTTTTCCTGGGGAAGGGGGGGGGGGGGGTCGGTTGTATCGAATTTACTTCTGCGGTAATGGGAATACTAAGATTAATAGTGTAGGTCGTCAGTGTTAGTTAATTAACTGGGCGGAGTCGAGTGAACATAAATGAGAGGGCAAAGCTGTTGCTAAAATAATGACACGTCCAAATTTCTAAATACACACTCGTTTACCTGTGATCGCGGTAGGTGTAAGCATACATGTTCACCTGAAAAAAGAAAAAAAGGATAGCACTAATTTAATTGCAAGTATTTATTTCTGGTTGTAAACGCGTACTTTGCCCTCGTGGTGATGTTTTTGGGAACATAGCAAACGTGTTTCCTTACACCTCAATCTGTAGTCTTGTTCGTTTTGCAAGTATATGTGTTTTGTCACAGCATTGGTGTTAACGAAAGCGGTTTTTACTCTGAAGTCTGGGTCTGCCGTGGTTCGAGTTCCACCAGGTTCGAATTTTTTTTTAACTTCTATAGCTGAGTTCGACGAACGTTTGAGGGAGGTTCGGCTATTCTGCTCATACGCGAAAACTGACAGTGAGCTTACACTACCTGGTTAGCTAAGTAGCTAAACTGTGTGACGTCTCCTGCTTGCTTTAAAAGTGTGTGTACATTGGTAACCACCTTATAAAACATAATATAAACTAATTCCTAAGTATTTTCTTTAATTCACATTTTATTTGTAGAGGTCAAGCAACACTGTGCAGAAAGTCAGATTCTTGGACAGTGATTTTTTTTAATCTATATTGTTTGTCCGAGGTATACGGCGATCACAGTGTAAAACATAATTGTGATCGCCCGATGCTACGTGTTAAGCCGACACAATCCAATCCAATCGTCCGGCGAACTTTACCCAACGTTGGAAGGTTCGCCCTTCTCAGTAATGCCCGCAGCCGGCTGAGTCGTACTCCATAACTGTAATCCCATTAATTTAGAAAAGACGTTTCAAACAACAAACCTAACCAGTCGAGCCTCAGCTTCAAAGAAAATTCGCTCATCCCTTGTTTTAATACGTGTTACGAGGATATCAAGAACAAGCGGGACATGTCGCCGTATGTTTCTCGAATCGACATCCCTAAGTGTGTGTGTTGGACATAACTGTCAAACGTACAGGTCAGCTTTTTTTTTTTTGTTTTTGTTTTTGTGCCGTGATTGCTGTGTTTAACCAGTAAGGCGAGTGACCTCTAAAGGAAGAAACGTGCGCTGTCTCATTTTGTTTGTTTTCAAAGCCGTCTTTCTTTCCGCACGTGATGCACGTTGTTGGTGTTCGCTTGATGGATGGACTGGGCGCGAAGATGCCGAGATGACGGCTCCTGTTGCCGCCTGCCGCTCCAGACACACCGGACGCTGTATTTTCCGGACGTCGCCACTCTCCCTGGGAGGGCGCACCTGTCGACTGCGTGGAGCATGATGATGATGATTGCGTGAGAGCATCAATAATCGGTCTGCCGTGCTGCTTTCTTCGCATGGATCGGGTGATCGGCGACGGCGGCAGGAAATGACACGTTTGCTCGCTACTGTATATATCGTTGCTGGTTTGTTTCCCCCCGTTATGGCAAGGTCCTTCCTCGGTCATGCTTAGAGAACATTGTTTTTGTTGCGTGTTGCTCGGGTTTAAGTCTTTTCATTTTTATTATTATATTTTTTATTCGGAATCACAGGTGGCTTTCTTTCCATCGAGCTTTTTTCCGGAGGTCGGCCGCCCTTGCATCCATTACGTACTCCGTTTCACCTTACGATAGACCGCCGAAGACGCTACGAGCTATCCAAGCCAATCCAATGTCGCGTGAATATCACGTGACCTTCGAGAGGGACGCAGCGACGTGCGGGCTGCGCAGGATCACGTGATGTGTTCGCAGTGCTGGATTGGCTCTAGGATGGCTCGAAGTAGCGTCCGGTGCGGTCCACCGTCAGATGAAACGGAGGACAGATGCGTTGCTGCCATTTGTACACCCTCTTTCTTTGGCGTCTGGTTATCGTCTGATCTGCCATCTTCGGCTCCTCCGTGGCGCCCGGCGGCTGCAGCCGGCCGACGTCTCTCGATTTTCACTCTGAACCGAACTCTATAGTTTGTTTCACCGCTCCAGGGTACCGCAATCGATGTGTGACAATAATCGAAGTCCGATAATGTTCGGATATTGAGACTGTCTTGTTGCGCTCTTTACGAACAAGCCCGCGTTTGCCCACACCGGAAGTGGGCAGCGCGCATACGCAGAAACCCGATTCGCGTAAGGTGAAGCGTTTGCGCGTGCGCTGTGCCGACAGCAGCGCCACCGCTGCAGTGTGATGTCAGAGCCGTGTGTTGGTCTATACTTCTCGTATGGACGTCTGCAAGTAGAGCCTGTGGGCGCTGCCATCTTGATGCTTTAGCGTGTACAAGGTTGTCTGATAATCGAGCCTTGCTGAGGCGTGCCCTTGTTTCCCAGACTGGCGCCCCCCCCCCCCCCCCCTCCCCCCCGCCCCCAACAAAGCGTTCTCTATGCACGGTGGCCAGACTGTCTTTTGATACGCCGCTGCTTGGAAACGTTTATAGCAGCGCTGCTTCCGTCATCTTTTTTTTTTTTTTTTTTTTTTGTTGCAGCGATCGCTCGGAGACTAGTGTTTGCCAGGAGTCTCGACTTTCCCTTCCTATGGGCTCGTTTGCACTTTTCAGAGTTGCCCGCTTCGACGTGGGGGAAAGCTTGCACCGCTATTTCAGACGGGGTTTCCGTCTGCTTAATGGCGTCGCAGCACGCAGCGTGCGTTGGTTCAGCGCACGGACGCGTGCACGCTCGATCCGCGATCGAAGTTTTCGGCCCCGTTCATCGCACAGCATCGCGTGACGCCGCGCCATTTTTCCTGCCATCTCGAAGCGGCCGGAGTTGACTGTGCGTGTGTTTAGAGAACGAACCTGATCGGAACTTCGCAGGGTGTTGGCGGGCGGGCGTACACTCCCGGTTGTATATAGTGCTCACCTTGGGGAAGCTGGACTAGCGAGACGCGCTCGATGTATTTATCAACAGCCGTGGCGCTGGCGCCTGAAAGGTTCGTAAAAGCGCGACTAGGAGGCACAAGCCGCCGCCCAATTCTAAAATTCTAAAGGTTCAGTCGTATTCAACCGTCTATTTATCTTCGTGACACGTATGGGGGATCACTGGTGTGCCGAGTTGCATGCGCTCTCTCTCTCTCTCTCTCTCTCTCTCTCTCTCTCTATATATATATATATATATATATATATATATATATATATAGTTATTGCGCTTGTTTGATAACTTTGAATGTTGCCCTCGGTCCGGTTGTTGATACACGTCCATGGTGAACACGTGAAGTGATTATCTAAAGTTTCGTATTTTTCTTTCGTTGTCTAATCACATTGCCATTCCCGAGGTAACCGCCCCCGATATATCTTCGCTTTCAATATCAACCTACGTTCTCTTTTCTTGACTTTTTTTTTTTATGAGTTACAGTATCTTTTATTATCGTGCACCCTTCAAACATCTATAACTCGTTCACGCTCTTGGAGCGGCAGGCGTGAACAACAATGTTTTTTTGTTTTGTTTTTTTGTGTGGCATCGCTACCCTTGATAACCACGGGTATCCACTTCGTTTCAGCTTCCGTCCGAGCGCAGCCAAAGCTACGTGTAGCCGGAGCCAATCACACGCCGGCAATAGGTCACGCGATCTCGCCTGCACTTTTGTATCACTCCGCCGCCCGCGCTTGCCGAGTAGCCAAGGGAATATATTTCGTCTGCTACGGGTGTATCAACGGTATCGTCTGCTACAGGTTTAAAAAGTGCCCTTTCACGTTCTGAAATTTAGTCACAAAGGATGCCAGTACGTAGGCTAGCCGCTGGCGTCTGTGTCCGGGCTTTTCACCTGTTCTTCATAGTTTTGAGATTTAAGTACACGTTGGAAGGTGCTCGATGACTCGGCCGTTGGTGTTTTCTTGTATTGTCTGGATATGCCGAGGCTCGAGGCGCAGTCCTTTCTACCAGCTTCTCGGCGTTCAATGTGATCGACAGGTAAAAGGGTGCCCTGATTTCGCTGCGTATCAGTGAATTGTAGTGGCCCGGTTCGGTTAACAACTTCGCGGTACGACGCGGCCGGAGTCTCCTGCCGAATGTGAAAGTAGACATTTATCACGACCTTTCGCGCCTGACGTCCTTGCAAAAGTACGTTTTAAAACGACTAGGTGAGGAGCGAAGCACATGATTTGTCTATTACGGGAACGAAATCCCACAGAAAAAACCGAGCGCTGCAGCCATGTTGCCAGCAGATGTACGTGTTTTCACCAAACCACATGCATTTACATATATTAATAAAAACATAAACTTCGACTATTTAATTCCTTTAGTTGCAAATCATTCTCAGCCGTACGCATCTGGAATATTGTGCAATATTTACGCACAAAACAGTTATTAAAAAATTTTTTTTGAGGACTACTTTGTGGTACGTAGTAATGTTCTTCTCGAAGTTGCGAACCGCCCCTCAGCCTTTGGCTGCGCTCGGACGGAAGCTGAAACGAAGTATAGTCAATGAGAGCCCGCTTGCTGACTCAAACTTGTTTATATTATTTTTGTTTTCACGCATTTAACACTTATTTAACCTGAAAATCACTCCCGTGCGCCTATGAATTAAATCTCTTAGTTGACGGTGGTTTTTCTTTTCTTTTTCTTATTCCCGCAGTCATCGTATGCACACTCGTCCCCGTCATTAGAGCGGTTCATTCAATTAATCACGTTGGACGAGAGACTCGCGTGCCTTCTCTCCGTGTTGTCGTTGCGCACACAATGGAAAAGAGTCGCTGCTGCTCCGTTTACACTCTCATCATCTCCCTCCGTTCTTTTTAATCGGCCCGTCTGGTTTCACCCTGCGCGGGTGCTTTCCCTGCGCGACACTAATGTGGGAAAGAGAAGCCAATCCGGAGAAAGGAAAGGACCCAATGAAGCCGGGCCCCGTTCCGTGTTACTGTTGTATAGCTCTCCCGTATAGTCTGGAATGATGAGTCAAACGTTCAATATTACCGTATTCCGGGAACAAACCACCGTGTTTTTTTGTTTTTTTTGTTTTTTGTTATGAGCACGGCGGCGTGTGACAGGCCTTTGGTTTCTCCCGCTGAGAAGGGTAAACAGAGGGGAAGTGGGGAGCTTAGGGTTTTTGTCTGTTCGCTCGGATCACGGGTGTGCACCACATGAATCGTTGCTCTCAGCTCGCGCGCGATCGGAAGTAACCCGACAGCGATTTTTTTTTTTTTTTTTTTTCGAACCATTTTCGGGTGATCTTAATCGTGGTCTTCAAGCGCGTGTGGATCCCGTCGCTTCGAGTGATGGGCCGGGTCGAGCGTACTAGTAATGAGAAGGGAGTACCGAATGTCGATCCCCCTGTGTTCTCGCGCGAGGCGCAATTACTCGTTTCGTGCGATCGGTCTTCGACGCCGCGGAGATTGGATACGACGACGACGACCACCCGTGTCTGTTTGCCGCCGGGATCGAGCCCAATTGTCGGATGGGTTTGTCTTCCTTGTTTTTGAATGTTGGCCGTCGTTTTCCTCCAATTATCTGTATCGGTTTGTTTACATTTTTTTTAATTCCTGGAATAGGTGTTCGAGTCGCGGAAGTCGAGCGTGTGGCGCCCCCCCCCCCCCTTATGCCCCCCCCCCCCCCCAAAAAAAAAAAAAAAAAAAAAATGTTGAGTCGTTTTATTGATTACCTTTGTCTCATTTTGCGCCTTCTCAATCACGTAGGTTCCCGTCGCTCTCTTTGTCGCACTAACCGTAAATAAAGAAAAATTAAAGAAAACAAAAATAAAGTATGGGATTAAGAAAGATGTTCGTTCGGTAGCGCGAAGCATTACTTAGATTTTGACAGAACGTATTGCGATTATATTAGTTTATTCGTATCCAACTTACGATGATCACGTTACTGAGATACGGGTGTTTAAAATGTAGTTTTACTTCACAGAAATAAAGGCAGCTTAAAAGACGAGGACAAGTGGAAGACACGGACAAGCGCTGTCCGTTTCTTTTACTTGTCTTTTTCGTTTTGCGCTACATTTATTTTTGTAATGTATAACCAACTAGCCCATCATATGATCTTAGTTTTACTTCGTCAGCAGCGAAAGCCCGTGGAAAAGGAGTAAAAGAAAGGGGGGGGGGAGGTTGCGGTGAAATCCCGGTAATTTGTATTTCTAAAAAAACTTATTCACAGAGAGAAAGAGATAGAAAAGAGTTTTATTGACGGAATATGAGAATTCCTTAGAGTGCGGTCCTCGTTGTGGCCGTTGTGGCGGCGACCTCCTTAACCCTTTCCACCAAGGCGCTTTGCACCTCAGGGTCAGAGCTTCGGACTGATCCTCTTGGAAAGTTGTTCACTTTTCTTTTCTAAATTTGGCTTCGAGCAACGCAGAGATCCTCTTGGAAAGCTAGGCCGAACACAGCAGATGCTTTACGTCGCAGCTATGTCGAGTTAAAATGCTACTATTGGCGACGTGCGCGATCGAAAGCGTCGCTGTGGTCGGCCTGCCACGATTGGCCGAATGCTGACTATGACGTCAGCAAGAGATTTCTCATCGACGGCAATAAGAGAAATCTAAGAACTTCAATTTTGACGGTGTTGGCAGTGCTGCTTTGATAGCGCAGTGATTTCAAGCTTCCACCATGCTAATTAAAGACACCATCGAACTTGTTGTTCGCATGGTAATGACGTCACGAGAGGTAACCATAGGAGGGCGCTACCAAAACATCTCGCCGCTAATTCTCGGCGCTGCGGGCGACGCATCTGGAACGAGATACATGTTGACGCGCGACATGGAAGCGTGACCTTGGGCCCTAACCTGGACACATGGCGAAAAAGTCGGTCAGAAATCCGGTGGCCATGATTGGCCGGCGCCAAGGTCAAGTGCGACCTTGGCCAAACACGGCCGCCGGATTTCTCGCCGACTTTTTCGCCAAGTGTCCAGATTAGAGCTCCTTGACAGAACTCCACAACGCGGCTGGACCGAGGGGCGAAATCAACTTGGCAGCTGACCAACTCTGCGGCAACTGCCGTTTCCAAAACGCCTTTTCGAGGCTTTTTTTGTTCCTTTTTTTTTTTCTTTTTTACTTATTTTTAAGAAAGTCCAAGAAATCCGGGGGGGGGGGGGGGGTGATTTCTTGGACTCTGTGGCCTCCTAATGCGCAGATAGACCATTTTAGCTCACATTCTCACACCCCTTCACATTCGCACCCTCTTGGAAGGACCTGACGACCTTGACGTCGTCCTCGAGGTCGTCCTAGACGCCATCTTTGACGTCGTCCTTGAGGTCGTGCGTGAGATCGCCCTAGAGGTCGTCCTCTAGGACGTCATCCTCGACTTCGCCATAGAGGCCGTCTTTCAGATCGCCCTAGAAGTCGTATTAGACGTCGTCCTCGAGGTCGCCCTATAGGTCATCTAAACCTCGTTTTTGGTGTCGTCCTCTAGGATGTCGTATTTTACGTCGTCTTAGACGTCGTCCTGGGGGTTGACCTTGTCGAATGTTATGGCAATTCATAGACAACAAACAATTGTGCTTTGCAGTAATTTTTATTTTTATTTTTTTTTACGCCGACGACGCGGAGGTGATTGCAGTAATACGCGTGTTTTATGCTTTGTAGTAGTGGGGCGTTTTAGTAGATAGTTCCGATGACCGCGTTAACAACACCCGATACTCCGTCGGCGCCTTCGCAAACGCATCGTATCGTTATTGGAAAGAAATACTGGAACTCTCCAAGTTCCGCTTAGCGTGCACGTCCGCGTCCTTTCGTCAAAACCGCTCGTCTCCACGTCGGTGAACGGGAGAAATCTCTTTCGGCTTTCTTTTTGCGTTGTTTGGAAGGCGGTTGATTTGTGTCGCCCGCGATTGCCGTGTACCCGTGAGCGACGGTTGTAGAGCTTCCGTGGGGAGGGCACCCGCGGGACCATATGTATATAGCCGCGGAATTCATGGAAAGCCGGCTTATATACTTTTGTTCCCCCGACAGTGCGGTTCAAGCTACGCGGTCGTTTTCCACCAGTCGTGCATCCACCTTTCGCCACGTGATCACGCTTCCCCCACCCATACCGACGGGCACAGAGCGGATGTCGGGTGATTCAGTGGAAGCGACCGATTGTTCCGGCGAGCCCGTAGCTCGCCCACAGCACTATCAGTCGAACCGAGTGTAGCGGTGAGCACCGCGGTCTGCAGCCGGAGCGACACCACACACGCGCGTGTCCCCGCACCCATGCTCCCTGGAGGAACCCTCGTATTCAGTTAGTATGGCAGTCTGATTGGGGTGCTTTCCCCGACGGCGTCTTTGGCTCGCTCCTTGTTTTTTTTTCTTTTTTTTTTTTTTCTTTTTTTTTTTTGGGCTGTTTCTGTTATGCCTCTTTCGGATTGGGCACCCCGCGCTGAAATGGGAGAGGCGGACAGCTCAGCTCTATGGGATCGAACAGATCGCACGATGCCGCGGGTCCCCGTCGCTGCAACAAGCGGGGGTCTCTTGTTTTGATGGCTTCTGGCCATCGCTCGCTTTCTACCCCTCCTCCCCCCGCGTTCGCTCGCAAACGGTCATATTTTTTCCCGCCTACGAGACACGTGCCACTCTTACTGGAATCGAGACTCGCGAGAACTTCGAAGAGCTACGCGTGGTTTATTATTAGTATTGTTTTTTTTTCCTTCGGTGTTAGCCGATATCAGTCATTGTCTTTCTTTTCGCCCCTGTCTGTCTGCCGTCCTCGTATTGATTTGTAATGCATGGCGGGGCGCTTAGCAGCGTGGACGTGGAGGAGGGAAGGGAGGCATCCATCAGCCGGGCTTTTTAAATGTCTTTTTGCCGTGCAGTCCGTTCGGCAAGCAAAATAAAGAAGAAAAAAATGCATCTCTGGTTCGAACGGATCTTGTCAAAATCGGAAAAACGATGCGTCGTTTTTTTTTTTTTTTTTTTTTTTTAGCTTCTTTTTGTGCGGTATTTATGCTCCGCAACTTCCGTAATCGTGCGTGTGCATTTTTTCTTTATCTTTTTATGGTCCAAACGATACATCAATTCTTCATACGATGTAATCAACGATGCGTAAATTGGTTCGCGCGTTTTATGTCTGGGGGTCCGTGAACGAACTTGACACGCCATAATCGAAGAGACCAGAGCACATAAATGCTTCCTCAAACCGCCAGTCACGCGTGGTCTGGCTGTTGCGCTGGCCTCCGATAGGTGACGTAGAATATCTACCACCTAGGCCTTGTAGGGGATGTCACCGTACGTGTCTGATGTCTGATCAACCATCTCCTACGTAACAAGGCCGTAGTACAGCCTCTTCTACGTCAGCTGCAAGGGGCCAGCGTAATGCATCCGACGAGACACAAGCGCTGCGTCGGCGTTCCCTGTGACTCGTGTCTCAGCTGTGCCCCACGCTGGGCTTCGGTAGCTGCACGTCGATTTAATTCAACGGCCTTGTCTTCTAAGGGGTGCTGTCTCCCCTCCCATCTTCCCTGCGCCACCTAGCCAAAAGTATTCGCTAGGTGGCGCAAGTCGCCGTCCGATTGAAAGGGCTCAGCCGCTCCATCCTACTGCCTCGTTGATGCAGGCTGTCGGCGTTGATCAGGGTCGTTTAGCGTCGAACGAAACGGCGTCGTCGAAGCTGTCAGGCTGACGGACGTCGAACGAGCGGAAAAGGGATGGCGTGGAAACGTGAGTGAGGGGTGCCTCCGGAACACATACGGGAAGCAAACAACACGCGCGGTGAAATAGATGAATAAAATGAAACAGTGGGTTGTGGAAGAGGGAGAGTGAGAGGTGACTCAGGCAAGCGCTTGCGATGTCGCTGGGTTTACCCATCTATGCGGTACTCTCATAGGAACGCTACGCTCCGCTTCATTTTAAGATGGACTGGAGCGGATCCCACGAGTCATCCCGGCTACTCCAGCGCTGTGAACGTATCGCCTGACTATGCGTCCTGTCCCGAAGGTGACATGACAATCGCACGACACTTGATTGGCTGGGGTGGCTGGTGGCGTCCGCTGCAGTCCATCGTACGGTGAGACGCGGTAGTGTAGACGCGGCGGTGAATTATTTCGGGGGTGCTCTCCCACCGTGGCCTCGCGTCGCTCGCTGGTCGGGGTCCCGATGACGAAGCTTCTCCCGACGGGACCCTGCAGCGTCAACCCTGGCGTGGGAAGAGAACAATGGGGATTTGGGGCGGTTTTATTTCTTGTGCTTTTCGGGTTCCGCGAATTTCAGACGCTGTTGCTCTCGGCTCTTTTTTTTTTTTTTTATACTCGTCATTGCTGGCCCTTTTTGCTCTCGGTGGTGGGATTTACGAGGGTCTGCGATCGGTGGGCTCTGCGTGGCGTTCTAAGTAAGCGGTTCCTGTTGCTACTGCTTGGCGCTCGCTCCAACGTGGACAAATCTACGACAGTGCAGCGTCAAAATTGTGCAACATGTCATATTCTGTGCTTTCTTTTCTTTTTCTTTTTTTTTTAGGTCTTGTAAACGAAGGAACAAAACGCGAGAGTTTGTAGATTTACAAACGAGCGATGGAATCGGTCAGTTTATTCGAGCATATTCGCGACTCCTGCGAAACGGACGGCATCTGCCGGAAAAACACTGAATTTGCCGGAACAAGTCCTTTCGCTATTTCTTCTCGTCTCTTGTGGCTTCCGTGATGACATGCTGTCGGTAGTTTGCGCGATAGAACAGCTGTCCCGGTGACTCTGCCGTAGCTCAGCTTGTTCCCATGTTGCTCTGCACGCAGCCCACGCAACCGCGTGAAACAGACGCTCTTATCAACGTTCATCAGCACCGTGGAAGGACAGAAGGCAGTCCTTTCATCGCTTCCTCGAAGAAAGTCAAGCCTCTGGAAGCTTGCCTACGCCAACGCATCTCCACAGGTTTGAAACGTGGAGGATCAAAAGCGGGGCAAGGCATTTTGAGTTCAATGTCCCAGCGTTGCGCGTTGAGCTGGCACATGGCACGGCACGAATTAGACCGCCATATTTTCCCGATTGTAGCGTCCCCTGTAGGTCGTTGGAGTGGCGAGTATCGGTACGCTCGGAAGTAGCTTTCAAGCTCCCTAAATTAATTTCCCCCCAGTTTATTATTATTTTTTTTTTTTGTATATTTCATGTGATTTGGTCCTTCGCACTCTCCGAGTGAGTGCACCTCTCCAATGCGGGACGCTTGGCCAAATTCTAGCAACCAAGCGCACACTCACACACGCATCATCATCAGACCCACAGTCCTCACTCCATAACTGACTGGACTAGACCACTCCTGGTACAGACCCGTGGTCGTCACGGAGAATTCAAAGCCGATTTATAGCCACTGGCAGGTTGAGAACACCAGGGAGGTCCTTCAGTCGCGCTTTCTGCCTCCGATAACATTTTCGGCGTCTGGAGAGAGCTTCGAGCGTGCGCGCTGAGCCAAAGCACGACGGAAAGCAACGAGCGCGTGCTGAACCGGTCCTACTCGGTTCCAAGTGTGTAAACGGGCCTTAGCGGTGACCATGTAGATGATATTACTCCAATGAAGATAGAAAACAGAGCTGACTCGCGTCGTGGTACCTCTTTAGGCACTGTCGTTTGTTCTCATTCGAACGGGGGAGGGGAGAATGATGCTGTGATCGAGTGTTTCGGCCTCTAACGAAGCGCGAGGTCGTTTCTCGTCTCTTATACGTAAGGGTCAGAGAGGGCGGTCGGGCGTGGAGGCGGATTTATGGCCGAGGATTCTCTCGCCGCTATAGGGATTAATCTACATGGTGGCGGGGCGGACCCAGGGGGGAGTTGGGCGGGTGGGCTAATCGCCAACCGGTCTGTGGGTGGCCTAGCGGAGAGCCATATGACGCCCGAGGATAATCTTATACCGTCCAGCTCGACTCAATGTGTAGCCATTTAGGTATGTAGTGCCGTTTGGAGGTTGACCATCGCTAATAAAGAATTTTGGGGGGATCGTCGGTTGGGCTCCGATGACGATACGGTTGTATGCGCGAAGGCGCCGGCTAAGTATCGTTATCAGAGTTATGGGGACTATCTTCTAAAATTCTGTAATGTTTTGCCTGCTAGGTTAGGAATAAGTAGCGTTCGTAAGAGCTTTCTTTTTTTTAGGTCCTATTGTGTGTGTGTGTGTGTGTGTTTTTTTTTTAAGATGTTCGTGTGTAAGAACGTTTGTAATATACACGGATGCACGGTTATGATGTCACGCCGCTGAGGTGACGCTGCTGTCGGGACGACGCCGTCCCGACAGCAGCGCCACCGCGCGTGGCCCACACCTGTTTTGGGCTAATTCTGGCTTGTTTCTCAACAGCGTGTTAGTCCACAGCTTAGCAGCCGCGAAGTTTAATTCTTCTTTTTTTTTTCTTTATCTAAGAGCCAATGTTTAACTGCTCGGTGTTCTTGTACACATGTTCATATTTTGGGGGCTTTTTTGGTGTAAAGCGGACTCCTACGTTGGAAGGTATTCGATGATCTAATTTTTTCGTTGTTGTAATGCGAAACTATCGCGCTCAGAATATAGCGCATCGAAATCTCTCTCTGTATATACCAGTTGATCTCCCATTCGGTATAGTAATGTCGTTCGCGGCTTGGCATTGATCTTTTCGTTGCCGATCTTTTGCATCGCTTCATAAGGGCTAGTTTCCCCAGGATCGTGTCCGTCAGCAAACAAATGATGACACAGAACTCTGGACAGCTACCGCCTTCTATAAACGACGGCGGCCCTTTCCACTCTGGCTTGCCGACTTGCGGCCGGCCATTACTTCATTCCCACCATAGTATACAGCTTCGCTGGTCTTCCTTCTTCATCAAAATAAAAAACATATATTTTTTTTTTATCGCCCGTAATTACACCAGCGAATTGCTGTGCGGGGTCAGCGTTCTAATATATATATGTTGGAGAGGATTCTTATCAAACATTCGTATATCCATTCTGCATTCATTATGGTGCATCCCTTTTCCACTTTCTTTTCCGGAGTACTATCCTCGATCACACCTTATGCTATTTATAACTCTCAGATAGGTCCTCGCCCCCTAGAGCTTCGACGTGTCGCTGAACGTTCGTCTATAACATGATGGACTACCACGACAAAGTATAGTAGAAGGGAACGCGGAACGAGGCGAAAAATCGGAGAAATTTGCAAATTTACGGCAGGACGAATCTATTCTCGCTAAACGGATTTGCGACGATAGCGATCTCAGTGTATTGGAGGGTGTCGTAGAAAGAGGGCGACAAAGTGGGGTCCCCGCTGTGATTAATGAGTAAAGACGGGGGACTTTCCGATGTATATCGGGGGCTGGGTGGTGGTGACTATCCCGCGCGCTGGGCATTCGTTCACGACCCCAAGTGGGCGGCGCGGTGGAAGCAACGTGTTCGTTCGACCACTCACTCGTACGTCGATCTTTGATCGCGTGATCGCAGGTTCGCACCCCATCCCACGCGCGGAGAGAAGGAATTGGGTGGGTGATGAAAGGGAGGCGGTGGATTGGTACGTCGAGTGCGGAGCTCTCCCACAGCACTGTCGGCTTGGGGCCGACCGGGGTTATGATCGTGATTCGGCGCCGGCGGAAAGATGGAAGTTGTAATCTCCATGCACTTCCCGATCCCTAGCTGGGTATCGCCCCGCGCGATCGTCCTAATGCGGTTGTTCGATTGCCCTTGCCCGCCGGTAGTATAGGGGGCATGGAGTTTTTTGAGCTCGCTTTATATGAAACTTGGGCCGGATTCTGCATTGCGGTATTCGTCGGTTAATGTGACCACTCGCGTTCGTTTGTATGTATATATCGATTCGGTTAATAGGTGTAGTAGTGCGATCAAGATAATTTTTTAAAGGTAATTGGGGTAGAAAGATTGTTTATTGTTTGTTGCGTTGACTCTCCGGTCGAGATCTTAATTGCCAGCTTTTTAAAGTATTTAAGAGTAGGTCGCCACGGAAGTTATATTTAAATTATTTCGCTCGATTCGATAAAAATTTTATTTTTCGTTGTCCCGTGTCACGACCTTTTTTTATGGGTTGCGTACTAATAATGACTCTGAAATACGTATAAAAACTTTTACTGCTGCATTTTGTTGCATCTTTTCTTTTTTTTTAAATGTCCATTTTTTTGTACCTCGTCGTTAATGATATGAAATATGAAGAAAGGCTTCTTATCGTGTCGGCCCTGATTGCAGAAACAAAAGAATGAAATCATATTCGACTTGTAAGCGAAAAAACAGGATACAAGAACAAAACGATTACCAGTAATTTAATGTTACTTCAGAAGCGCTGCAATTATTTCTCGATTCGTTCGCCCAGATGTCAAGAAAAGTACTTCCCAAAGCACGCTGGGAAGGCCTACGTAATTAGAAGTAATCCGATTATCTATCACCATTGAAGTTGGAACGGCGTGCCCTCTAAAAACAATCTTTTTGCCGCCAGCTACAGTATAAATACCAATTTCGCTCGCCTTTGGGCCGTAGAAAGTCGCTCGAAGAAGGATGGAGCGCACGTATGCGGTCGGTCCTTTTGGAGAATTCCGAGCGGCCACTCAGGCCACGTACCCTTTGCTATCATACCCGAGATGCCAGTTGTTATAATTGATCGTGATTATAGAGCAATCGAAGCGATTACATCTCACGGGAGGTATCGACGCTTTCACGTTCCGCCGTCTATGGTTGGGAGGTGGTCCTCGAATTCAGACGAACAAGTTCAGAGAAGTCACGACTGCCAAACTATATAACGATCGTTTCTTCTTGTATCGCGTGAGGTCAGATTTATGCGGTAAAAGGACGGGTCTGTTTAGTTTCTGCGGAGCTTCGCTGTACAGACCGCTGTATACTTCGTAATGCGATGGCCATGATTGCTCGTCTCCTCTGCGCCGAGAATCTAAGGGAGAGGAGGATACGAGAGAGTGCGTGGAGACGTCAGAACGCCGAGCTCTGGTTGGAATGATTAGTGGGTAGACGTGAAGCTAGAGCTGCCTTTGTATTCATTGCACTCGTCGAACCGAGACAAACCCTGCGCGGGTATAAGAGCATCGAATGGTAGTATACTTTTTCTTTCGGTAAAGACGGGCGCAATACTCAGCACGTCGTCGCTTCTGTTCAGCTCTCTCTCTCTCTGTCTCTTTCAGTCCGCTCGTTTTTTTTTTTTTTTTTTTTGTTTTTTTTTTTTTTGTTTTTTAGAGGCATAGTGAAGACTGCGGCACATATATCCTGCGAGCGCCTCGTTCCTTGATCGCTCGTGTACGTGATAACTTATAAGGAGAAGAGAACCGCACGTAATTACTATTGATTCACGAGTCTCTCCCTTTTGGCACTGTGCTTGAGCGTCGGGCTCGAAATCTTTGGGTGCTGGGTCAGAGCTTCCTCGGGGAACGCTTGGAATTTTGTTCTTTCTTTCTTTCTTCGTTTTATCTACTTACCAGACGACACGCGTGCGCAGTGCGTTTCGTCTTACAGATCATTATTTTCCGGGGGAAGCTGCCTACAGGAACGCTATCGTATTTAAAAGGCTACGCGTATACGAGGCAATGCAGTGATGCGATTGCTGCGCCAAAGTGCTTACACCCCTCTACATCCTGTTACATTTCGTCAACATGCGATGAATTTGCGCCAACACATAGGTTCTCTTTATTAATACTGAAATTAGAATTGTCGAGGCTTCCATACACGGCCGCATCGTTGCGGTAGGGTTGTCCGAATTTTCGGAACTTTCGATCGTCGTCTTTAATAACTATACTACTTAATTTGATCACTATATTCAACGCCGACAGTACTCGGGGAGTCTCGCAATATTTCTCATGTGCGTAGTCTGTTCTGGTGTATTAGGTACTTCGTTGAGTGCGCTTCTCACCGCGCACTGGTGCGCTGCAGTAAAGTTATAATAGGCATCGCCATTTTTTTTTTTTTTGTATCTTGCTTTGCCGCAGCGCAGCCGCGTGCTAAGGGGAAAACACTCCTCCGGAGTTGGTCATTGTAAACAAAATTGGAAAAAAAAAAGAACGTGGTAAGTGGCTGATGTAACAAGTCTAATTTGCAGTAGAAAAAATCTGAATAAGACAACGGCTAGTATATATATATATGTATATGATATGATAGAAGAGGAACGGCTTGATTAATGATAGGTAAAAGATAAATAATATTCGGACGATTTTTATTTTACTTTTTTAAACTAGATTTACATGGACGGCTTTATAAGTTTATATTTGTATGTCAATTTGTTTAATTATCACCTTTACATGCGTTCCATTTGTGCAAGGGCGTAACGAACTACTTAGATTAAAACTGAATTAGCTGGAGCCAACGAATGGAAACTTAGGAATAACTTTAATGAGTTCGACTGGTTTCTTTCTAAGGCTTATTTATTTATTGTTTTCGTGCCGATTTTTGCTATCACGAAGTTCTAGATATGAAATGTCGTCGATGGTGTTACTCAAATAACGAAAGCTTTGTTTTAATTTGAGTCAATGATTGCATTTGCCAACGTTTAGGACTTCAGTGAGAGATCAATTTGGGTGCCTAATAATATTCTAACATTATTCCTGCGGAATAAAATTTGGTTTACCTTTGGGTCCGCGCCTAAAATAACTTTTCATAGCAGTTCATACTGTCGTTCGTGACTCAGCATATTGTTGTCGTCCTTGGTGTTTCTACACGGAGCAGTTATAGTTCTGCGTTTGATGCTTTTGGGGAAATCGAACCTGCCGTGCAATGGACCTTTTCCGAGAAGCGTTCCGCGCACGCGCGAGCGCCCGATGCCAAGCGGCGGAAGTCGGCACGAGAAATCGAGGAAATTCGGAAGGAGGCTGTAGATCAGCGAGTAGAACACGTAATTGCAGCATATATATAATTGTGTTTCACAAAAAAAGAAAGTGGACGGAAAGAAAAACACGACGTTTGGGTGGACGCCACGGATGCCCCTCTTTGAAGTCGCGTTGGGCACGCGCCGCAGCTCAGAGAGCGAAGAAACTAGTAGCGTACGCTCCCGTTATCGATTGGTAGCGCAGGTAGATCACTTCCTCGATTTTTAGTTTGTGCAGCCAGCGCCTGGAGCCGTCAGTACGTGGAAAAGGTCTATTGATGCTAACAAAAGGTTGCAGAGAAGTGGGAAGGCAAAGTAGACAATGTCTTTTGATCCTTAGGCCAACATGCAGATCTATCTTAATCACACTATCCGCAGTGTGAGGAATGAAAATGAAGTGTAGCTTATTCTCCAAAAGCTACTTTTTCTGTTACAAAAATAACTTTTAGCTGCTCGAAAATGACTCGTACTAGTCGCGTCGCTGCAATGGTGTAATTTAGACAACTGTTCAACCGTTACTGTCGCCACCGAGCCAGGGAGACAAATATGATTGATCAGAGGTGGCTGACTTCATTCGCCGGGCCGTCCTTTTTTTTTGTTCATCTAAATAAACCTTCTAGGCTGATGTCTTCGGTTCGGTTCCCGGTTTGTTGCACTTTGGAGATACATTTATATATTTTGACACTGACCTACTAATGAACTTGGTGCGGTTTGTTTATTGTCGCTTATTTATGCAACACTGCGGGTTCCTGAGGATCACATGATCACATTATTTTGAACGAAGCAATGGCAACGATATATGTGCGCACATAATTGTGCACTATGATAAAGCCAAAAAAAAAAAATATTTACCAGAAGTATGTGTGCGTTCGGACTTAAGTATATCGGTAGATCGTGTTCGTGGAATGCGTCACGAAACAGCGTTAGCGAGAGTATCTTTCTGTTTTAAGGGAGGGAACGCGAAAAATGTTTCGAAATTACGAAATCTTCATTGGGTCGTCGCCATCGTTTTCTCTGCTCGTGTGGGTGTCAAGATAATGACCAAGACAACCCGGCCATTTTGATCTCGGTCCTTCCCTGTGCACTCTTCCTTGCTTGTTTATTATACGCGGTATGTTTGCTTTTTTTTTTTTTTTTCACTAATGGTTCATCCGGGAAGCCTCATTCAGAAGTGGCGTGGCCAGCCAGGCTTTTTCTCCTCTTCTTAAGTTTATTGCTTTTTTTGTTGTTTTTTCTGCTCGGAGAAAGCAGTCGGGCAACTTTTTCGAACCGATTATTATCGAGAGCATTTATTGAAGTCAGCGGCGGCACAAAAAAATAAAAAAAAACATCGATGCGAATTCTTTTGAGTGTTGTTTTGTTCTTATTTACTTCTTGTAAACTCGTTCTCATCCGGTGCTCACCAAAAACTCCAGATGAGGCGCTAATTACTGCGGAAATAGACAAAAAAAAAAGAGGCAACAAGGAAAACAAGATTGAAACCTCTAGATCGGTCTAGGGAAGACCCGGGAAGGAAGGTTAAAAGTCACGTCGCGAGGTTTTTTTTTTAATTTTGTTAAGGCTTTTGATTGGTCATCACGCGGCCGGTCGTCCAATCAGTGTTGAGCTCGCTATAGAGTCGGTTACCTGCGACGGAATAACAAACCTACCTGACCTTGAGGAGGTAGCACTCGGCGCGGCAGCAGCAAGCAGTGGGGGCCCCTCCCATCAAACTTCCGCAGCCTTTGTTGCGAAACTTGCTCGATTCGGGTTCGACAGCTGCCTGTGGGAGAACGGACTTTTGTTGCGGTTGTTTATTTTTCTTCGGGACGCTCGTGGTAGCCACAAAAAGGAGCTGGTTCCTGTTTGTCTCGGTCTTGATTAGACCCCGCGCTGACGGCGATGATTAATAATCCGAGCTCGGATTCTTTATGTGCATTACTTCGAAGCACAACCTGTGCGTCTTTGTTTGCTTGTTCTTTTTTTTTTTTTTTTTCGCGAAGGTGACTGGCCGTTGCGTTGTTGCAGCGAATCTGACGACTACGCGTGCGAGCACCGGCGGGAGTTTGTCTCCCAGCTACCTTCCGCCTCTTTTGTTGGGAGGGCAATGTTTCGCCAATATGACGCGGGAATAAAGCGTTTGTTTGCTGTGCCTGACGTTTCTCTCGTCGTCTCGTTGCGTGACGGAGATGCGTTCGTCTTTTTATCGCGACGTAGTAATATTCGCAGCGTGTTTCTTCCCGAGTCGCGTTTTCTTTGGTCGTGGCGTTTTTTCTTCGCGATAAGATATGTGCTGTGACTCGAGGGCGTTTCACATCTATTTTCACCCCGACTTTCTTATTTTTATTGTTCAGTGTTTGTATGATAAAATGTTTAGTGTAAACAACGATCGACCTCATTTTCGCGAATTGGACCGAAGCTGAAAATTTGTAATTATTTGCGGGCTCTAATTTTCCCGATTCGAAAATTAAAACCGGCTGTACTGTGTGGTAGGAATTGTCCGTAGGTGCAAAATAAATTTCTTGGCGTGACCGTGAATTCCGGCTTATTGAATTACTTTATTTTAAATACTTTTGTGTTGCGTACGTAAAATGATCACATACCTTTGTACGCGTGTTTTGTCCTCTTTATATTGTTGCACGAGGAAACAGATCCGAAGTGTTAACATTTTTGCCCGCATTGTACGCTGGATTAATTGTTCGCGTAACCTATTTTTTTTACCGAATCCTAGGCGAGTCGCTAAATTCGCGAACATTAAATCGTTTACAGTATGGGACATTGCCTTCAGATCATAAGGCCCTGTTTTTTGTTCATTTGCGCGACGATGCGTTGGCGCAGCAACCCCTCGCAACAAAACATTTTCTGTGCTGGGTTCTTTTCGTCACTAAACGGGCAATGTCGTTGTTCCCTCCAGAGCGCGGACGTGCACGAACTAGCGGGCCACTGTACACGTAGAGAAACTGAGGAAGAGACGCGAGCGTGCCGTGACGTCAGAGTGCCGCGCTCTGATTGGGAGGATTAGTGGGTAAACGGAATGGCTAGCTCCAATCAGATCGAGCAAGAGCGTCGTGGCGCCCGGCGCTCGCACGCCGGACCCTGCACGCTGAGCAGGCGACGCTCCTGCTCGCTCTGATCGGAGAGAGGCCGCTGTAGCCTTTCCGTCTACCCACTATCCGTCCAATCAGAGCTCGGCACTCTGACGTCACCGCACGCTCGCGTCTCTCTCCTCTCCTTCGCTTTTCCTCCGCGTAAGACCTTTCCAGCGCTGATCGTCCATGCGGGAAAAGAATGCCGAGTCACTGCGTGAGCTGTGGACGCATGCGCGGCGTATGACACGTTCGACGGAAGAGGGTTTCTGCGCACGCGCAGAACGCGTTCCACAACCCGGTAGAGAAAGATGGCGGCGCGCAGAAGGAGATTGCTGGGACGGACTGTGTGCACATTTCCGAAAAATTACCCACGCGCAGAGACATATACTCGTTCGTAGCTACGACCATGCACTTCAAAAAATTTATTTATAAGCCGTCTGTCTCGTACGCTTCGGGACGGAAGTCTTTCTTTCTGTACACTCTTGGATGTTTCTAACACAGTGCGCCCGCTAGTTTTCTTAATGTGTGCGCTGAATGGAGCTGACACAACAACGCCGAGTGCTTTAAATTTTAGTAAAAGGACAGCCAACTTGTTATACCTAAATCATAACAACGACAAAAAAAAAAAAAAAAAAAAAAAAAAAACTTGGTAGCCCGAAACTTTTAATGGATCGCCGTTCGCTCGTATACAGAGAAAAATTGAGCTGACTCAGTTTTCAAGGTGACCACCACGCAGGTGAGCTTATGACGTTCCCGAGAGATATGTAACCTTTTTTTTCTTTTTCAAAATCTGTGTCTTTTCATTTTTTTATGATTATGCGGATTCGATTAAAGTTCGCTTTTATCCTTTCTATCCTAGCAGCTTCCTGGCAGATTGTTCCGACAGCTGCGTACCTTTTTCTTTAGCCATGTTTATTTATTTATTTTTTTTTTTTTTTTTTTTGCGCGCGGCCGGTGAGATAGCGTACTTTTTAATGCGAATCTCGCGTGCCCGACATCTGCCGTTCGTTCACGCCCGTCCGGTTCGCCTATAAAAATAATGTTTCTTCGCTGTTTCTTTTGCAAAAAAAAAAAAAAAAAAAGTAAAACAGTGATTAATATCTTCGTTCTTCTTTGCCCTCTGCTTTTATTGAGAATCCGCGATTGCGCGACGAGAAAGGTAAGATTAAAGTGCCGTTAAACTTCTCTATTTTTGGTTTTTCCTGGCACGCTTCCGGGCTCTTCAGTTTGCGGGGATTATATCTTTACGTATTATAACTTCATTAGATTTTAAAGTGGGGGGAGGGAGGGGGGGAAGGCGGGGCGTGGGACGTGAAGTTTTGTTACCATGGCATTGATCGCACGACGAATTCGAGAGGCGTTCTCGGACTTCAGTCAAGTTTTTGTCGCGACATCGCTGTTCGATACAAGATAGCAAGTATCGCGCTCTCCCTGTTCATCCGAGCAGTAGAGAAATCTGGATGATATACAAAACAAAGTAGTCGTTTGTCGTCTGTATACCAGCGAGTGTTTAGTTCTGCCAGAACGTGGCTACATTGTTACCCACTGTAGAAATTTAGCCAGTGCGGTACCACGACCGCTAGCTTGGGGTCTTTAACGTGCACCACGCAGTGGTAATACACGACCGCACGCCGGTATACGATGCTCATCCAGGTCGAATACGGGCAGGCACGGGGATTGAACGCAGGATCCCTGCAGGTTCTGCAGCGCGCTTTCGCTCCACGTGCTCCCAGCTGGGATTCGTTAACACACTCGGCCACTAAACCCCTTGGATGGGACTCGCACAAGGGTTCGGAAAACAGGTCGAAACAAAAACGAGAAGAAAAAGGAAAAGGAAGGGACCGGCGACGGCTCCTCCGGCAGCCAGCCTGCCTACAAGCCTGTCTGTCTGCGTGGGTAATCACCTGCGCCCACGTTGCACTGGGTTGCCAGCTGCCTTTGTGTGATTTTATTTCCCTCCGCCTTCTTTCCTTCCTTCTCTCTGCGATCAGCTTCCCTTTACCGACATCCTTTTCTTCTCACGTTGCCTCGTTCCTTTCGGAGTTTGGCGTGAGCGCCGTGAGTTTCTTCTCGGCCACTTTCACCTTTCGACGAGGGGAGATCTGACTTGGTTACCCTTTCCCCTGGCGTTTCTTTTTTTTATTTTTTAACGAGAGGAGGAAACGAGTCTAAGTTCAAGAGCAACGGGTGTTGCTCCTTCTCTCTTCCTTCTTCTCTCTGGTTTTGCGTTTGTTGTTTTTTTTTTTTGTTTCTTGTCTCGCGCTGCATGCGGCACTGGCAGCGGAGTGACCTGGAATGTTGAATGTTACCTTTGTCTCTTACCGTGTAGAGTACCGCATAAAAACGAAAAAGTCCGCTCTTATGTGCCGAGAAACCGCTAAACAAAGAAAATAATGAAAAAAAAAAGTAAATTTCACGCTTGTTATGGCAATAAACCTGAAATTTCCTTTTTTGTGAAGGAGAGTGTGAAGGAGCGAACATTTTGTGAAGGAGCGAACATTTTAAATGGCCCTGTACTGTACAGGTCACTCCTATATTCTTTAACACACGTAATACAACAACTATCTTTCGCTCTCTCTAAAAAAAAAAAAATTGAATAAAGGAAAAAAAAATCTAAGACACTCGAAATTGTAATTTCTGGCGCATCAATTTTTTTATTTTATTTTTTTATTTAGCAGAATGAATGAAGCACTCGGAGGTAGAAATCGAGGTCGAATTTGTACAGTTTCGTTTCGGGAAAGCCACATTTGTGGTATGGGTACTTAGACTGCTAGAAGTATTGTGTCATGTATAATTCCTTCTGTACAGTATTTTTATTTATTTATTTTTGTCCGTTCACCGCTAATGTGTACCTGTAAAAAAAAAGGGGGGGGGGGGCGAAACATACTAGCTAGCATTCCTCCTCTTCCCCTCCCCCCCCCCCCCCCCTCAAACACCAACACACACACACAAATAAGAAAAATAATTTCTTCGCTTTGCCACAAAAGCAGTTTCCATGAAAATGAACGGAACAAATAGGCAATGTCTGGTACCTTCATACCGACAAGGACAGGGGCTTTGCGGGAGGCCATCCCCATGCGCTGACCGATTGGCCACGTTTTATTTGTGATCTCGCGTTCTGACGCGAATAACGGGAAACCGCGTGACGAGTGCTCTTGAGTCGTGGGGGTCACGAGCATACGCACGCCATGTTAGTCCCCATTTTGTTCCGTCCCGTTTCCGGTTTCGAGTTTCACTTCCGGCGCGTTTTGAATTCTGCGGGTGGAGGGGGCAACCGGCGAAGATGATGAATGCTCGACGCGGCTGTGCGAGGGGAGCCTCTCTCCGTGCGCTGAATGTCGGCGACGGCTGTCTTGAAAAGGGCCTCACTTGGCCATTATAAGGTCTACTGCGCTGCCAAGTTACACTGTACACGTAAACGAGTAAACTATGAGACGATATGGTAGTCAGAAAAGAACATGACATACATGTGAAAGCGCAAACTAACAACTGTTTGTGTGTGTGTTTTTTTATATACCCTTGTTTTTGAAGGATGAAGATTGCCCGATAATTCTCGGAGTTAAGGACTGTATGATTAATGTCATCGCGGGCAATTGTAGACACAGGTGTCTTAGGAAACGGAGAAATGCCACTTGAAACGGAGAAATCCCACTTGTCCAACCTGCGACAAACCCTGTTGGCTGAAGAGGGATCGGTGGGGCGAGTGGGCTAGCGCAGAGCAGCTCGGAGCACGTGGAGCGAAAGCTCGCGCTGCAGAACCCAAAGGTCCTGGGTTCAATCCCCACCCCTGCCCGTTTCGATCTGGATGAGCATCGTACCGGCGTGTATCACTAATGATGCGTGAAGCACGTTAAAGAACCCAGGCTAGTGGTTGTACCGCACTGGCTAAATTACTCAGCTACAGGTGAGAGACAAGTCGCCCGTAGAGGCAGTCCAAGTTCGGGCTGTATAAACAGGCGCCTTCGGCAACATCTTTCTTTATAACATGAAAACGCTTTTGAAGAAACCTCCGCCCCATGCAATTGACGTTGTGTGACATGGTATCACGTAACGCCGCGACTGGGCACCGTGACGGGAACCCATGTGATATGGAGTTGACGAAAACTCCCGAATATGGAGAGACCTGTGCACAAACACGCTGCTAACAGACAAGCCCGCTTCGCCCATACTGCAGGGTGGCGTGGCCTCGTCAGGCACTTCAAGTGCCTTTAGCCATGACCCCTGAGACTTTCTTAAGGCTGTCTCAAATAAACTTATATACAAGCAAAAAAGAAAAAGAGGTGTGGGCAGTTTGTACTGCGCAGAAAGCAGATTTGCGTCAGTTGGAACGTTTGCGCTTGCGCCGTGACAACAGCAGCGCCACTACAGCCGCGTGTCGTGACTGTCGTCAAAGTTGATTTGGTGTTTATATTCAAAACTTTTTGGGGACGAGCTGGGTCAGTACGTGCATTGTTGCCATATTACAATAACCGACTTTTTTTTTTTTAACAGAGGTGTTTATATTAACAAAACATAGCTACAACGAATAAGTTTTAAATGCATTATTGCGAGCTACGGCCCTCTGAGCCAATCGTAAGAGGCGAACCGCGCGATTACATATTTCCGTCGTGAGTGTCGCTTTCTCGCTTCGCCCCAGGGACGCCCGACAGTCGCCCGCGTCCCGAACCCCCGCACATATGGGGGGTACATCCACGGGGGCCAGGGTTGGGTGAGGACTGGGGACCGTCAGCGCCGAAACGCACGATCCCCTTCCCCACTCCCCCCTCCCCCCGAATGCCCGTCTTTTCTCTTTTGTGCTCTACCTTCCATCGTTTGTATCAGAGCGCAGTGGAAGGACGAGGTTCATTCGCTCCCCCCTTTCCGATCCCAGTTTTTGATCGCTTCCGAGGCCCCCCGCTCGCTGCTTCGGTTACGTTGTTTTGGTCCTTGGGCGAGGAGGAAGCAGGGGTAACGGGGGTAAGGGTAAACTCGCCCCCCTTCTCCCCCACTTTCCTGACGAAACAGAGGGAGGTTTATAAAGCGAGAGGAGAAAACACTTGCCCTCCCTCTTTTCGAAACTCCGTTTAACCTTGCGATGGACCACAGCGGAAGCTACGAGCCGTCCCCGGCCAGTCAAATGCCGCGCGACCGTCACGTGACATTCGGGAGTGGCTTAGCAGCGCGCGCGGAACGCGTAGCCCACGTGACACGTTCGCCGCGCATGATTGGCTGGGGTGTCTCCGTAGCGTCCACTGCGGTCCGTCGTGAGGCGGAACGGAGCGCGGTTTTTATCCGGCGAGCGGCTTATTTTACTTTTCACGGACGCCGCCGCCGCTATCCTGAGCTATCCGAGGTGAAGGGCGGAGGAGGGGGAGGAGGGTGGGGGGGAATAGTAGAGAGGGGGTTTGGGGGAGAGGAGGAACCGCGTGTGGAATGGGGGAAGCCGGTGTGTGTGTTGGTGAGGAACGTACAAAGAGAAATTGTGTGTGTGCGAGTGTGCGGCTCTTGGCTGGCTGGCTGTTCGGGAGGTCCTCCCGACCGACGCCGCCGCGGCAGCAGCAGCAGGAGTAGCAAGCAGCCGACCCCGACGACGAGTCAGTGCCGATTTCCCGTCTGGGCTGTTTGTTGCCCCGGCGTGTCGGTCTCCTTGTTAATACGGCGTCCGCAACTCGGTGTCGTACTTCCCCCACCACAATCCGGATCGGCTCTCCTCGGGAGGAGACACGCGACGACGACCATCAGCTGCGGAGGATTGGTGTGTGTGTGTCGTGTTGATGTTGGGTGTCCTCGTGCTACCCGTGGACGAGTGTTGTCGTCGTCGGTGGCGGTGTACGTCATCGGCTTCCATCGATGATTTGTGCCATTGAGGTTACCTCGGCCGTGGTCCTCTGATTGGTCTTCGTACTCTCCTCAACGCCGTGCTCGAGGATGATTCGTCGACCCCTCGTCGTCGATGGAGTTACAGGTTAATGTTCTTTCTCTTTACGCGTTTCCAGAGCTTTCAAAAAATAGATACAATTGATTGGCCGGAGGTCAGATCTGCTGAATGTATCACGTTTCTAGAACTCGCCTTACTTTCCAGAGGTGAATTGAACTGAGTTTTTTCGCGTTTCTAGAACTTAGCTTACGTAGTTGCGAGAGGTAAATTTTTCTGTGTTTTGCTGGCCTCACGTTTCTGGCATCAAGTCGCGACAGTTCTCCGTTTTTCCTTCGACCGCTTATTTGACTAGCTCGGGCGATCTGGTAAGTATCGTCTACACCACAACGATCGTGGTTCGTTCGAACGCGACGCACCTTTCTGGGTAGTGAGCCGAGTCGGTGCCCCTTCAACAACTTTTGTGGGCGGCGGGCTGCCGTGGCGACACGGTTTGTTCTATCAAGTACCGAGAACAGCTGTAACCGGAGCTCCGACCTTGGCTTACAGCTGCGATCGACGGCACCTCTAAAGCTGGCTCTTATAGGGAACGTTTGTTTTAGTTACGTAACTGTTTGCGTTAATACATTTTTTTTTTCTTTTTTTTTTGTATGAGATTTATCAGAATTGAGGTCGACGGCGTAACAAGCATGGAGTCTCTGATGATAGCGCTTATCAGCGAAATATCGCGGCGGAGCCACATGAAACCTCTTGGCGGGCCGGAGGATGTCGACCCCTCGCTGAACTATCGCTCGCAAACTTGTCGACTGGCTTGACACTGAACGTGGTCTCGTCCCGTCAGTGAGTTGAACCTTTCTCGCTCTGCTCGGCTGTGTTCGGTTTTTGAATCAAGACCTTTCTCGCTTAGCTCAACAAGCACCGATGTGTTCTTTTGCTGTTTTTCTTTTTTTACCAAGCAAGTCGAAAATTACCTCTCTGGCGATGCTGGTGTCCTTCGTTAGTTAATACAGCTTGTATTTTTTTTTTATTATTTGTTTATGGGCGGTGTGTAACATCCATGCTTGTTTTTTTTTTTTTTTTTTTTTCACAGTTGTTGACATTTGTGCTCGTTTGCGAACGACTCTTCGTGCTTGTTCGCGCGTGTGCTCGTTTTCGACCAGTTAGTGCCGTCCCCGTTTGTTGTCGAACACGCTCGTTTTCTGATTGTCGGTGATGCTTCTGGCGTAAAGAAAACGTTGCCGACACTGCGATATCTCTAACACGTGTTCGAGCAGTGTTGCTGGTTTCTCCCGAATGCTGGACGACATGTCGTCTTCTCCAATTACCACCGCAACGCGGATCGAGGTACATCTGCGGTTGTTTGTCGTCCATTTTCAAGTCTTCATGTAGAGTGCTCGTATAGTGGCGCTCTTTTGCGAGCCACGACGAGTCCACCACGCGGGTTGAAGTCCCGTTGTCCGAGAGACACGTCGAGGGGGGGCTTCCCGCTGTGAAACAAGACCAACACCCCCCGCTCAACTCTCGCCCCGCGTCAGAAAGAAAAAGCCACGCGACCGCATTCTTGCCCTCCGCGTTGCGACGGCGACGGAGGGTTGTGCACGAGCGAAATCTTTTTACTCGTGCGGATTTTTCGCGTCGGGCGGCGGCAGCAGCGACGGGCCAACCCGGCGGCTCCCCGCGCTCGATTGTGCGTTCTGGCTTCCCCCTGAACGTGGGACGTCGACGACGACGTTGACCCCTGCGATAGCGGGAGGACGTCACCGCGCCGTGCGGCCGTGCCCGCGCTTCCCCCTCCTCCCTCCCCCCGGCGTCGTCGTCGTCGTAACGTACGGTTCTGTCGTTGGATAAGCGGGAGACGACGGCCTTGCGGCGTGGTACGGACCGTCGTCGTCCCGTCCGCTTGTGTCGACCTCGGCACGTCACGACGACGGCGTTCATTTCGGATCTTGCTCGGGTTGCGGTGTGCATCTGGTCGCCGTGAGCGCCGCGTCACTTGGCAATCGAACAGGTGAGGGTCACGCCGGCCCGTTGGGGCGGTTCTTGGGCGGCGTGGGTGGGTTTTTATGTTCTTTTGCGAATTTCGGGACAAGTGGAATGTACTTAGACGGGTAACCTCCGTGGGTGACAGGTGCTCATTACGCATGCGCGAACTAGGGGAAATAAAAAGAAGAGATTTTGAGGTTGGTTGACCATCTAATATGTTCTGCCTCTGACGTTCTCTACGAAAATACAGTATAATGTCGTGTACAAATTCACTTCGAACCTCGTGGAATACGTTTTGCGCTTGTTAATTTTGTGAAGCATCCGAACAGGGAGCACGTTTAACAGGTCGTTTCGTCGAGAAGGCAAAACCTAAAATCTCAATTTCCCACAATTTTTTAAGCATGACATGCTTTTTTTTTACGCTACTTCCAGCCCAAAATTGTGTTATCCGTACATATTCCACGTCACGTGACCGATACACATTGGCGAAATTGTCAGCACGTGACATAAGCATACGTCAATTCAGTTTCCTCGCTAAGTTTAGCGGCAAAATTCACGTCTTGTGGCCAAGACCGTCAATTCAGACTCCCCTCTAAACTAAGTGGGAAACTGACGTCACGTGACCTAGACACCTATTCAATTACCCGCTAAATTTAGCGGGAAAATATACGTCCACTTGCCACCCCAATAGACCCATAGAGTTATTATAATGTACGCTCGAGTTCAGATGGCGCTGTTGTGCTGACGCAAATTGAAGCATACAGCAACCAGTCGAAAATTGACTTCCGGTAATGCATTTCTATGGGAAAAAGTGAGTGCATTTTCTCCCTGCGCTCGATCATAAGAGCAGTTATCCCGAATAATTCGCACGTACTGTAGCTTGGACGATTTCTCAGTCAGGCAGACGAAAGTTTTGGTCAGTTACGGCGTTTTTCTTTCCAAGTCATTGCATTAAAAAACTGTGCTAAACCGGCTTCGTACATGTATTTTTGTGCACTGTCGGACACATCGAAGGGCATCTGGACACCAAGAGAAACGGCATGAACTACGCAGTAACAAACCGTGCATGTAAGGTCAAAATAAATGGAAAGCCAGGTTATATAGTCAGATTCTATATAAGTGAGCACTGGTGTATTCCTTCCGCTTTGTGCGAAGACGCTTGTTCTACGTTGAAAACATCACCCGCACACTCGAAAGTTTTGAGAACAAGTGTCCGATAAAAGCTGCCCGGCAGAGAAAACAATAAGCAAAAGGGACGCCTTTCGTAGCCCGCGTGCTTTATTCTTTACGTCTTGAATGGTTTGATCCGCTCATAAAGATGCACGACGGGGTCATTTTCATAGTGACAGGACTGGCATATTAGCAATATATAAGCGTCACCGGTATGGTGGCGAACCTTGAACACACTCTACATTCCTTTCGATCGTGAGTTTGCTTTGAATCGTCGCTTGTTTTTACACGCATGCTGCGGAACACATGTTTTGGACCGAAATGTAGCCAAGTTAAACATCGTTCACCGATGAAGAAAAATGCGCTAACTAAAGCAATTGCACTGTTACAATGTTCATCAAGGTACACACTATTCCGTACGACCCAAATAACCAAAGTGTTACATATTATTTTCCGGCGAAGAGACAAAATGCACGCGCGTTTTCTCATAGGAAATCACATAAGCAGCGCTGGTTGCTGTCTGCTTCAACTTGCGTCACGGAAGTCGCAGTTGAACCGCGTACATTATAATAACTCTATGAATAGACCTGTGGCAATACACATAGCGCAATGACGGCAGGACATTTTAAGAACCCTAGGTACAGATCACGCGCTTTCTCGTTGCGCCTCCGCGACTCGCGCGCCAGTGTCGCCAGCAGTCGTTGCAACCATCCCGGCCGGAACGTCGTTGGCGGCGTACCATATGCGTCCTGCCTGTGGTACCCGGTTCGACTCTCGTATGTGTTGTGCTATTGGACAGAAGAAGAGGAAGGAGAGAGGCCGTGGTTCTGATCATTGCATTCCGTGGGCAACCGTTACGAACCTAGACCAAAACGATATCTGGCAACGTAAACGCAAAGCGACAGGTGAAGGTATTTACTTACTCGAATACGTAATGCGTCGGGACTTGCCGTCACGTCTGGTATAATGTCGCCGAATCCACTCACTTTGCTCCACAACCGTGAGGCAGGGTTCGACGAAGCGTTCGCGTGTCCGGCCCAGTCCGGCTCCGCTGCTCGAGCGTTGTTGCTTCGGTGACCTGCGCCTGCTCGCGTATGTCACGTGGTAGCGGGAGGAGAGTAACCGAGGACTCCCATAATTCGTCGCGCAGCGCGCGGGAGCTTTTGGGACTTTTCGCAAAGGGTCCATTCTCTCACCGATTCCCTATGCATGCATTATAGAACTTTAAAAATAAAAATCGGCGTCATTTATTTTTTTGCTGTTTAAATCTTGATTGGTTTATAATGTGCGAATTAAAAATGTCCGGGGGAAACTTGTGGAGTTGAGGTTAAACCGGCCTGTCATTAGCGACATTGGGCAGTGGCTTATTATATCATCACGCTTCTTTCTTCCTGATTGGTTCTTCGGAGTTGTTGCTATCGGCTAAGCCGCAGGCTGATTGGCTGCTGGGCAATAATGAGATGCACCGGCTAAAAAGCACTACCTAAAAGCAGTGCCTCCTTTCCTTCGTTTGTCCCTGACGGTGGGCACCTGTAACAACAACAATATGTCCATTCTTATAGAGATATATTTCTGTTTTTCTCCCGTCAATCTCTGTTATCAACGAAAAAGGTTCATGGTCGTTTTGAGTGATATCAATCGCTCGAATTATTGGACAAATGCGAGCGCACAATCGGTTTATCGTAAGCGCAGAGGTTTCCTGTCGTCCACTGCTCCCGCGACTCCATATCCCGCTAACCTCGATATATCTTTGCGACCTTTTCGAAGGACATCAGAAATTGTTGATGCACGCACCCCCTTTCCCCTTTTTGTTCCCTCTTTTCTTTTCCCCCCGCTTAATTAACAATAATTTACTCATGTTCAAAAAAAAAAAAAGTCCGGCTTTTTGCGTAGGTGATCCGTCTGCGCCCCGCGTCTACCTCTGGTATGTGACGTCACCACGTACCGGACCCGGCCAACAACCCAGCACTACGGCCTTCTACGTAAAGCGGTGTTGGTCAGGAAATGCGTCGAATACGTGACTTGCACGTGACGTCATCGCCACCATGCTAGTGCTCATTCCCCGCTCGCTCTAGCCGAGGGAAATTTTGGGCCGAGGGAAATTTTTTTAGGCCCAAAATGCGTTCTAGGAAAGGCACGCGCTCAGCGGCGAGGCCGCCACAATGGCCGCTCTATGTACCGTCAGTTGGCTATGCGCTCTCGAGAGTCTCTCAACGCATCGAAAGACTGAAGTTTGACCTTTCCTGCCTCCTCTCCGGGAGCCTATTTTCCCTTCTTTGTTTTCTTTGCTCTTCCCTTTCTCTTCTTCCGCTCCTGTCACTTTTCCGACTCGTGCTTTCACTCTCCTACTTTTTCTCCGGCCGCTCGTTTTGTGTGTGTAATGACTTCTCCTTGGGCGTGTGTGGGGGCAGTGGGGGGGTTACTGTGTATCGTTCTTTTCTTCTTTCCTCCTCTGTCCCTTAATAGTGGTTTTGTTCTGCATCCGTCTCGTTGTTCTTTTTCTTCTTGAGGTGAGGTTCGAGAAAGGGGGCGTTGGTCCGGTAAGCTGGTTTCGGCGAGCGAGCGTTGCTGGCATCTGCTCCCCTTTATCACGTGATCGGCGTCTGCCTGGCTCAAGTTGCTGGATGGGGGGGTCGAAGGGTACCTCTCCCGACTGTAGTCGTTTTTTTGGGGCGTGTGCGCTCGGGGGATTCACCTGGTGGCCCGGTCCGTGCAATCACCCCGTCGAGCCCCGCACACGCTGACCACCGACCTCTTTCGTTTTGTGTGTTTCGTTTTAGACTAGGTTATATTGAACGTTTGAACCTTGCTTCCGACCGTGCCTTTCCATGTTTGTTTCCTTGTTGTTTGTTTTTTGTTTTTTTTTTCTTCTCCCTTTTTCGCAGTTGTCCACGGTAAACTAGCGTTGAAAGTGTACCCAAAGGGGCGCGTAGAAGTGAACTCTTCAATCAGTTGCTAATGACGTAACGTTTCCGGCGTGGCTGTTCGATTTCAATGATCGTCACATACTCGGGGACCATTTTTTTTTTTTTTTTTTTTAAATGCTGGACCGACGAAAAAAAAAAGAGAAAGATGAAGCGTGAAGTTCCGTGCTTGCGATCGAGTGAATCATCCCGAGCTCGCAATGACAACTTGGACCTTCTAACTCTTGGACATGAAACGTTGCTGGAAATGTATGTTGTATCCTACGTTGGTGCTCAGCGAGACCACCTGACTTCGGGACTTGCCCGTGTCAGAGGGTCTGCAACTCTTACAGTTTAACTTTGGAAATATAGCCAGACAACCCGTTAAATCCATGCGTTGATTAACGCCATCTTCGTGTGTATTTGTAAATTACAAACAGGGGGCGCAGCAATGTGGATCCAGCTCCTCACGTGACTGAATTCGGCGAATAGTAGCGCCGCGCGTTCGAGGCGCGCGGCGGGCTCAAAAGCCTGGGAACGTACGCCGGGGCGCGTGCAACGTCTACTTTGCTGCACGACACTTGATACGGCTCCTCACGTGATCGGATCTCGGCGAATAGCGGCGAGGGCGGCACGCGGCATGTGGAATCAAACGCGCAACTCTGGCTCCTTTTTTCGTGTTTTTTTTTTTTTCGTTTATTCCACAGAATTTGTTTTAGGGCAGGGTAGGGTGGGTGCCTAGTGCCCTTCTGGTTAGGGTGATACCATCTTTTGTAGTACCCGATGCCGACAGCACACGCTCACAAAGAAAATACGAAGAAATCGTCCAAAACAAAATGTCGCCGTAGCATAATCAGTGCAAAGAGCGCGTGCACAGACACGCGCTTCAGAACAAAAGACGAAAATATGCGCTTGGAACAAAATGGCCAGATGTCATCGCCCTAAGCAGTACGCACATTAAGGTACCGTAGGGCACGGTTTCGTGCGAAAAGCGTCACGCTTCACGGGACCACAGGTCACGAAACCTTATGACGTCACGAGACCTCGAAAATCCGCGGTGTCACGTGGCAACTAACAGAACCTCCAGCCTGTGCGCAGCTCATTCGCAAAGCACCCTGTATACGTCTCCGAGCTTATCATATGCGTCCAAAACAAGCCTTTTATATATATATATATATATATATATATATATATATATATATATATATATATATATATATATATGTCGAAGTTTTTCTAGAATAAAAGCTCGAGAAAGATTCAGTGTGGTATTCGCGCGGCGCAGTCCCAACGCAGTGAAGGGCGATCGTGGGCGAACCAGAACGCCCGAACACCGTTTGCTCGTGCCGGTGCAAGCCGGTGGCTCGCTGCATCCCTCCCACTTCGCACCGGAGGGGAGGGGGATGCCGAAAGACGTTTCGGATGGATTCAAGATGGCCGCGACAGCGGGGGATTTCCCCCAGTGGCCCAGTGGATCGGAAGGAAGAAGCGAGGAAGGGGTTCGTCGGCCCATCTTGGCTGGCTCCCCGCCTTCTTTGTTCCTCGCCCCCAGACGTGACTGGAAAGGAGGTCCCCCCCCCCCCCCCCCCCTTTTTCCTCTTTATTCACCCACCAGTTTTACTCCGATTATTACTTTCGGAGATTTTTTTATTTTATTTATTTTATCCGATTTTAGTGGGGTGGTGCTTGCTGCTTTCGCTGCTTGGACGTTTCTCGATCTTCTTTTGGCTGTGTCAGCTGAAAGCGGGGGCCTGAGGAATGGAAGGGACGCTGCTGTTTGGGGCGTCGGAGGAATCGAGTTTCTTTTTCATCTTCTTTCCTCACTCCTTTCTTTCTTTCTCCGGCGGTCCTGTCTCTAATTTTGTTACGTTCTTCTTTTCGGTCCTATTTTTACGCTTGTTTTGGTACATTTTGCACGGTCCTCGTTGAGGTTTCTCTAAGGGGCCGGTGAACATACTTCTTTCAGGTTTCTTTGCCGTATTTTTTTATGTTCTTTTTTTTAATTTTGCAAGCCTCGTTTTAATTCCTTTTTTATTTTTTTATTTTTATTTTTGTGAGGATTGAAGTTTGCCTATGTGCGCATCGTCGGTATTGTGGTTTTCGGTTTGTGCCTGTCACAGGAGAACGCTGTGTTCGACTTCGAATTGGTCTGTACGCAGATGGTGCGTGCATGTGAAACGAAGGAAGCGCTATTGGATTTTGGTTGCTTCTTTGCGGCCGCCTTTTTGTATTGTGTTGTCGGTTTTCGGCACGTACCTGCACATCTATAGTAATAGCTCGTGTTTTTTGGTTTTTTTTTTCTGTGTACCTTTTTTTAATATATATTTTATAATAAATAAGACGATGGTTTGGGCTATTCGATATTCGAAACGTCGGAACGGTTTTGGATGACGGCCGTTCTCGGGTTCACCTACAGCTGTTGCCGCCGGCTGTCTTTAGCTTTAATTGACCACAGAAAGAATGCGGAGCGCAAGTTCGTCTGCTTCTTTTCCACGGGTTGTGGTGACGTCAAAAGTACGCCGAACTCTGATTGGTTCTGAATGAAGGATAGCGGGTAGACCTCGGGGCAGCTCCCTTTCGAGGTCTACCCACTATCCTTCAACCAGAGCCAATCAGAGCTCGGCGTCTTTCTGACGTCACCACAACTCCTGCGCAAGAAGTAGACGATTTTCTCTCCGCATAAACTCAACCTCGGGACGATGGACGACGAACATTTCGTTAGCTTTGGCGCTTGAAATGTATTGAGGCACTATGGAAATCGAGTACATTCGCAGGATTAGAACGGCAGGGTGGTCAGAGCGCTGTCATTTCTGTTTACTGGTCTGTGGAACACCTTCTCAGCGTGTGCCGTCACGTCAGAGGATTGAGTCGGTGTATGTCGTTCGTCACCTCAGTGTGTTGCTGTCTTTGGCGGCGTGCTTTTTGCATTGGGAGCGGGGGGGACCGAAGCCCCACAAAGAAGTGTTCGTAGTGACGCCGCGTCCGTGTGCGGGGCTTCGAGGCAAGTCGGATTGTTGTTTGTCTGCGCGGGGAAGGAAGGGAAGGCTTCGCACCTGAGATCTCTTCTCCGGGTTCGTTCCCCTCTCGGCTCCTGGAAAATACGCAAGCGTTTTCTTCTTGTTGTCCACCTTTCTTGGTTGTCCTCGGCTCTTTGTGGTAAACAGTTTGGCTGTTCACGGGCAAGACAACAGCGTCTATCATGATAGTAAAGTCGAGAACAAAAATAAAGCGGTTTTTTAAGCTCTCGAACGTGTTGGTGTAACACCGAGATGTGTAGGGAGTTTTATACCCGGGGTCGAAATACCCTGGAGCCTACAACTTGCACGCTCGCGCTTTACTCACACGCACGTATTCTGCGTCGTTCTACACAAAACCCTTTCGGTTGGAAACGGGAGTGACGAAGTGCCATCGCGGGCTGCAGTGTCTTAAGCCTGGTTCAGACAGTTGCGTTTGACTGCGTTTGACTGCGTTGCGGCAGCGAGAAACCAGAACATTCCTCCTGCTCATAGCGCGTGCCAAGAGATTCCTTAAATTGGGTTGCACGCTTCATACGAAGCACAGATGTGCCGGTGACTGGCTTGCGGTTCTCGCCGCAACGCAGTCAAACGCACTCAACCGCAAGTGTCTGAACCGGCCTTTATGTCTTCGACTGTAGTATACAGCGCAGGACACTTGTTCTTAGCCCAAATGTCCAATCAACTATCTCTCGATCTCTTTATTTTTTTTTTTTTTAGCTGGTGGTCAAGGTTACATCAATGTTATTTGCATGGCGGAAAGTCCGTAGGTTTTACATAAGCTTAGCAATCGAGCTATGCGTTTGACCTTCGTGAACCAAACGCATGCTTTCTCGTGCAGCGTTTCCTTGAATCCGAGTGCGCCGAATCGGGTCGGGCTTTGACCAATCGCACGGAGTGGTTTCCCCCTCTTCCTTTCTCGCTTCAGCCAATCCCGGCCGTTGCCTCTTTGATCCAGAATTCCACCGATCGTTACGTTCGACTCGCGCTGTTTTTGGACTTGGCGGCGTCGTGGCATGTTACGAAAACAACTGTCTCCGCCTCGCCCTTTTTCTTTTTTTTTTTTTTTTCGTTGAGATGTTGACGAATTATTTACGGAGGACGGAACCTCTTGCATGGAGGCTTCGTGATTTTGGTATGAGCAAGGTCGGCTTGAGTCGTTCCGACCTTCTGTGGAACGCGGCTGTATGAATATACACTTGACAGAAAGGGTAAGACGTCAGGTTCTGTTTCCTTGGACGGAACCGGAAGCTACATGGTCACTGCCGTCTTAGGAATAGCAGGGCGTGCCGAGTCCCTTATCAATGAGATTAACACCGAAGAACGTATCACACAGCAAGAAGCGTGTGATGCTGATCATAAGCCCCCTGTGTTTCTTAAAGGGGTACTCCGGCATCTTCTTCATGGTCCCCGATTTGCTTAAAAATTTGCTAAACACCAACAAACATGGCTTAATTAGAACCCCAGATGTTAGTCCAAAGTGATATTTTATTGTTTTCGCGAAGTTACTTAATTTGAAATATACTTTTTATTAATTTTTTTCCAAAGTTTTTGGCAACGACGAAAAAGTGACTTCAGGGGTTCACTCTTTCGACTGTAGAATTTTTTCCCAGCTAATAGCCAGTTTCATGGTGTCCAATGAATGCTTTGGAAGCTCGCTCCAGCGCTCCGCGCAGCAGCACGAAACAAAATTCTCGGCATATTCGCTTCCTTTGACTGCCTGTTCGACTGGCACGCCTGCCTGCCACTGACGTCACGGCACTGAAAAGCGCGGGTATGTTTGAATATTGGTTTTTTTCATCATTTCCATTTGCCGATTTTACAATGACTAGTGTGCATTTTGTAATACCGAATAGCGTACCGGAAAGGGTAAAGGCCGGGGATTCAGAATATGTAATTTTGTTGGAATAGCTCTAAAAATCGCCGGCAAAAAATAAAAAATAAAGATGTTTTTTGTCGGGGCAGTTGTTAATAAATGTAAAGAATTCTTTTTTTTTCTTTTTTATCTCAGTTTAGTTTTTAGAGACATTGACCAGGTGTCGAGCCTTAAAGCAGGTGTATATTAACGAAGACCGGTCGCTTCTGTTGCCAAGTAAAGTTAAAGCTCTCCTCGAAAGGAAATACAAGAAAAATATAAGCATAAGATTACAAAAAGGTATCTTAAGCCATTTTATTTCTTAAGAATACAGAGAATTGATAAAGAATAACGACGAGGGAGGAAACGAGGGATTTATTCGTACCCGGACCTCCAGTGTTTTATGTATAATTAGCGTTTACTAGGTCCCAGATAATTTGGCGCACAGGGCTCACTTTTCCGGGCTTGTAGAGTTCAACGCCAAAACAAGGACACACAAGAAGAGATACGTGGATTTGTTGGTTGAAATTAGACCCGTCTATAAGTTTCTTTCGCCCCAAAAAGAAGATAAAAGAAATAATTTATTGTGAAAAGCTAGTCATGCGAAGAATGATTACACAAATTCACCAAGAAGGGGATCGTCGCGCAGTCGGTTTGTCTCATCTCTCGAGAAGTTAAGTTAAAAATACTTGGTTTTTCTGAGCCTGCCTTCAGTACTTTCTTTCAGAAGCTCTAAACCGCAATGCGGCTAAGCGCTTTGGAGTTGTGGCACTTTTCTTTTTTGCACCTCATCGCATCGGAAGGAGTGAGCTCGGCCCGTATCTCCTCCCCCCCCCCCCCCCCCCCCCCCCATATATATATATTAAAACACGATGTAGTATTTATGACTCGTCAAAAAGACGGTAAGGTGTAGTATGTTGTACGTGACACGGAAGGCGCGCGAAATGAAGAAGGATTATGAGGCCCATTTAAAAAGGTATTACCGTGATGCTAAAGTGGTTGGCTGGAAATGTTTCGCTGCTCGAGTCGTTTATGGCGCAGGAATCTAAAAGGCTCGTGATGGAAGTGCTGAGCTGATCGGCGTCTTTCTTTTTTAACGATCGAACACACGTTAGAGGACGTACTTCATCGATCGCTAGTAATTAACGATTGCTCTACAACGCTTGCCGTTACGAAGGGAAGAATAGAAACACATTAACTGCTCTACACCTGAGCAGAAGGAATAATATTCTTTTTGTGCGCGTGTTCTCGGGTCCTAGTTTATTTCCTGCTCCTCATTTATCCGTCCACCGTTTATTTTTAAAGTACCTGTAGTTCTAAAAATTAACTATTTTGTTTTCTAGAAGAAAATATCTAATCGTTCCAATCCTGTTTTACAGCTATGATTATTTTGTTTGTTTGTTGCGTAAGGTATGACGAATCTTGGGTTTTAGACTGACGACGGAAAATGGCGGTTTCGGAAATTGTGTTCAGCGCTAGGTTCGACTTGGGTGAGACGAATCTCCTTTGTCCTTGCTCAAAATAAATACTCGCGCGTGAGATAAAAGAGATAACGTGCCTCGTCCCCCGTTTCTTGAGTTGTCAGTGACGTCTTTAAAGCCGACATCAAATCAATGTCCATCGACTCGAGTCTTTGAAAGTTGTTAACCGCGCGACCGGCGGAAATTCGAGCGTGTCCATAATTGGAGGTCTTATATAGTCTAATTCTAATTAAGGGGTATAGTGTTGTTAGTAATTATGATGTTTACCGTTTCCGCTACTCCTTTTGGTGTGCGCGCTAGTATATACGTGGGTTCGAGGGGGGGGGGGGGGGGGGGGGTCATTGACCTCTAAATGGACGTAGTCGGTAGAGTTCACACAAGGTGCACGGCTGCCTCCTCCTCTTTACCACTTATTTTCACTTTTTTTTCTTTTTTGTTGTTCTTGTAGGTGATCTCATTATTTAGGGCTTCTAAATACTCCTTTCAGTATTTACTTCATTACTCTCTGGTTGTAGTTCTTTTTGTGTGTTTGTTTTCTTTTCGATGGAGTTTCCGGTAATTTCACGCTTATCGAATCCCTGCTTATCCATGCACGGGCTACGCGAAAGGGTTACTCTTCGCTTTATTTATTTGTTTTAGAGGTTCACGCATCGTGAGGTGAATTTGTTAGAGGAAAGGTCGGTCGCCTTCCGGCAGGTACGACAGCGTTCAGTTGTAGATAGTTACTTTTTATACGCGCGTAATTTGTATTTATTTTTTCTTACGTGAGTGGTACCTTGTCTACGGAGCTATATCGTATGACGGCCTTTTTATAGAGTTTCGATTTGCCTGAAAAGAAGTAAAAAGGAGGGAAGCTGGGGAAAGGGAAAGGAGGCTGCGGGGAGGGAGCCAGGGCGAGAAATAAAGTGCGTACTCTAAATGGGAATTACCACCGTTATGGATGAGTTACATGTTTCTGTTTATTTTGCGTATCCCGTTCCCCAGGGTCTAGAGCCGTCGGTCGTTGCACTGGTATAAGGCCAGCGGTAAATTGCGATCGATGTTCGTAGCGGGCGCCTAATCAGCATAAATCGACGATGAATCACCGTCTTTTAAACCTCTGCCTACCTTTTATTTATTTTTTATTTTTGTAAAGTATTGTTTTCGGCAGGTGTTTGCATTTAATTGGATCACGAACATGGCCACGAACGCACAACGGCAGTGTTCATGTTTTCGTAAGTTGTGATTTTCCCGCATTTGGAACGATTCGTGTTGGTGTACGTAAGGGCTACGCTAAAGGAAGGTATGCTTGGCTTCGGAGTAGGGACTCTTAGCCGTCTTGCTCCTCAAACTAATTTTGCCAAAAGTTCGAACTTCGTCGCAATTTTGCCAAAAGTTCGAACTTCGTCGCAATTTTAGCAAAGGTCAAACTTCGTCGAATTTTGACAATAGTCTAACTTCGTCGAATTTTGACGAAAGTCTAGCTTCGCGTCGAATTTCGTCATAAGCATTAATTTCGTCGAAATTTTGGCAAAGGTCTAACCTTGTCGAATGTACCAAAAGTTAAACTTCATCGAATTTTGTCGAAAGTTAGAAGGTTCGCCGAAGCTGTCGAACTTCATACCGACAAAAGTTCGAAACCCGATAATCACGCTATCTCTGGCCTTCGGGCAGCTGCTTCTTTTCTTTCAAAACCACGAACGTTCGGTGTTCCACGTTTAAAGCACACAACCCAGGGGAGGAGGGGGGCAGTTCCGGCCGCTGGCCCGCTGACCATCTGCCGGAACGAGTTGATTCATCGTCGAGTTGGTGGCGTCGGACGTTATCCTGCCTCCGGAAACACAGCCGACTGTGTTTCGGGCTGCTGCCTTCCCCTACCCCCATTTTATTGCCTCGTACTTAATTGGCTTTTAATGTGGAGCAGGCGCTCGTAACGATCGATGAGGTGATGGCGTTGTTGTATATAGTGCGCTAACTCTATGGCTGTTCTCGGAGGGCTCCCTCCCTCGAAGGGTGAGGGGCACGTTAAGCCGGGGTCACACAACATCATACAAAAGACAGTCCGCATATACAAATTCGAACGCGAGTCACTGCGAAATCCTGTGCTTCTTCGAATGCCGCATGGCAATTAGTTCGAGGAGAAAACTTGGGCACGCGGCATTCGAACCTCGGATATTACAGACTGTCTTTTGTACGATGTACGGGACCCCGGTTTTCGGGCTCGTGTGCACGCTTCCGTCGGAAACTTAATTATGCTCTCGATTATGTCGCTGCAGAGGCAGGCGTCGGTGTCTTTAGCTACTCTACTGTTTACCGGGGATCCTTTCCATGCTGCTTCCCGTGGCCTCTCCCAAACGCACGATCGCGTGATGCCATCCCTAGCTTTTAAACGTACAAACGTTTTCACTACGCTTTCTCCGGCTCATATATTTCCGTTTCTTATCTCCGTAATTTACGTGGGAGAAGGAAGGTAAGAACGCATGAATCGCCGAAATTTGCGACCAGCGTATTCTTATATGACAGGTGACACTCAACGTATTAAAAGCATAAAAAAAATATGTCGGGTGTTTTAAATTTACATCGAGCAGGTTTATTAAAAAAAAAAAAAAAAACGCCGTGAAGGATACACTAGTGCGGTCGGTGAATTGGAACTTATACGGCCAGGGGGCATAGTAAAGGTTGCTGATTGTCAGGACAGTAAGTCTAAGGATTAACTAAATATTTTTTTTTTCGTTAGTAAAAATAAACGCACCGTTCCAGACAGAACTTTGCTGGGCTTCGTGGAAAACCGCATAATAAGTAAAATATTCGTAAGTCTAGGAGCACGTGGAAAGGCGGGGTGGTTGCCCTAAGGTTACCTCGTGCAGCAGGCGCGAGGCAGGCGGTGGGACAACGCGGATAATAGATTATCATTCGCGTTCTAGGAAATACTGGGAAAAGAGAAAGAAAATGGGCCAAGGTCGTCAAATTTGAGGGGTTTTTACGTGCCGGGCCAACGAAGGGCATCTGGCACGCCCCAGCGGAGCTCTGAGGAATAATTTCGAACACCTGGGAATCTTTTTTGACGTGCAATCGAAATCTCGGTTACACGGCGCTTTCTACGCAATAACTTCCTCCGTCAGAGAGCGGTCCCCTCGGCCGGGATTCGAACCCGCCACCTGGGGATCCGTCGGCCAGCACCGAGGCGGCACAGAAAATAGAAGACACGGGGCACAGAAAGATGCATATTCGTACATCTTTCAATATTTCCACTTTCGACGCGGCAAGCGCTATCTAAAACGATAGTCGCGAGTTGCGATACCTTCTTCGCTCGCGGCAAACGAGAGGCAGAGAAAGGCCGTCCGCCCTTTTCCTACATGCTTACTACGCCTGCCTGACGATGGTACGTCATCTCCTTCCTTCCTCACGTCGAAAATCGCGGCGAAAAAAACAACGATTAAGCCGTACGGCACCCGCATATTACAGCCCGCCCCCGGGAGTGACTCGCCTCACCTTTGGCGCCGTTGTTCCGGGTAGTAGGAGTGACGCGGCCGCGTCCGTTAACCGCATGACGTCATACGAGGAAAAAAAAAGGTATCGTAAACGATCTCGTGCGTGTCCGCGATGAATGGATACGGTTGTGGGGGGGACGGACCGACGGAGCATCCGCTATTTACGCCGTCGTTTCAAATGTATGATCGCGCGAGCAAGAAAAAAATAAAAGAAATAATAATAAAAGAAAAGACTCGCGTTCGAGGCCGCGACCTTGTGCAACGCGGTTCTCTCTTTCCTTGGACCGAAACATTTCGAATCTGCGAACCGTCTGCACCGGTCGCGTGCTTTAACACTTCTAGGCGATGGCCAGAGCTGGGCCAGCATAAGTCAGAGTTCGGGTGAACTGAAGTCACGTGACGGTTCGCGCAGATTGGTGCAAGACGGCTGGTGGCCTTGGCTTCCAGTCCGAGGGAACGGGTGAAAGAAACGTGACTGACGCGGATGATGTCAGAGTGAGCTGTCGCGGCGTATGCGATTTCTGTCGTTTCCGATCCGAATCGGGGAAATGAAAGAAACGCAATTTCCGGACGGATTTTTTTTTTTTTCGCGTACTTTCGTTAAAAATTAGCTTTTCTTTCTTCTTTTCTTTTTTTTTTATTTCGATTGGCCAAGTGGTTATTGTGACATTCTTTTCGAAGAAGTCGAGATGGGGATTTAGTTTAATGGAAGTTGTGGAGTTCAGTTCGGACTGCTAATTCAGCTGTGGCTCGTGTGAGTGCCTGGTTTTCTTTTCTTCTTGTGATGAGTTGGCTCTTTTAATAATACGAATCTTTATTTAAAATGCCTCAAAACAACCACAACGGTTTTTTTTATTATTGGTGCTCCTTTACATAAACACTCTAAGTATGAAGTACTTAGAATGAGTACTTACTTAGTACCTGAGTAAGTACTCTAGAATGAACTAATGGCACGTTTAGGCTTTATGGAAAGACAGGTAGCTTCCTCGAGGGTCGTGTTAGAGCCACTGATTTTACCTGTACGCGAGAAACTGGCTTTTTAAGCGGTATTCACACGGGGCAGAAATCCGCGGAGGATTGTGCGTGACGTCGACGACAGCGGACAGAACTCCTTCCAATCCAAACCGGGATTGTCCTCTCCTTCCGCGGAGCTGACGTCTGGGCGCCGCATCGGCAAGGCCTGACGTTGTCGTCCCGCGATGTGCGCGCCAGCGAGAAATCCCCGGGATTTCGCCTTCGTGTGAACACCGCTTTTACGGTCGGCGATGAGCCTCTTTAATGTTAGACTGCTTCGGGTTTCGACGTGGTGACCTCTCCACCACTCGCTGGTTGTAAAACCCCTCGTGACGTCACCAGGAAATAAACTATTAAGTAACCCTAGCATATTTGGCCCAGGGCCCACTCGGCACGGAGCAAAACAATTCACCGAGACTCGCGTGTTGATACGCCCAATTAGTCCCGTCCGTTTTGTTTACATCATCCTTTGCTTTGACTGTTTTTCCAGTTTTCTTTTTCTGCAAATGTCGCACGCTGCTAAGCCGTGATATGTTGTGGAAGAATTCGAAGATTCCAGGTCAAAGTGTCCATCCAGTCGAAATGTCCAATATTCGACATTTTGACTCTACGGACATGCCTCGTTGGCTCATATTTTAACGATGGTGCTGATACCGACTTGTATACATATGTAGTATACGTCACACGGAGGAATTCGTTATATGTACACTTCATCACCGGGTCAGCTGGTCAAACACCGAGAGAAGTGTGGCATGGAACGGGTACGTGTGAAAAAAAAGTTTCAAATGCCACTTTATTTTTCGCACACTTTGTGGTTTCGGAGCTCTCAGTCAATTTTGTTTTCCGAGTTCAACCCTGTTTAGGAATGTATTCGAATGAAAAAAAAAAAAAAAAAACAAGGACCCGATGGACATTGGGATTTGGTGGACCTCTGGACTCGGTGTGCATTTTGATCCTATTCGACATTTCGTCTCGATAGTCATTTTGACCAGAAGCCGAATTCAAACACTTCAGTTCGTCTTCCAGACTTCAGCTCGAAAAAAAAAAAGAAAATCGTTTACATCGAACGTTGCGTTTGCTTAAACGTATTTATTTATTAATTCTTTTATTTATTTATACTCGGTCCTCGTTCAGGACCGTCGTAGAAATGGTACATAAAAAAAAAAAAAACAATACAGAAAGAAAAACACGGTAAAAATAGCGCACAATTAATCTGAACTGCAATAGGATAACATCTGACAAATGTATTCTCTTTTTTATGTTCTTAATTGCAAGATTAAGGCCCGCTTTAAAAAAAAAAAAAAAGGAGTAATAATGAACGCGTCGTTTATTTTTGTATTTATTATTTTATTACTTTAAAGAGTGCGGACGGTTCTCGCCGCCCATTGCGTGAATCAGCGTGAAGGACCCGATCGATCCCCGAACCGCCGCTCGCTGCGCCGTGCTGCGAGAACTGGAGGAACGGCAGCGAGGGTCGCGGGAGAAGGTTCTTTCTCCCATTCTTTCTGCAGCAACAAATCAAGAAAGGGGCCGCGGCGGCGCCATGGCCTCCTCGCGAGTTTGCACGTGCGCCCTCCGGGCTGCTGGGCGACTGGCTTTCATGACCGCCGCCGCATCTTTCGATGGTTCCCCGTTGCACGTGCAAAACATTTGAGCTGTTAGGGGGGGGGGGGGGGGGGGACTGGGGACTCGACCGAGCTAGCTCAACAACCTCTATCTTTTTCTTTTTTTTTTGGGTGAAGAGAAGAGAAAAAATGGTGGAGGTGAACAAAATCAAGCAAACCGATTTCTCTATCTATTTCACAAAAGGAAATAAAATATATGAAGAATTTTTTTATTTCCTTTTGTGAAATAGATAGAGAAATCGGTTTACTTGATTTGATAGATATATATATATATAATATTTTTTTTTTTTTTGAGGGGGGGGGGGGGGGGTTGTTGCATGACGGGTCGCACAGTTAAATCAAACGCCGCTCCGTTGACTGCTGCTTCGTTAAAAAGTGATAATGCTTCAGCTTTGTGGGTTGACTTGATATCTCTCAATAAGCGCCTTTGACCGCACAAGCTATTCGCCCTGCGTGTGCGAAGGGCCCTGTTACTTTTTCGCGTGGCGCCGGACAACCAGTGGAGACGTCAGGAGACGCCTATTAGGAATTGCCACCTGAACAAAGCTAGTTTTCCGCATAGGTTGCACGCTACGCGAAGTAACCAGAGAAAAAAAAATATATTTTTCTGACATTTGCAACGGGTACGTTCCGACAAAATGATACATATCTGACGAAACGAGTGTCATAAATTCACCACACAAAGGTGCAAATTAGCAGTAATCCGCGAAGAGCCACACTTTTTTTATTTTATTTTTGCTTGGTTTTTGAGGTGGAAACTAGAATATGTGGGTCCTCTATCTCTCAGGGCGTATGCGAGATGAGCGGCAGTAGCCTCGCGCCTGTTTTGCGAATTTGACGGCACGATCTCTGTATATGCGCACCGGCTAAACTCTCTTTACAAGTTAGTGAAAGTTTTCTTTTTTAAATATTTGTTTTACTATGGTTAGCTGACTCGACCTGATTCTTCGTGAGCTTGGGACCGCGTACATTTTACTACCTGTCGGCTATTTTGTGTGTGCTGAAACGCTGCTTGCACTCGCACTCATATACACGACGTGCAAGAAGCCACGGCGTTCGTTGTGGACGCGACGAGATAATTATCTGCATGCGAAGTCACCTGACGCATATTCCGAACATGTTTGCTTCATGCGTATATATACTTGGAGCACGCCTGTCGTTTTTGTATGACCCATGTGACAAGAGTGTCATACCAGGAAGAAAAACGCCTCAGACTGTGGCTGTCTTTTGTAGGGTGTATTATAACAGTATCACCGCGGCTTTAGGGATGGGAGTTCTTTCTTGTTGAATCTCCGCTGAAACGGTCAATCCTGTTTTCTACGATCTTCTTTAGTTTCTCGGTAAACTCGCAGGTTGTCCAAATGCTTCTGACTTCTCTGCGTGCCTTCGGGTCGACGACCCGCTCGAGTCACCCGTACTAACGACTCTAGCGAATGACATAATTCATGAGGAGGCATATCACGAAGCTGTATGGCGGACGAGGCATTCGCAAATTCAGTTTATGCATGTTATTCCTTCTAAGGAATTGCTTATACGTTCTTACAACTTTTTTTTTTTTTTTGTGGGGGGGGGGGGGGGGGGGCGATGGAAGGCCCGGGGGGGGGGGGGGGGGGTTCATTTAGGACACTACAATGGCTAAAATTTATTTCCAATTTAAAGAGTCTCCGCTTCCTCGGGTCAACGTGCCTGTGGGCTCAAATTGCCTGTTTGCTGAATTGTTTTTGTTTCCTCCCGTATTTTGTAGATTTTAGTGTCGGTCATCTTGTTCGTGCATTTCAGCTGTTTGATTACCGACCGTTGTTCAAACGTACTTATTCGTTGGAAGGTTTACATCTCAACCTCTTAGTATGAGCCAGGCAGGTAGCCAGGATTTTGTTTAGGGGGGGGGGGGGGGGGGAGAGAGAGAGACAGAACAACATGCAAAATCATATGACAAAGTGCTGTATGAGGGGGAGGGGGGAGAGGAGGTCCCAGCAAAAAGGAAGATTTCGGCGGGGGGGCCCGGGCCCCATGCCCCCCCCCCCCCTGGCTACGTGCCTGGTATAAGCATCCAATTGCGACGGGGGTGGAAAAAAAGGGGGGGGGGGAGGAGCGGGAGGGGACTAAGTATGCCCGCGACCCCGTACGATCGTATGAAGCTGATCGAGCACCTTAGAGCCACCGATAATAGCAGTAATAGCACAACCTCATCGGTGTCAAATTCCTCACCTTGAGCACGTGCGTTGAAGCACACGATCGTCCAACCTCGTGACGTCTCGTCTCTCATCTCCATCTTTCCTCCTCTCTTTCTTTTCCGCATTTCCTTGATCGGCGTGGCTTTTCTTTGCGCCCACTCGCAAACCCTCGTATAATGGGGAAAAAAAAAAACAAGTGGCTATTGTCAAGCTCACGGAAAGAATCCACTGCTCGCCACCTTCTTCCTGCCTCCCATCCATCTCATTTTTTTTTTTTATTCGCGTTTCTTTGATTATTTATTATATGCTCTCCACGTTATATGTTTTCTGTTTTATTTCGGGGGAAACTTGTCCAGAAATCTGGCAACTCTGGGCCCTTCGCTTTGTCACGTGGTAAAGAGAACATAACAAAGGCTTTGGATTTGTGTGCGTGTGCAGTGAAAAGAAGTTCGGCTTTTAGAGTGTACCGAGCACACCTGCGCAATACCCCCCCCCCCCCCCAAAAAAAAAAAAAAAAAAAAAAGAAAAAAGAAATGCGTAGATGGTGGAGACGGGGACGAGATGCAGGAAGACGCGAAAGCTAGTTTTACTGGATTCGCGGTTTTCTTTTTTCCTCTTTTCATTAGTGCGTCTTTCCTTCCTTTTAATTCGGGCGCCGCGAGAAACGAACGAGTCTTTATAACGTGGCCGCCGCGTCTACGCGCGTTCTTGTTGCGCTTTCTTGCTTTGTAGCCTTTTGTGGCTTTTTTTTTTTTTTTTTTTCTTTCTTGTCCGGCGTTTGGGCAGGGAAAGGAAGAAATACGATGATGCGGTCAACCGCTATCTCTAGCACTACGCGCGGTTCTCAGGGTTACTGACTCCGCTCAATTTGCATTCGGGGTCGACTTTGACCTTAGTGTCGCGCAAGCCGTTCGGCGAGATCTTGTTCTTCGACTATATACCGATATCGGCGTCAACTAGTACAACCCTCGCGTTGTAACAACGCGGCTTTTCTCGGTCCTTTTTTTTTTTTTTTTTTAGTTATTACTTGCTTTAGCTGGCTCGAAGGAAGCAAGCCAAAATACCGTGGTACGCGTAGGTGATGTTATACGGTTGGTCATTGACTCTGGGAAGTTGTCCCCGAAGAAGTCGAGATGTGCGACTAGTGTTTCGATAGCGCAGCAGTGTGTCCCAGGCTTCAACAGTGCTAACCGCTCATTCACACTGGAAGCGGATCCGCGTTCGCAAAGCGGTTGCGAACGCAGTTGTATAAAGATCCAGTACAATTGCACGCGCACCCGATGACATCAAGTGCGCGTGCAATTGTACTGGATCTTTATACAACCGCGTTCGTGACCGCTTTGCGAACGCGGATCCGCTTCTGCAGTGTGAATGAGCGATAAGAGTTGTGACTTTCCGTTCCACCGCTAAAGCTGCGAATGACGTAGCGCTGTTCGATGCGAACCGCTATTCCTACACGTCTAATTTAGGGTCAGCGAGGAGCTTCTATGGATTGTCCCGCTGGATGGGGGGATCCTCGAGGAAAGTGTGACGCGACTTCGAAGGAAAACCGTCACGCTACGGAAAAACCGTCGATGCAATGACGTCACACAGTCCCGCCAGATTGAACGGATGGCGTTCGCGTGCACACCGGGACTTAACACGTGACGTGGCAGGATCACGGGGTTGGCTGTGATGTTATCTGTGACGTCACGTGGTTGAACGCGGCTGTCGTGTGACTCGTATCCGCGTCACGCTAACCCCGGCGCATCTCAAAACAAGCTGCACATTTTGTCTCCCGCTTTGGGTACACAATATTTTCTAAAAAAAGTAACTCGTCTTTTTTTTTTTTTTTTACGCGAAGCTTTCTTAGTTTCTTTGGCTAGTTGCTCCGGATTTCGTGAAGCCACATGACATGACGTCACGCGTCCTATACACCAATTCAGTTTCCCCGCTTAATTTAGCGGGACAATTGACGCCACGTGACCTTCACGCCAGATCGGTCTTGCCCGCTAAATTTAGTGGGGAAATTGATGTCACGTGACCTACACACCGATTCAATTTTCCCGCTAAATTTGGCGGGGAAATGAATTGGTGTGATGCTAAGACGTTTCACGTATGCAACAGAATTGCCTACCAACTTTTTTAGGAGGAGGAGGAGGAGGAGGCGTTTTTTTTTTAATAAGTTGAGCACGGGCAGGTTGTTCGACTCAAGGCAACACTTGTTGGGCGGCGTATAAAAGCGATCGCGTCACGTAGGGAAGGGGCCACGCGAGCGCGCACCCCCACGAGAACCGGAAGTGGGCTTTCTCCACCTCACTTCCTGTCTTCTCCTTTCTGTTTCTTCTTCCGCCTTTCTTTATTCACCTTTTGTTTCGCTTTTTGATCGTCGCGGTGCTCACGTTCGCGTCGCTCGCGGCATTCTTTCTTTCTTTTTTTCTCGCGCCATTCACGATCCCAACTCTAGGCTTCTTTTTCCTTCTTCTCGCGCTGTTCGCCCTCTCCCTCCTCCCCCCTTTTTACTGGATGCCGCTAATAATAGTAGCGATAGTAGTGACGCGTATAAAAAGACGCAGCCTGACGCGTCCTCCCTCCTTCCCGAAGGAAGCTGCGCCAGCTGTGCCCGAGAGAGCGCCAGCTCCGGATGTGGTCTGCCGGCCGGGCGCTCGGTCGCGTTCCTCCGCTGACGCGTCTGGCTTATTTCTCCCTCGGGTTCCCTTTAAAGCTTCGTTTGGATCGTGTTAACGCCTGCGAAGGAAGTTACGGTACGGCTCTCTTCCTGCGTCGGGCTCGCTCTCTGTCCGAGTGGTTCTGCCGCGCCGAGTTGGAAGCGGCAACCGCAGCTATGATGCCCTCTTTTCCGTCTTCTGTTTCCGTCTCCCGTTGCTAAGATGGTTGTGATTATAACCGTTAAAAAAATGCTGACACCCCCCCCCCCCCCCCACACACACACACACACACTTTTTACCTTTTTTTTGTTAGGTGATTTATTGTGGTGTCATCGTCATATATCGTACGCTTTTAATTCTTCTCTGATAAATGTCTCGTATGCCTCTAGTTCTTCCCTAATCTATATTTCGTATGCATTTAATTCGTACCTAATATCTATACCTAATATTTGAAGTTATCTTCATCTTCTGGTATAAGAACTGATAGTACGAAATAATTGTACGGCGAAGTGATATTACAATAACGGTAATACTTCCCTAATACTGATAATGATAATCAAGCGTTGAGGAGGAGTGCTATAAAAGAAGTAGTTTTGTGTAAGTTACTTTTGAAAATTAATTAGTTGCAGCTACAGATACAGATAGTTCGTCAAAAATGTAATTAAGTTGCAGTTACTAAAAATAGAAACGCGTTACAGTGACAGTTTTTCGGGATAGTAACTTATAGTCGGTGACAAGTGAAGAGGTCAGGGCGAGGGAAAGGAAGGCTGGGGAAGAGGAAGCAGGTGGGGAATGGTGGAGAGATGGGAATGTCTCCACCTCTCCTCTCGAGCAATCCGTCTGCTTCCTCCTTCCCAGCCTTCCTCGCCCTGAACTGTTAACCTGCCACCGACTACAGTTACGTTAAAATACTTTTTTTTTTTTTTAATTTAGCTACGAAGACATTGATCACAACAAATAATGACTACGACATTCCTGCCAAGTTACCCGTATTACCTGGGAGACTCCCGATTTTTGACCAATTTGTACGATTGCCAGGAAAATCTCCCATGAAATACAAATCCCCCCCCCCCGCTTTCCCTCCTCGCACTTAAATAAGTAGTTTTTGCCGTCGTAACAAACGGCTGCTATGATAGCGAGGCCCAGCCGTCCTTCGCTAGCATCAGCAGTGCAATATAAATATAATGAAGTGGTCTTCATTTACATTTGTTATCAATATTTCTTTTTAAAAACCTCTAACCCCCCCCCCCCCCCCCCCCCCCGGCTTAGAAATTCTCCCGGGTTTGGTTTTTCCGAACTTGGCGGGTATGCTACGATATACATTTATTTGGGACACTCAGAAAACTCTTATTTCACTATTTGAAATATATATTACCGTCGCACGACTTTATCGAATCAAAGCGTTTGCTGCTTCGTTGCAAGATGGACTAAATAATACATTATTTAGTTCATGTTGTAAGGCAGCAGCAACAGCTTTTCAGAGAACACTTAACGTTCCCCTTTTGATGCTGTACACATCCCGGTCGTTGCTGAAGAGGCACTCGACGGGTGCGCTGGACGGAGTATTCAGACGTAAACAAACTTTCCTAATTATGGGAAAGCTAGTCGTTGAGGCTGGAGAGCGCTGTCGATGTGTCCGCCTTCCATCGCGCCGTCTCCATGCCTAGCGGTAGTATCGAGAAATGAAAGTCGAAACTCGCTCCGAGGTGCTTACGAAGGTTGGGAGGAAGAGGACCTCCCGGTTGCGTATACTTTTATGCAGTGTTTGCAGCTGGCAGTGAAGTTATCGCCAGTGTATTTGAAAAGGTCAAAGTGCAGTTGGTAACACCTGCCGTTCGTCTCTCATGGCAGCCTCTCGTTTGAGCGATAACGGTTAATTACCACCCAGCTATTTTCGTTGTAACATTCTCTCTCTCATCCCCCTTTCTCAGCCGATAGGAAAGGGGGATACCAATAAACAGACGAGTCCATTATAATAATAGTGAGGGGAGGAGGAGGTTCAACCATTTGGAACTGAATAAAGTGGAAAAGGCCGTTAGTATCAAACGAGGTAAAGAAAGGAATGGAATAAAAAAAAACGACACAAAGTCGTCTCGGAAAGCGTTCCGCTTTTCTTTTTAATCTTTTCTATGCGACGCATAACAGAAGACTCGGCCGTGGGTCACGGGCTCACTACCCCTGGTAAAGGGCAAGGCGACCGGCAGAAACATCGTCCGTGGCCCCGGTCAGACTAGGGTGCCTACATGTTTCCGCGGCGGAAACATGTAGGCACCCTAGGTCAGACAGTGTCCACCGGCGGCCACTCGCTTTCGCTGAGAAAGCTATCGCCGCGACTGCTGGGGAACCGATGGCTCTCGTTGGGTGCTAAACAGTTCACCACTACGCGCCGCGTGTTTCCGCGAGGTGGCTCTGTCGCTTGACTGAAGAAGCGGCAGTGTTCGATGATGCCGGAAAGGGTGAAGATGGGCCGAGAGAGCCCCGCACAAAAAGGTTGCACTGTGGCAAATGCTAAATGCGCTTTTCCGCGCGATGGAAAAGAAGAAAAACAAAACAGAAGTAGGAAAACGTCTGCCCTCTGCGCCGGCACTTTGCTCGAACGAAAAAAGTTTCGAGTTTTTGTTTTGTTTTCTTGCGTCTAATGTGGGGCCCAACCTCCGCGCATGGTCGAACCCCCTCTAGTGTTCACAAAGTGGGGTCATTTTTTCCCGAAAAGTATCTGTATATTGGCAGATACTTCTTAACTTTCTTCTTTCAAAAAAGGATTCAAGTTATTATTACAGTTACTTCGAAAAGAATGTATCAAGTTACGGTTTAAAGTTACTTCGTAAACAATGTATCGAGTTACAGTAGCGCGATGCTACCCAAGATTGAAGGGGAGGCGCAAGCCGGAATCTAATGGCTGTCTACACGAGTGCCAGCTCATTCCGCTTTTGTGCGTCAGAGCGTAAAGAAAACGTTTAAAATCGTCGGCCCGAGTTGATCAACCAGCGTGCTGCTTACAGACAAGTCCGCATTCGGCCATACCGGCTATAGTAAATCGTCACAGCCGCGTGGTAGTGTATTAGGTTTCACTATGTCTGGTGACAGTGTTCACTCGTGTTATACGGAATTATGGATTGTGCAGTCACGTTTGATACTGTAGCTATCCCCACGCCGAGAGCGACAGTCCAACGCATTGTCTTCATCGAGTGCGAGAGGATTCCGTGCAAAAATTCCAACCTCGATCGCTCTTTTTGCACCCTTACGCTCCCTTTTTTTTGTGTGTGTTGCGTTTTTGTTCGATTTCGTGGGCGTGCGTCAGTTTGCGCAGGTGACACTTCCGGTCCCTGCTCTCGCCACTTTTCGTTTTCTTCTTTCCGTGCGTTTTAAAAGTGTGCGGAGAGACCTCGTCTCGGGGCTGTGTGGCGTTGACTCTTTTCTCTGTTGGCAGCTGCTCGCACCGGGGAAAAAACTGGTTTCTTTCCCGACAGGGGTTACGTCTTCTTTCCCACTTTAAAAGGGACCACGAAATGAATTTTGGGCCTAGGGTTAAATCGGGTTTTTGCCGAGCGTATATGGTTTAGGGGCCCAGATGAAAAGTAGTACACGAGGGTGCTAGTTTTCTGACTGTAGAGTTCCGGGTATCGTAGTGGGTTGCGGAGAGCGTTGAGGGACGGCGAAAACCATCTAGGAAAACTGCCTATTATCGCTCCGCAGCCAATCCGATGGCGGCATTAGCCGTTAAGAACACTCGTGAACGATTTGACGCCTAAGCAAGAAGCGTGGTTATAATAATAGGTCCCGGCCTACTTTTCTTGTGCTCCGGTCGGTGACTAAACAGGGTGTTTGGTTTTAATGCGAACAAACGTATATGAAAAGAAAACCCCAACGGTAGATTAATGCGATCGGTGCAGGTGTGTTATTTTAATTGCATCTGGTGTATAGAAAGAAAACACTTGTTGCATGTATTTCATTGTTTTCGTGTTTACACTATAATTAAACATCAAAATGAGTTCTGGCTACTCTTGACGGCCCTTCCATCAAATCAAGAAATGCGCTGGAACTACTGTTGTACGTAGTATTTCTGCACGAGTTGGAATGAAAGATACTGCGTCTGCACTTACACTTGCACTCTTGGGCGAATTCGCCCACAAACACAAGCACGAGTGCAAAGGTACAAACACGCTGGCAGTACGCAAGTTTTTTTTTTTTTCTTTTTTTCCGCGAACATGCAGATTTTACATGGCGACCCCAACTTACGCACGCAGACACGCGCATGTACACAGCCCAACGTCAAGGTCAACTCCGATACATTCCGACATTGCGAGAATAATTTCCACGCCACGACTATCGCACGGCTTCGCTAACGCGAGCGTTTATTTATTTATATTGTTTGTTCGTTGTTTGAGCATATGCAAATGTTGGCGCCGAAAGCGAACGTGCGTTTGCCGGGGAGTCGTTCGAGAAGGGGACGAATGACTTTACACGAAAGGAGGGGAAAGCAAGACGTCCGGAAATCTCCGCGGAGAAATTCCGAAGATTCCGCTCGGAGGCAGGCGGGACAAGGTCGTTGCACGGGGAATGTCCTGCCTGCCTGCGCACCCTGGCAATCTCGAGCGGATCTCCGGAAGCGAACCCGTTCTTTCCCAGCCGCCTTTTCGCCGTAACCCGGCAAGCAACGAAAGCTAGCGAACCAACCAGAGCTTGGGATGGAGGCACGTGAAAAAGTCCTCGTTTCACCTTAAGCTGATGGGACCGATGGGAGAACACTACGTGTTCTATCATTGCCGAACTAATCAAGAACAAAAGAGGGAAGTTTAATAGGAGTCAGAGACGAGACGTTATACTCAATGGCGGCGGTTTCACGAGGGCCGCAGCTTTCGCCCCTTTTTCCAAGTTGTGCCTCCGAGAGAGAGCGTCGGATTCTTTAGGGGCGTGCCCTGGAACCCGCTAGATTTTACGGGGCTGGAGGTCGTCCATTTTGGGGCCATGCTCCAGTCGTGACCTTGAGTTCGCGTTCTCATCGCGCGCGCTTGGCGCTTGCGATGAGGGGAATGCGAAGGAGAAGGACGATGATTGCGCGATCATTTTTACTTTTTTTTTTCGGTTTGGGTGCACTACATGGAGAAAGAAGGAAGGACGTTCCTGTTCTTGACGTGTTCAGACGTAACCTCCTATATACCGACAAAGCCTGGCAGATCGCCACGAGAAGCAGCCGCCCGTGTGGAAAAAGTGGAGCGGCAGACAACGGATGGGAGGAGAGCCACGTGACTGGCGCCCCGCTGCGGCGAGACGCCGAAACACACTTCTCCCGAGCGAACAAGTGTGTTTCGTGTCCTCGCCGCTGCAAAAGCTGTGCGCTGACTTCCAGGTTCCCCGAGAAATGGCTCTATGATGCCCTGTTCTACCAGATCCTCGCGCTCCAAATTTGCGGCCGGGCACTCGATGGCTCCTTCGTTGAATTGCCAGGGTTTGTGAGTATAGAGGAGGCTATGGTTCAGAGCGAGCACAAGTTAGTTTATCAACGGGGGTGTGGGTACTTTCCAAATAAATTATATATTTTCTTAAATCCCACGGTTTTCTCTACAGTTTAAAATACAGTAATTGAAAAGCTTTTTTCTGTTTATTGGAACATTTATTTTGTGGATGTTGCATTTCTACAATATAAGCGACGGTGGTTGCATTGAAATCACTGTCGCTATTTACACTGCACCACGGACTTCCATGATACGGGCCCTCCTTGTGTGGGCAACTCTCCCGAGTCTCGCTTCCTTGAATGTATCGACAAATGAAACCGTCTATCGACGAATTCTGTAAATAACGGTAATATATCTGTCTTTTCTCGCTGTTATATTTAGCACTTGAGGGTGCCCTTACTCTTAAAGCATACCTACCCCGCAGGGATGATGGTCGAAACAAAGAAATAAAGTAAACCATTGCAGTTTTTGTTTTCGATTTATCGATCAAATCGTCACATGCAGAATTCCCCTTTATGAGGAACGTCGTGGATGCCAACTCCTGTCCAGACTTGTACCGTACGCATTACAAGTAATCAAATTACTAGTAATCGATTACTTTTTGGAGTAATTTTGTAATCGGTTGATTACTTTTATTAGGCAGTAATCACAAGAGTAATCTTATTACTTTTTGAAGTAATAAAATTACTTGTAACCGTTACTATTTTTCGACGGGACCCCCCCCCCCCCCCCCCCCCCCCCCCCGGGCACACGCCTGTTTTTTCTGAAATGACAAAAATAAAATTTGCTTTTTTTTTGGAACGGAAAAAAGAAAGATTTCTGCGGAGCTGTAGGAAACGAGGTCAATCCCTTTCTATGTACAGTTTCTGTGGAATGTCCGTTTTTTTTTTTTTTTTTTTTTTGAGCTGGGACTGGGAGTGGGAAGCCCCAGGGAAGCCACAGTGCGTGACAAAGGCCATTCAGGGCGAAGTTTGAGGGGGCAGAATGTAGCTTTGTAAGTCCTTCGTTCAAACTAGCCCCCTCACGCACGCACACACAGAAATAAAATAATAAAAAAAATCCTGCTTTGAGCACCTACTCGCAGCCCGTGGGAGAACCAGAACCGAAGAATGCCTAAAGCGGATGTAAAATATAACAAAGCCAGTTGAAATATTTCCCCTACGTGGTCTTTGTGACAAGCAATGTTTCGAGTTGAGAGGTGGTCGGGGCGATCTCTTCCGCTAATGGATACTACACATGATCCGTTTCAAATCCTGGAGCTGCTGCTCTTTTGTATAACATGTGAGCTCATCCACATGTGAATAATAAAATGAGCGACGCAAACTTTGAGCGACAACCCTTGCTCAAGCTTAACAAGATCTAGAACCCCCTCCGCTCCCCCCCCCCCCCCCCACACACACACACACACACTGGCGAACGCCCAAATCATTAAACTTCTTCAAACGAATTCTATGCTTGTGTACGCATTGTGAAGGTGCAACGACCACGAAGAGGGAACCAGTTTTTCTTCTTCAATACTTGTGCAAATGTGAAATATAGGTTGGAAGTAGTTCATTGTTATGAGCGCTAAAGATGTGTCTTCACACAATAAGGTAATTGGAAAAGTAACGGTTACTTCTTTAAGTAATGTCCAATTACTTTTGTCGTCGAGTAATCAAGTAATCTAATCGAATACTTTTTAGCCAAGAGTAATAGTAATTGTAATCGATTACTTTTTTTTAGTAACGTGTACAAGACTGCTCCTGTCTTCCAAGCCTCTCAAAGTCCTCCTTTTTTTTTTTGTTTATTGTCGCATGGCCGGCGGAGCTTGTGGCGCTGGTGTTCGGCAGCCGACCACGCTTCACTCACCTTTTCAAGGCCAAATTGGAGTTAGCTTGAGTATAAGAATGCGATTCCGCATTAATAAATGCATGTCATTGGAGTAGCAAATAGTGTGCGACAAAATGTCGGATAGACGTCATTACCAGGTCACCCTGTGACGTTGTGGGGGAAGGGATAGCACGGCGGGGGGAGCGCCGGGTCCTTACGAAGCCCGGATGCATCATCGTCGCGGAGTAGTACCTCGGGGCGGGGGCGTGGCCATGGGAGCGTGATGACCCCGGTCGAGGTGGCAATTACGGTGCACTGCACTCTCCTGCCCTGCTTTGGGAGCGACACTGCTCCGAATACGCTGTGAACTTCGCCTATTGTGACGAAGACCACTACGTGGTTGTTCCTGTTTCTCTGGAGGAGTCGCTAAAACGATTAGGAGTGTGCGACCGGATGCGTTTGTGCGCGAAGAATCTCGAGGGAGGGGCTTGTGCGCCGCCGGTACGACGATTGTGTGCGGCCGCGTCTCTTCTTGCTCTTTCGTCCAAGTTTCGTTGACATATGCCTTCCTACCGCTCTGGCCCACATAGGTTTGTGTTGTTTTTTGTCTGCTTTGAGTTTCCGAGGCCTTTTAAGTTTCTACGACACAGCAGGAAAGAGGGCTAGAGGTTTCGAAGAACAGTTCTGGCTCGAATATCAGATGACGCCTGGGGCCCTAAACTCGTCAAAAACAAAGTTGGAGCCGAAAGTTCGCGGAGCGCGCCGATTGGACGCCGGCGAAAAAGACGCCAAGTCATTGTCGGGATAGTCCAATCGGTGCGCTCCGTGCACTTCGGCCCCAACTTAGTGTTTGACAATTCTAGAGCCCCTGGCCGACGTATCAGATAAGATCAGATCTGGCTCAGGTATCTGGTTAGGTCTGGTTCAGGCATCAGATCAGATCTGGGTCAGATATTAGATCAGATCGCAGGCAAAGAACTCTTCCCTGCGATCCACGGCTTTTTAAAAGCAAATTTGTAAAGCTTAAAAAAAAAAAAAGAACCTTAGACTTGTATGCGCATTGAGGACAAATGTTTTATCTTATCAAAGACAAAAAGTGTCGTTTCCTTTTCAATGACAACCAAATCTTCTGAGAACTGCTTCCCTCAGCATATAAGCCACGCGGGAAAAAAATGAATTTCTTTTTTTTTCTTCTTTTTCTTTTGGCTAGTGCCTAAAGTTTAATGTTCCACACAAGCCTTTATGATTGAATTTCTATAAAACCGCCGATCAGTCGCCCCTAGTGTATGTAACCTTTAGTGACTGGCGAAGCTATGTAATCGAATAATTTAATTTAAATACACTCTCTTCTACCCGGCCACCAGGCGCGAGTTCACTGACCTGTGCGAGCGCATATTTTAAAATTTCTCCCGAGGGGTTGTTATAGTAGGTGTCAGGTGGGCCCTTTCGTTCCTAAAATATGCAGAGGAACTCATGTTGTGCCTCTTACGGCAGCCCCCCTATAATTAGAAGGCGGTTCAGCACGGAGCTTGTAGTTTGAGAAAGAAAGAAAAGGCATTTGTCATGTCGAGAAGGCCAACGTCCGTGGTCACTTCTGGCAGCTCCGAAGCTTCGGGGCACCGGTCATACGTATACCAGAGTGCGGCTCATTAAAGGGATGGTGAACCGAAATTTGGATTTCAGGAAAACAATGCAGGAGATGTAGGCGGGACGCTACAATCCCTACAACACTACTCGTAAGGCGATATCTCGAATGGACGGCCGTATTTTGAGAAAAAGAGGTCAGATTGAACAAGGCCGACGAGGCGCGTGACGTCAAGATATCTCGTTTCCTCCTCTCTTCGCTTCGCTTCCTCAAGGCGGCGGGGCGGAGAAGACGCGAGGCCGTTCCCTCTCCTTCTCGGAGAAACATGACGTCAACAAACCTGTCAAATGCGCCTCGTTTTCTTAAAAAATACGGTCATCCGTTTGAGATATCGCTGTATGAGTGATGTTTTGGTGTTTGTAGCATCCCGTTGCACGCTCTTGCCGCGTGTTTTGTGGAATCCAGATTTCGGTTCAGCATCCCTTTAAAGGGACCTATGAGTTTGTTTGTAAATCACCTATATTAATTTTAAATGAAAAGAAACGTGAGCGCGGATCAAATGATTTTTTTTGCTTTTTGCATACCTTAATTTCCCAAGATTAACTTCACACTTCCTAGTGCTCAGAAATTTCACACAAGCTAGTGAAATTGTACAGAACCTAGGAACCCGAAGTTACCGATTGACGTCACGTGAACGCTCTCCACTGCTGCCACGCGGTAAATACGTAATTTAACCGGACTCTCCCGAACTTGTTCGGTACTAAAGTAATCAAATTACTTCTAATCGATTACTTTTCGGAGTCACGTTGTAGTCATTTGATGACATTTATTAGGAAATAATCACGAAAGTACGAATGTAGAATGACTTGGAATTGTTACCATTCTTTCATTCCCTTTTCAATGGCATCTCCCTTTGTACAAGTTTCCTACTTGGGAATCCTGAAACCGGGTTTCCGACAGGAGGATGATTTATCAGAATTAATGGATTAAGAAGATACGCAGTTTCTAATTCGATGATTGTAATCTAACAATGGATATAGTGCAAAAGATCCATTTTGAGTCCGGCAGAAAAAAATGAGTTGTTTTGAAACTTTTGAGGTAATCGGAAAAGTAACGGTCACTTTTTCCAAGTAACGGCCAATTATTTTTCTACTTAAGCAATCAGCTAATCTACCTGAATAATTTTAAGCGAGAGTACTTGTAATCGATTACTTTTTTTGATTAACGTGTACGTGGCTAACAACATCAGCAACCTAAAAAACAAACAAAAACAACTGAGTCGCTTATAACGGACTGGAGCCATCATTCGTGTAGGACTACCTCCGATCTGCGTGTATAATATTTTACGCATTATTCTTTCACCGTCCGCTCGCAATAATTTTGACTTTGTTACAAGCGCCCATTTCTCGTGAATTAGTGCGTCGACTTGGTCTTGCCATAGATTGTGCCAGCGTGTTCTCACGTCGCGGTGGATAATGTTAAAGGGACGCTGACACAACCCCCCCCCCCCCCCCCCCCCGCCGCCCTATTTTTTTTTACTATTTTTGGCCAGGCGATTGAATATGGTGTCAGTACAGAGTCACGTATATTTGCTACAGAGTCACGTATATATGTAATACAGCCAAAGAACTCAACTGCTCGAAACCGAAACACGAGCACGGAAGCTCATGGCCGGAAGTCGCGTGGCCACACCCGACCGTCTTTTTTTCCTTTTTTTTTTTTTCTCCCCTCTTTGCCGTGTGATGCAGACGACAACAATGACATAGTTGCGTGTACCGTTTGTCGTGCGATTGTTTCGCACTTCTATACCTTTCGCTCGGATATGTTCTGCGCTTAAAGATCGATTGGCCGCTAGAACGACAGTTAGGGGTAGCGGTCCCACGTCCGTCGCAACGTTGGCCCGTTGAGCGCCGCCATCGCGTCGCGATAAGTCGCCATATTGAGAATGACCTGTACTCGTGCTTCCTGGGATCTGTGTGATATTTTTTTTTTCGATCATCGCATTTGCAGTATTTTTTTTTTTAGGTCACAAAAATGGGGTTTGTATTCTATCTTTCATATTAAACGCGTGCTTTAGATGGCCCACGGCTTTGTATATATTTGTACACGTAGTTTGAACGCCACGTGACCATGGAAAAGGGAGTGAGCGCCACGGAAACCGGCCAGTTCTTTACTGGCTGTTTTTGGGTGGAAAGAAAACGAATTTCGAGCCACAAATTGTGTTCTGGGTAGTTAGGCTCTTCTTATAGGTCATGCGTGTTCAAATAATAACCTCGGCGAGCATAGATACCCTGTCAGTGTCCCTTCAGACGCAAACGTGCGAGTCAGCCTTCAGTGAATTTCAAACTCAAAACATAAAATAAAAAAGTAAAAAATGGTTACACATAGCCCTCTCACGTGTCTGGCAACCCTGCGCGCCCCGTTCATCGTGTGCTCAATGTACCGAGCTGCGCGTTGGCCGTCCCTCGTACCATATAAAGGGGAACATGGTGGTATTCGGTGCCGCATGTCGGTGCCTCTGTGTCCCGGGGTTTTAACCCCCCGATCTTGTCGTTTTGTGGGAGGTGGGGTGCAGTCTGAGTCATACCACGTGCCGTCTGTCGCTCTATAACTCCCTCCCTTTTTGCCTTCTCACTCTTTTTTTTTTTAGAGCGGCCATCTTGGAAACAGCTGTGCCCACTACTTTTCCCACCCAGAGGGGGTCACGACCAAGGGTTCCCCCGGGGGTCATTTGAATGGCCTCGTTTATTTCGTGCCCGCATCGCGCGGCAACCCGAGTTTTGAGTACGACTCGGAGCTCTGCCGATCCGTCGCATTATGAAGCGAGGAGGTTTTCGTGTGAGTTATCGTGCGGCTACGTGCGTCTGCCATCCTGTGCATGTTTCGTGTTCACGTCTATTGGAGTGGGTTTATACGGTTAGGGGACGTCCCGAATCTGCCAACGTGTACGGGTTGGAGCAGGTTCGACGATTTCGAACTTTGGACGCAAAGTTCGACAGACCGACTTTTGTACGCATGCGCGAAAATTTGGGAACGAGCTGACGCTACTTGGCGGAGAGGAAGTGCAGTATTTGTTAAATACATCGTTTTATTGCATCCCATGAACAGGCGTTATACTTTTTTTTTTTTTTTTTACATTGAGTAAATAATTGGTAATCATTTCGTAAAATATAAATAGAACTATTTTAAAGCAGGAAATCCTTTTTCACGCTACCCCCCAATCCCAAAATTCCGCCCGTCCGTGGATTCCCCGCTAGGTTTAGCGGGAAAATTGATGTCACGTGACTAATACACGAATTAAGTTTCCCTTCCAAACTTTGCGGGAAATTTGATGTCACGTGACCCGACGTCACGGGACCTACAGGCTAATTCAGTTTCCCCGCTAAATTTAGCGGAAATGTTGACGTCACATGATTTATACATCAGTTCAGTTTCCCCGCGAAATTGGGCGGGAAAATTGATGTCACGTGACCCTACGTCACCTGACCTTTACTTTATATATATATATATATATACACTGTAAACGACCTAATTTTCGCGGGCTCAATTTTTCGCGAATTGAAGGCGATTCGCGAAAATTAGGTCCTCGCGAAAATTTAGTCGTTTACAGTATATATATATATATATATATATATATATATATATATATATAATTGATGCCACGTGACCTATACTATACGAGACTGTATATAGCTTCTAACCTAATAAAGTGATGTCTGAAATACTGCATTTCATGCATTATAGAACAATTTGAAGGTAAAAGTCGCTGCAAATTTTCATAAATGATTAGTTTACCAAACTTCGAAATTTTTTTGGTAAAAGTCAGTCAAACTTCATTAAACTTTACAAAAAAAAAAAAAAAAATGTTGGAATGTTTGCCGGATTAGCAGAACATCGGCGTCGACGAAACTTCCGTCAGAGGCATGTCTTTCGAACGCCCGGCTTCCAGCACGCGCTCCACGCCTTCCACTGTACCTTTTTTTTTTTTTTTTTTTTTTTGGGGGGGGGGGGGGGGGTGGGGCTGCGCGAGCGCACGTTTGAGGAGCACGAGACGGCGAAGCACTGTCGAAGGCGCTGGAGGCGGGACAACCGATCGCTTCTCCCTGCCGTCCTCATCTGGAGAACGGTAGACGTGACGTATAGTAGACAAACGTATACGCCGAAGACAGCACTCTTCAACGACGACGTGCCGCCGTACGTTACCTCTAATTCTTTGCTTCGCAATCATCGTTTTCCTCATTTTGTTCAGGTCATGTCGTGCGACGCAGTTTTTTTTTTTTTTTTTTTTCTTCTCACGGACGGCTTTATGCACTTTCCAAGGTGCACTGCACTTGCTCTCAGACCTTCTCTGCGCGATGTTGCAATGGGGCCTGGGGAAACGAGGCCGCGGCTTTCGAGCATTGTTTGTTGCGTTGCAGGAGCGTTGCTTAAGTTACGGCCCGGTTCCGCTAGCGGCGGCCGGGTCACAGTTCTGTTGGAGAGAACGGCCTTGCACTGGTGAAGATTAGACTCGAAAGAAGAAAATAATAATCATAATTTTGCGAATGGTGTGTTGAAAGGGCTGACAAAAAAAAAAAAAAAAAAGGATTGAGTTGGTTCGTGAAGCTGAAATTTGGCCGGCCATCTCGGTGTACACAAGTGAACGTCGCATAGGATGGCATACGCATTAGAGTCGTTTCTAACTGGACAGTGTGCAAGAAACTGGGTTTAATCCGCCCGTTTGTGTGTGTGTAAGGTGTTGTGTGGGTGTGCCTATGACTATGAGCCCGTATTTCTTATTTCTACGTGTCAGTGAGTGAGTGTAAGAGAGGGATAGCATTGAGCTGCCATTCCTTTCAAGGTTCACGCTCCTGTAAAAGTTATCGTGCTTGCTCCTAAAAAACAAACAAAAAAAAAACTCCGAATATATTTTTTTATTTAAACGGTTTTTGGTCGTGCTTACAAAAAATATTTAGAGGAAAACGGCGGGTGACGCTTGATTGCCCAGCATTCGGCTGCAAAGTATGGGGTTCGTGAAGTTCATAGTGCGCTTGAGAGAGGGGGGGGGGGGGGGGGGGGGTAGTAGCGGTAGGTTTTCGGGGTCACGTGGCACTCGCGAACGGCGGTACGGTGGTGGCGTGTGTGAGCGAGACTCCTTTCCCGTCTGTCGGGGTGCACGTGGGTCGGTCGTGACTCATACTTGAAAGAAAGAAAAAAAGTGGAGGGGAGGGAGGGAAGAGCGTCTGCGAGTGGGAAACGTGGAACGACGAGGGACTTTAAAAATTAAATGAACGCGAGGTAGTAGTGATAATAATATTAAAATGCGTGGAGTGCATCGACTTGATTTTAATATATGTATTACATATATTTTTTTGTTATTTTTATTAGGAAGGACGAATCGCCGGGAAGTGAAGTTGAGAGCGTATAACGACCCAGAGGGAGAATTTGCTTGCAAAAAAATCCGTCCCGTGATTTGTTTTTTAATTGTTGAAAGGATTGTTTGATGGGCTTGATCGTTTCCGAACAAGCTGGTCTAGGCTGGATACGCAGCAGGAACGTAGATTCAAACGGCCGAGTAGAGTGTGCCGGTTGAACGAAATGGTGGCCTTCTTGAAATTATATTTCTTTTTCTTGGCGGTTCAATAGACCCATTTTCAAAAGTGTCTGCCCTCCAGTGACTGCTGCGTCGATTATCCCAGGTCGCCATATTTTGCGAATGCACATTGAGCGTGCGTTAGACGCGAGCGATGCGTCAGCGCTGGGCGTGATCTTAGATCCCGTCACACGCTTCGCGCAGGAAGAGACGCCCGAAATATGGCGGCCCGCCAGTGTTGCCCGATGAACCTTTGAGAGGATGAATGGATGGATGGGTAACGGCTGTAAACTTTATATATATCGGGTGGTAGCTTGCGCCACCTAGCCGAGAAGTTAAGAACCAAAAGTATATGCTTTCTTCGCCAATTTTGTTACCGTCTACAACTTTCACCAGGCGGTATGGGATATCACCAGTATGACCTCTATCGGGAGGCTTGCCGTTTGCTTAGCTTTCTACACATCTACGAAGGTCGATTATAGAGCGCAGTCTCTTTCTAACCGATGTTCCTTTGTTTGTAGATGTACCGCGGTAGCATTTGTTGTTCTTTCAAAAAAAGATAGTTGCTATTTCGCTGTGTTCTCGCGTCGTAGGAAACTGCTACGAAATCGTTTGTTTTTGCCCCCTTGTCCGCTTGCCAAGTGAGACGCGCCACCTGCTCACCGAACTGTAAAAAAAAAAGAATATATATATATATATATATATATATATATATATATATATATATAATTGCTTGGGTTGGGAGGCTGGTCGAAGAGGGCATGCGTGAGCTCGACGAAATTAATGCAGTCGGAAATATATGATGAAAACACCGATAGACGGACGTGATATGTGCGGATAATGGGGGGAAGTTGGTTTCCTGCTGCCATGGCTTTAGTTTCTCACTGTCTCTTTCCCTCTCTTTCTCTCTCCGTCCGCTTAGGAACACCAGCAACATCTGGTGTTCCTGGCGTTCTTTTTTTTGTTCTTTCTTTTCCGGCTGTTTATTTCTGGACAGTGGATGCCGTGTGGAAGCTGTGCTCGCCTGATGCGCATAGGCGGGCATGTGTTATGTGTCATGTGCTTCGCTTTATCTCTCTAACGTGGAAATCCGTTTTTTTTACGTCATTATGGGTATTGATTTTGAATAAATGGAGTTTGCACCATGATATTTTAAAGCTTTATGTCGTAACCAAGCACGAACCTTCCTTGCTCGCGTTGGTCGCACCGTAGCGAGCGAGACCACGAGGAGAGTTTCACCAACGGAGCGCAGCTGTTGGCCTGACGTCATAGCTCGCGCTACTAGTGGTGTTGCGCCGTGCGCAAAAAAAAGGGGGGGGGGGGGGGGTCGGTAGGTATGCAGTGCGCTAACACTCCACTTCCCCCTCCCCCCTTTTCTCCCCTCCCTCCTCCTCCTCTGCTGCTTAGGAACGCTGCCTGCGTAGCAGAGTAGGAACTGCGTATGGGTGCTATGGCACCTTCATCACACATGACGGAATGTCAAGAGTCGAGGAAGTATTTGCGTTATGGTTGTTATTTTTTTTTATTTTTCGGCGATTCACTTTCAGGAGTTTGTGTCCGTGTGGAACGTGTGGTACGTATCGAGAGGGCATATTTCCTGCGTTAGGTGCGTCTCTGTCTCGATCATTAATTTATTTTGACATACTATTAGTCCAAGTTGAGAACTTTGATAGGAGTGGTAATTACGATCACACTTTGTATAGCAAGAAATAAAAAAAGTCAAAAGCGGCAAGCAAAACAGGCGGAAAAACGCCGGTACATAGGCTACAAACAATGTAAACTAAAGGCGGCATCCAAGGAAGCACTATTTTTATATTTTTACTGGCGTCTCTGTGCATGGACACCGAGTTCCGAAAATGGGAGAAGGGAATTCTCTAGTTTTCATTTGTGATATTTTTTTCTTCTCTATGGAGTCCAACAGTCATAAATAATAGTATGAACGATTTTGTTACCCATTTCAAGAAATGCTCGAATTTCAGGTCCTAACTATGCTCTGCCTGTTCGCATATTGGATTTCATTCCGTTTGGCTATAAGCGTCTGTCTGCATAATGATAACTGTTATTTGCGGACAAAATTATTGGCGCGTGCTACTTGAATAGCTCGCGCTTCTCGCAGACTACCACCTATGAACGAAGCAATGACCGCTTTACCAAGGGACAAACGATTGTACCGCTTTATACAATATCATCAGTAATTTATTTCGAAAATGCTGCGTAAATTACGCGCTCATTTTTTTTTTCTTTTTTATATAAAAAGAAAAGAAGAAAAAGAAACTACTTTATGCCGAATAAAGAAGCATGGGAAGAAACAGCTAGAAAATGATGAATGTTGGTCGACGCTTCCGTGTCAACGCGTAATGGTTGCGCCTTCTCGAGCACGTTTTTCGTGATGAGACGATTTAGAACGGGAGCAAGCGCGATCGGAACACCCGGTGTTTTCCCGTGCACACGACGTGGGAACCCGAGACGGTTCGCGGGAACTTTCGGCCGTTGTAGCCTGCGCCTGGGAGTGGCGGCCGTCCAGTTGGCACCCTTGCCAACTGGCAAGGGTGCCAACTGGTCCAAGGCGGGATCACACACTTGCGTTTCGTTGCAACCGAGTGTCCGTCAACCGGTTTTTAAGCCTCTTGTAACTGGTTACGACCGGCTGCGCAGCTTGTCGCACACTCGGTTGCAACTTGCAACCAAACGCGAGTGTGTCAACCGGCCTTTAAGCTTCTAAACAGTCTTAATAAGGTAAGCGTTACGTAACGCTTACCTTATAAACGCTTACTCTCTAAAACGTAATGCTTTAAGGGTAAGTGTTATCTAACGCTTACCTGATAGACCTTGTAAACGCTTACCCTCTACAACGTAAGGCTTTACTGGGTAAGCGTTACATAACGCTTACCGTCTAAACGCTTACCCTTGAAAACGTAACGCTTTAGAGGGTAAGCGTTACGTAAGCTTACCTTATGAACCTTCTAAACACTTACCCTCTAAAACGTAACGCTTTAGTGTGTAAGCGTTACGTAACGCTTACCTTCTAAACGCTGGTTCGGTCTTTAGATGGTAAGCGTTACGACCGCGTTACGACTTCTTGCGTTTCACTACGGCGCGTTGCACAGAGCATGGCTACCACAGCAACCATCTCGTCGTAAGCAATCACAAGTCGTCGTAACGTCGTCGATCACACTCAAGCGCAAATGTGTGTTAACGCTTCACCATCGACGCATATCTTCCTGTTGCCTTCGTCCACTGCCATCGCCGAAACACCGAGAGATGCAGAGTCGTGCTGGTGTCTTTGAGCTGTGGACCATACGCCGCGTCGGGCTTCAAGCTGTGACCCAAACGGGGCCGAAACCGCGATAAAACGAAAGCCCCTCCAAAAAAGTGTCCGGGTCTGTTTTTAGAGAAAAAGAGAAAGATTTATCTGGTTGCTCTCCTTCTCTCCTCTGCGTTCCCTTCTCTCTCTCGCTGTCGTTCCTCTTTTCCGCCGAGCTTTTGGCTCCAGCGGCGCCGTGACAGGTCGGCACCTAAGGTGGATGGGTGCCTGATGACTTTATGGGCTTGAGAATGGGACACCGGCGACTCACCCCGCTTCTCTTGCTTTTTATAGTGTTTCTGAAATGGGCAGCGTACTTTTACGCCAGTGTTTTCTTTTTTTTGTGTGTGTTATGTTTTGTTTTTTTGTCCGCTTCTCTCTGCACCTGTGGGGCACTTGGACGGTCGTTCTTCCTCTCTTGGCCGCCGCCGGCACAGCAACAGACAGTCTCAACAATCAGTAGACGCCGCTCGCAATGATTGGCCTGCGTAGCCCGCAGCATGTTTTCGACGATTATAGCGACTTCGTGCTTTTTTGTTTTTTTTTTACTCGGTGTTTTGGAAGTTTCCAGTCGTTAAACGCGCTCTTAGAATTCGGCAATTTTGTGAGACTTAATTTTTTTTTTGCTAACTTTGTTTGTTTTTTACTTTTTTTTTTCTTTTACTGGCGCGCACACAAACACGGGAGCTATCGAAACGCCTTGTCTACTGAAAGCATTTCATGTGGTATTAATCTAAAAGAAAATATTAATAATTATTATTCGTGTGTATCTCGCTCGTTCGACCTCGACTCTCTTCTTCTCTGATACTGCAAATGAGCTTGCGTTTTAACGGGCCTTGTTTTAAACGGTGTTTTAAAGACTGTTGTCCACATTTCCACATTACATGTTTTGTTTTTAATGATGGCAGCAAATTTGCTTGCGACCTCGTGTTACCATACAAGCGGTAGTGGTAGCTGGCCTGAATCAGTTTGTACTTGTAGCCCTCGATCTACATCGGGAAAATGAGTACGGGGTAGCCCTCGTTTCTTCATCCAGATGGCGCTCTGTTTTTATTCGATGATTCGTATTTGCACCCTTATACGTACCAGAATTGTATTTTGTGCGAGGTTTTTTTTTTTTTTTTTTGATCGAACACCGATTAACGTATCGGGCAATCTACGTGCAAGCTAGCGCACGCAAAAGACACGAAAAGTTTTTGCCACGTGATGACGCGCAGAGAGCGAGCTCAGGTGACGAAGGGAAGGCGGTCGATCGGTCTGGCTAGCTCCCATCAGCCTAGCTCCCATCAGCCTAGGGATACGAACGGCGTATAGCGCCCATGCAGCTGGGAGTATCCTCCCCTCCTAACCACGCTCACACCACTACGATAGCACACGCCGGCCACTGTAGCCTTGCGGCGAGCAAGGGCAGCAGGGTTCGTGAGAATTTCCCGCGGTCCTTTTCCTCGAAAACGACACAGTGGCCGCCCAGCACAATTGGGACGTCTCCCTTCTTCTCCTTCGGCGGCGTCCCTCGTTCTGCGTCCCCCCCCCCCCCACCTCCCCCCTCCCTCCCCCCTCCAAAAAGCACCCCTGGAAGGGGGGGGGGGGGGGGGGGGAGGAGACGGACAGCGGAGGGTGTCCCGTCCGATGGGAAAACTCCTTACGCTAATTGGTGCCGCCTTCTTTTCCTTCAGGGTGTGGGGAGGGAGGAAGATGCCTGTCGACAACGCGTTTCTCTTTTTTGATCGTTTCGGTCCTTACACTCTGTTTCATCTAACGATAGACCGTACGTGGACGCCACAGAGCGCTCCCAGCCAAGCACTCAGCTGTGAGTGTTAACACGTGACCACGCTTCCCGCGCGTCGCGGAGCAACTCCCGACGGTCACGTGACTCTCGCGAGGACATTGGATTGGCTCCGATGGCTCCTGGAGCGTCCTCTGCGGTCGATCGTAAGGGGAGCACAGGCGAGGGACGACTGTGGCCTTGTGTTCAAGTTGGAATGGTTTGTCCGAGGCGGACCGCGAACCGTTTTGCTGCAGCCTGCTGGCAGACGCCTCCCCTCTCCACTCGCCGCCGCCGTGTCCGTCTCTCCAGGTTTCCCTAAACTTCCCCCAGTCAAAAACGAAAGCCAACTCCTTGTTGTTGTTGTTGTTTTTTTTTTTTTTTTAGTCTCGCGTGTAGTTTGAGAACTTTGCGGGGATTTTTGGAGAAGATTGAGACGGCAGTCGTGACTCGTGTGTCGGACCACCGCGTCAAGTTTTGACGGCGCTCGCGTGCCTGTTTGCGGCGTGTTATTGCGCGCTGTTTGTCTTTCCGACGTTTTTGACCGATTAGGGATCGAGTCAGCGTGAGTCGCCGCGGAATCTCTCTGCGATCGTCTTCGTCCCGACGAGTTCATCTCTGACACCGCACCGTGAGTTTGGAAGGGGCTGGCTTTCACCTATCCGCATTGCGAGCTTGTGAGCTTCAAATGGTCGGTTAGATCCGACGGGTGTTCATACGTGTGCCTCTGAGGATTGCTAATCTACCGAACTCCAAATGTTGCGTCGCGTCGGGTGATACTTCGCTGCACTCAAGTAACCTGTACGTAACCACTTCACAGATGGTATGTAAACCCTGAGGCACGGCGAAAAAAAAAAAAAATTAAAACGGGCAAGACGACGTGTTTCGGGGTTTCGATTATAAAGTTTCCTAACCGACTCGCCCGCTTAATTTCGCTTCTGGCGGTGACAACTTTAACGTCAACGCACACGATGAAATGACGATAACCGCCTGCTCGCGGCCATCTTTTCCTGCTCGGCCAAGGAACGTGTTCCGAGCTTGCCCGGTAGATTTGTTGCGGGCAGGTTCAAACTCTGTCAATGCACAGTCCAGTGACTCGGCAATTTTTTTGCCCTAGCGATAAGTGTTGGTAAGGTGTATAGCACCGGCAGGATAAAAACGGCAGGGCACCCCCTTCGGATGCCCAACGTCCAGCACGCGCGCGTGGCCTTCCGTCGTGCTTCGCTTGTGCGTGCACGCTGGAAGCTCACGAGAGCCCAAAGTGTTCTCGAAGTAGCGAAGCTCGCTCTGGAGGCCGGACAGCTGTTCTTACCCTGTTAGTGACTGGAATACCTGTTATTCGATCGATTTGAACCGCCGAGCGCTCTGTCTTCTGGGGTACTTCCACGGCCGCTCGATCTGGAGAGGTGGGAATCGAGCGGCCGTGGTACTTCCGATCGTGCGTGGGCCCCGATCACAAAAACTGCGCTGATATGTCGGAAGCGGGACAACGTAAAGCATTACATTTTTTAATGAGTGCGTTTTATTGTATAAAAGAAAATAAAAAAAAATGCTAAGTATTTTTTTTGGTGGGTAATGGTGTTAAAACAAACATCATCTATTGTAAAAAAAAAAAAAAAAATCCTGGATGGAAGAAAGGAAAGGGTTAGTCGCGCTGTATGGCGCTGTGGCCCATTACGTCTTGTACCGAAGGAAGATGCTGCGGTCCCGCGCACTCGGATTCCTTTGTTCCCCCTCGCGCGGTCTTTCCGCTATGCCACCGGAAGTGGCACGAACCTTGTTGAACCGGAAATCGAGATCTCTCCCACCGCCATCTCGGATCTTCAAAGGCGGGTTCGCTGCACCGGCGCAAGGTGCGCTGTCTCACTCTCTCTTTCTCACTCTTTCAAAAAAAAAAAAAGAGGGAAGAAGAAGAAAGAAATAAAGTAGATAAAAGAGGACGACGACAAGTTTCACGATGCTTTGCTTGCGCGAGGGTGGAGGAACCCGAAGGCACCGGAAACGAGTCGTGCCATTCGCACCGGCCGTTTTATTTCTTTTGTTTGTCGTTTCTTGTTGTAGTTTACTATTTTCCGCGCTTCGCTGATTGGTCGTCTTCGTGACGTTGAGTGCCGTCATTTCCGCCCCCCCCCCCCCTTTTTTTTTTTTTTTTTTCCTTTTGGCGGCGTTGGCGGTGGCGGCAGTTTGGTCTCGTGCCCGTTGGTTCTGATTCACTAGTCATGTGTGTGTCGGCAGACGCTTGCGCGTGGCTCTCCCCCTTCGTATGGCGGCGACGAGTTAGTCGTGTTTGTTCGTTTCTTCCATCTGTGATAAAGGCGTCCGTTGTTGTGAGAAGTCGCCGCGGCAGTTACGCACAAAGGGGATAAACGTGTATCTCCGAGAGCCTTGGGAGGAAAAAGAATTGCGCTCGTCGTAATTCAATTTGCCAAGTTTAGAACGTTCTCTGCCGTCCTGTGTCGTCTTGTCCGTCCCTGCGTTTCTTGTTTCAGTGTTCGAATTTCATGCACTAGAGCTTTTATCCCGAGTCGCACCGGATATTACGATTGTCGGGGCAGAAAGCGCTTTGCTTGTTGCCCATCCGATGCGTGTTAGCGTCCTTTAGTTGGAAGTACGAACGCGACCCAACATCTCTGAGATCTCGGAAAGAAAAAAAAAAAAAGTGGCGTGTCACTCTGTTGCGTTTTTATTAGGAAATAATGCCACGCATGACTCGTCATTTTCGGTTTTCTGAATTGCTTGGTTGAGTTATCGCCGTAAAAGAACGATCCGGGGAAAACCTACTTTAGTGTCCTTTTAAAGGCCGCGACATGTGGTCACGAATATGAAAATGAAAAAAAAAAAAGGTGCAAATTTAGAAAATAACATCGCACGATACGAGTACAACGAAGCAGCTGCATCAGCAAGAGCTTGTCACTTTGTGTTAGAGCCAGAAGTTCTTTGTTTCCAGTTATGTTTCCTCGAAATTTCACTTTTTTTATGTCTGTTTTTTCCCTCGCCTGATTATTTTATTCGGCTTACGGTGAAGGCTAGGGTACACGCCAGAGAGCGAGGAGGAGGAAGAGGACGCTGGCTGCGAGGCCAACGCGACATAAACTGCGCTGGGAAAGCGAGCGCCCGAGCACATACTTTATTGTCTTAATCCCCCTTCCGAGTGTATTCGGTCCCCTGCTTGGGAACGCCACGGTGTCTGGGTTTCCACTGAGTGCCGGCTGGAGCAGCGTGACGACGACGCAACTGCTCGCTCGCTGGTCGACTGACCCGGCGGTGGCGGGCGATGCTATCGGGGCTCAAACAAGGCGCTCTGTTTGGCTTACTGCTCCTGACCGCGGCCGCCGATAGCGCGGCTCGAAAAGCCTCTCGCGGAGGGGGCCGCCCTGTTTTCCGGTCGCCACGGATTCCACTTTCTCTCTCTTTTTGTTTTCTCCTTTCTTTCTTTTCACTGTCGCGATGCTCAAGTGCACGTCAAGTGCCAGATTACGTGGTTTCACCTTGCGCGCTTGCCTTTGTCCGGAGTGTCCCCCCAAGCCGGCGAAGCGTACACTCTAAAACAAAAAAGCCTGTGAGGTCGCTTTCCCGCAGTACACAGAAACAGCAGTTCTAGCGAATGACGTAGCTCCAAATAGAACTAAAAACAAATGTGCGCAAGGAGTTGAAAAACGCGGACGATAACCCGAAAGAAATATAGAATTTTAAAAGAACGTAACACATTAAAACATTTTGAACGGATCATTGAGACAGCCTAGGACATTGAGACGATGGAGCAGTATGATCGGCCCAGTACACTACTTCTTCCTGCCTTTACCTGCGCACAAACTCTGGCACGACGGGAAGGCCCCAAAATACGTGCTTTCGCATTCTGTCCGTATATTGGTAGGCAACACCTACAATATTATAAATTTAAGAAAAGTCGCATATCCGAAAATGCGTGCACTGTATTTGGTCGGGACGGGGGGGAAGTCGTGAATTGAGGTTGGCAAACCGAAACCGTGACCAATCTGTTCCGAAGATGCTTTGCGCGGCACTACGCCGCTGGCATCGCTTCGATTTTGCGAAAGGTCTATTACTTTTATGCAAGTGAGCTCGTGTGCGTGTTTCGAGTTCATTTCCTTTGTTCGCTCCCATCGGCAGCAGCGATTTTCCGACATTGTTTTCATCAAGCTTGACTGACATCAGTTTGACCTCCATCAATCAGGCTCGGGGGGAAGAGAAGTTTCGTTGCCCCGCAGTTTTACTTGGTGTATCTGCGCGAAAGGACGACACCACCAGGCCGAGCTGAGATAAATGATCGCAAGCTCGAGATATGCGTTAACCAACGACACATTGGTCTCGTCAGCGCACACTCTCTCTCCCCAAACGGGAATCACTCGTGCACGATAACAATATACAGTATTCCTCTTTTGGACGTCGACATATGTACCCGCGTCTCGTTCAAACGAAAACCACTAAATAGGCCACGTTTCACAGTAATGACGCTTGAGCCATGTTGGTGCTTAGAATTCTTGTTGCCGGTTATTCCAGGTTTTATCTGAAGTCGCAGGACACGCTTTTCCGTCCTTCGTAAATGGTAAAACAAACCCGCGAATTGAGCAAGACAGCTCCTGAGTTTCCTGACGCCGGATGTATAGCGTGCCGGCAACAGCCAGGCGGCGCCAGCAGAGTGAGAGCCCACGGTTATGCCCTGTCTTGTTGTAACTTGGCAAAGGGTGAACGATAAGCCCCACATTACGTGCCGAAAACTTCGAAATGCGCGACGTATACGAGCGCAACCCACATATATTGGAGCATGACGCAGCGAAAAGCCTGATACTTCTTCGGAATAGAGGCGCGCTCCGGTGATACGCAGTCACGCTCCCATTGGCCCGCCAGGGCCGTAGCTTCCGCTGTACTGGCATGTTTCGCGATCACGGCTTCCTGGGATACCCAGTAATTCTTGCTTCAGACACTAGGCTAAGCGGCGCCACCAGAGTAAAAGTTCACGTTTGAACAATGCAGCCGCCATTCCCAGGGGTACCCAATATTTCAAGCTTCAGTCGCTAGATGGCGCCAAACCAAACAGCATTGCAGGTTGCCTATAAGGTGTTTCAAGCGGACCTTCCGCTGTAAAACGAGCCGGAAAAATCGACGCCTGCACATAGAGAGCTTTAACTTTCACCGAATGTGCAGTGAGCAGGCCAGTCTTACCGTGTGAAATCTCAAAACGTAGTTCTCTCTCTGTAAAAAAAAAAAATAATAGAGAAAGATACTTGCCAATGTCCGTTAGGCTCGGTCGAGTTACCGACGCTATTAAACTTGTGGCGCCATCTCCCGGTACGCCCAGCGAGCAGACGACAGAGTGCTTCGTCTGCTCACTGCGCCCATCGGGAGATGGCGTCACAAGTTAAAAGCGTCGATAACTCTGTCGTCTGCGAACGGGCCTAACGTAAAATTGAAAAAAAAAAAAAAAAATTCCCGTTCTATTCTTTTTTTTTTTTTTTTTTTTTTTTTTACAGAAAGAGAATTGCGTTTTGAAATTTTACACGGTAAGACCGAGCTGCTCAGTGCACATTAGGTGAACGTTTGAGCTTTCAATGAGCGGACAGCGATTTTGCCGGCTCTTTTTACAGCGGAAGGTCCGCTTGAGAGACCCTATGTATAAAGCACAGGATGGTATCATTTTTTAATCCTAACCATCGCCGAAGGCACAACAAAATGTTGGCGCCCACGAGAAAATCGGGGAACCTAGTGGTTCTAGTTCGGACAGAAAAAAAAAAAAAAAAACGGGATAAAGCAAAAAAAAAAAAGAAAGAAAAACGAATGTTTATGGGGCGCCAGTCGTTCATTATCAAGTCCGCGTCATTTTGCGTTATGTTTTGCTTCCGCAATCTTCCACGAACTGCATGGGCGTGCGCTGCCGCCGGATATACAGACATGGGTTTTTTTTTTTTTTTTTTTTTTTTTTTTTCCCGTACGCTTGTCGGAAAACCCGTTTAGCCATTTTCGGCGTAACGAACCTAACGTCACGTGACCTAAAGATTACTTTATTTCCGCACTGCCCAAAGCAACCCTTAACAAACAAAAATTCTTGTACGGCAACGCGCCGTCTTGTAAATACCGAAGACAACGACCCTCAGTGTCTTTTTAATTTGTTATTTTGTAAGTTGGACATCTGGGCGGGGGAAGCCTCGTGGCGCCGCCGCGTTCAACGGACGGAGACGGATGGCCGAATGACGTCATAGAGAGGCGCGTAGTATGACGTCACGGGAGAGTGCCCTACGACGTCACGCGATCTACAGGAAGTGCCGCGCGCCTCGTCGTGTCGTTTGTCTGCTACGGGAGTTAGCGGTGCGCGCGACTTGCATGCAAATGAGGGACGACCGGGCGTCTCTCTTCGTTTTTTTTTTTTTGTTTTGTTGTTTGTTGTACGTTGTACATTACAGTGCTTGTTAGCCCTTGAGCGGAAATGCATTTGCTTTTATCCGTTGCCGCCGTGCTCCTGTAAAGGGAAAGGGGGTTTGACCGTCGAGAAATGGTCATTTGGGACAGTCTTTGGGTAGAGAATGGCGACAAATTTCTTATGCTCTTTTTTTTTCTTTTTTCTTCCGTTGTTCGTAGTTTTTCGCCGACGAACGGCTGCTTCCATACATCGCTTCCTTGTGAAGCACTTACCACTTCCACTCTTTTAGCTTGGCTGTTTTGTTATTGGTCGATTTCCTGTTTTGGGGTATGCCAGTTTTGCTGCGTATTAACTCTTCAACACTTCGAACGTTTTCTTGCTGCATTTCAACGCGCGACCACCTCGTATCTCTGCGCCCGCTTTTGTCTTTGAAATTTCTGTTCCCTCGTTTTCCCGTATGAAACCAAAGAATGCCTCGATCGAGCTTCGACTAAGTTCTTCCCTTTGTACGAAATTAACATTTAGAGCCGCAACTTCGACGTATTCCAAGTCTGATAACTGAATGCAGAAATCTATTTTTTAACACACTCTGGATTCAGTTTCTCACTTCTCCGAGCCCGTGCATGGGCGCACATGTCGCGGGCGCGCTTCTAGTATGTGACGTTTATTGGCAAGCGCCATTCGAACCCCCGGTATACAATCACACCTCCTTTATATATCCGTCCAACCTTCAAATAGCGATTATTACGTAGCGCATTACGCCTATAGTAAGCACGCTCGTCGTCGCTGTGGCTATCTCGGCGCGCGATCGGTCAGCTCGATTGAACCCGCCAGGATTACGACCGACGACCGGCGAATTCTGCCTTTTAAGCTGCCGAGAACATAAAATCCGCGTATATACCTGTCACTCCGCGAGTTGCGTCGCTTTTTTACCTCCCCGCTCGGACCACGGTGGAAGCTGTACCGACGCCGCGTGGCCCATCAGGCTCTTCGGGAGTCACCACGTGACTTACCCCTCTTCTGTCTGTTCTTGCGGGTACATTTGCCATGTGTGTGCGCTTGTCGCGTGTGCGTGTGTTCGTTCGTTGGTCGTTCCCACTCGTCGCCGGTCCACGTCGTGTTCGGCCTTCTTTGGTGCACCGGTCGTTCGGTTGGGTGGGTCGGACATTCCCGTAAAACGTTTTTCTCCGTTGCGACGTTGCGATGCTGGCATTGCCTACTCGTGGCCTCTGGGAGGATTAAAGTGTCGCGTCGGATTAAAGCCCGAGCCAACCCTCCAAAAAAGAGAGGGAATTTAAGGAGAGAAGAAATAGAACCGGTGTTGGCCAAGCGTGGCGGTTGCTCGAATGAATGCGGGGAACGCTTATACTCTTTTTTTCTTTTTCCCTTCCTCCTTTTCACGAATTCCTTATTGTATGCTTTCTTTTTTTTTTTTTTTTCTGGATTACCAGCCGTTCGTATCTTGCGCATATTTAAACGTGACGCCTTCTCCTCGGACTGTTCTTGTTTTGTGCGCATGCGTGTCTTAAATATAAGTTCCACTATCACCAGCTGAACCAACCGAGCACACCCGACGCGCCGTGACCTTTTACTCTATGCGTCTGTGTGTGACTGTCTTCTGTAGTCTTTGACTGTGCTCCCGACTTATGATGGGTGGGCCTCTCGCTTCGGGCAACGAACATTGCTCGCAGTGGTGCCGAATGCACCCTATTAGCATCCTGTTACGAAAGCCGATTTTTGGTTCGACGATCAACACCGTTCGCTCGCCTGTTCCCGGCCTAGTGAAAACCAGTTTAGTGGAACCGTGTGTAGTTGCTGACCGTTTCGTGCTTTCACTCATTTACGAGTTTCCTCTAAACCCTGAGACAAGGAGAAATAAAATAACTGACAAGACGAACACAAAATCTCAATCGCTCCTTGCAAATTTTCTTTTCTCTTCCTCGGGTTTCTTTTTTAAAGGGGTCCCATTTCGGGGACCCCTTTGTTTGCTTTTTGTCTTTTTCTCGAGCGGAATTTTCGGAGGTTGGAGGGGAGGGGGGAGGGAGGGGGAGGGTACCCTCCAGGGTTAATGACACGACCCTCGTCCGCTCGCCCGACCTTGGGACGGAGGGCGGACGACGAAGAGGGGGGCCGGAAGGAAAAGCCCTCCGGAGATATGGGGGGACCCTGCGGAGGGTGGTGTGATCCTCCTCCTCCTCTTCTTCTTTACAGGGTTTTAAAAGGGAGTGGGAGCGAGAGCTTACGACGGACCCTAGAGGACGCGGCGGGCCATCGAAGCCCATTAGAGAGCCTACATTCGAGAGATGGAACAGCTCAAACTATGGGCGGGGGAGAGCATTTGCAGTTTCAAGGCGGACGCCTCCTGGACGGATTGGTCGCGAGCGCGCATGCGCTGCCTTTTCGCGTGGCGACGAGGATAGCGGCGGGCTGAGACGCTTGCAGACGATGTTCAACGCTTTTGTCACACTTTCGCAGCTCATATATTGCAAAAACGCGGCGCGTAAACCACGTGACCACGAGCGAGCAGTTGCAAACGCCGCGCTGTAATCTAGGCACGATAAATCCCCATGCCGCGCGTGTGTCACGTGGCCTTCAGGAGGGACGGATCACGTGATACGGGCGCAGCACTGCATTGGTTGGGATGTTGCGTTAGCCTCCGCTGCGCTCCATCGTAAAGAAAAACCCAAAACCCGAAACATTTTTCTTTTTTTGGCGATTGTGCGGAGCCGCGCTTTCATTCAACCGTATCTCTCGCTTATCTCTCTTGGGCTGTAATTTCTTGTGCTTGCCTTCCCTCTCCCCTCCCTCTCCCCTCGCCGAGCTGTCGTGACCATATCAAAACCCAGCAAAACCATGGGTGCCAGTAGGACGGACGTTTCGAATGTCCTATAGAAAATGTCGAGAAACGGGAATGTTTTCCACCGTGAGAATCACCGACCCAGTGAGAACAGCGGAGCGTCTCTTTCGGGTGCCCGGCCCCCTCCACGCGCTCGTTAACTCCCGTCGTGCTTTGACAGCTCGAAGCTCACGCGACAACTGAAAGACCGTCTTGTCTTTCTCATCCTGCCAGTGACTCTAGCTCTCTCTTCGAAAGGTATAATCTTGTTTTCTTAACAAGTGTTCATTTCGCCGCTCTTTGCGTGTTTTTTTTTTTGTGTGTGTGATATCATTTTTTTTTTTTTGAAGAGCAGCTTTCCCTGGAAAATTCTCACCTGCAACACGAGACGCGTGTGTGGAAGAGTCATAAGTGGATACATTCAGAAAAAAAAAAAAACACGATATTGCGAACGTTTTTCAAAAGGAAGAATCGAACCCAGGTTAGGATCCCAACTTTCTGAGCCCTTTGTTCAACCACTGTGCCAGGGGTAGACTCGTGAAGCGATACGTCGTGCAAGTTGGTCTGCTCTATATGGGCACCTCGTGCGTCTGTTTTACCCTCCAGGGGCCCTAATCTGGATGACACCTGGCAAAACGAGTCGGCGCCCCTCCTCGCGTTCCGATGCGCGAAAGACGCCTTTTGGAGGCACTTGCTCGCCATACAGTCGTTGGTTACGCACCCTTCCCTTCCTCGTATCGCGCGGGTCGCGGGGACGAGGCGCGTTCACTGGACCTATACCGCAGTCTTCACAATGCCTCGCAAGACGAAGGAGCGGACAGAACGGAGAAAGCCTAACAGAAAGGGAAATGAGAATGTACGGACACTTGATGATATACAGTTACCCGCTGTAGGATTCGTCGCAATTTGACTGGCTGAATGTACAAGGTGTCTCAAATAGGCGACCAGGCGCGTTAAATCGACCGCAAAACTCGGTTTCTTAAGCTATCGCGCTACGATTTTGTGCAGCGTTGCGCACAGGTGGTGCATATTTTCTATAAAAATTTTGAAGAGCGAACTTACCCGAGGAAAAAGTAAAAAAAGAAAAAAGGCTCAACTCCTATGGAAACGCAATAAACAATAGGGCGCCCTACTCTTTGAAGACCGGTGGCTTCGCTGCGTTTCCATAAGAGTTTAGCCTTTTTTCTTTCTTTACTTTTCCTCAGGTAAGTTCGCTCTTTGAAATTTTTATAGAAAAAAGTGCACCACCTGTCGGCAACACTGCACAAATTCGTAACGCGATGGGTTAAGAAACCGATTTTTGCGGTCGATTTAAAGAGCCTGGCCGCTATTTGAGACACCTTGTATATTGCCTTCGTAGAAGACGAGCAATTTGCCGCAGTCCGCAACGAAGTACCGTATAAACAGCCGCGGTTTTTATTGTGCTTTCTTTTCTATAGTTGACGTGGGACATGCACGTAATGTTCTTGCTTTTCGAAGACAGCCGTCGCTATTGTTGTCGAATGCCTATAGAAATAAGGTGGGGCGCACGTTACGTATTCCGTTGGTTTTGATTGTTGCGCCTGGGTTACGTATACACGCTGGGCCCGGCCGAAGGGGAGGACGTGACCTTTAAAATGCGACTATTGCGACAGGCCTCTCTGTTCCGTCCTCGGTCAGTGCCTTTCGCGCGTCACAAAAATCGTTCGCTTCGCCTTAGTGTGTCGCGTGACTTCGCTCCCGGCGCGTCGCTGCGCCCTTTTTCGAATATCACGTGATGCTCACATCGGCAGCGGATCATACTTGGGTAGTAATTCAATTACTGTAATTTAATTACTTTTCTTGGTAATTTGTAATTGTAATTAATTACTTTTGGTTAAAAGGAACTTTAATTGTAATTTAATTACTTTCTAGCGTCAGTAATTGCAAAATTTCAGGCACAATTGCAATTACTTTTGCAAAACTTTGCGGCGCCGACGGAACCTGTCTGAACAGAGTCTGTGCTCGCACAAGCGGCCTAGCTCTCGGTGAATCACACACAAACACAAATTAACACACACTCACAACATAAAAAGCGTCGCATTGTTTGTTGTTTTGTTGCTTACACTGCGGGCTGAGAGATAATCCTCTTTGAAGCCTACCTCAACGGTGCCGTGTAGCGCCGTCTGTAGTGCGAGAAGAAAAACAATAGCGTAAACATGCGAAAATATTGAAAGAAAAAAAAAATTGAGCTTCAGCTTTCAGTCGAGGTTGGGAATTTTAATTGTATATGAAGTTATTTTTCTTTTCTTTTTTACCTGTTTTTTTACGTCCCTCTTTCAGTACTGTCGCATATTTGTATCTTTGTATTATTTTCAAGTTTATTTCCTGGTGGTTTTACTTCGAATATTACATATTTGCATAAGCACTTCGGAGACTGACCTCGCACCTGTGAATATTGTCACCAATGATTCGGGATCCTCGATTCGGTACTTATATATTTCTGAGCCATTGTAATTTCAACCCAATGTAAAATGATTTTACAATACCATGATGTTTGTATGTGAACGTGGTCGTATTAGCCCGTGTAGATTTTACTTTTATATTAACACTTATAAAATTTTGCTATATGACTAATTGTGACATTTTTATTTGCCCGGCTAACAAAAGTTTGCCAACACAATCTTTTCTTTAGCGATCTGGCGTCTTTCAGCATATTAATTAATTTATTATTTTTAAATATAGGAACGTAGTACTTCATTGCCCTATGTTGTGAAGTTCTATCACGAATTTAACGATATTCATAAAAAGAAAGTGCAATACGTGAACATTGAAGTAAAGAATGAACAAATACGTCGCATTCTATACGAGTCGTTTAAAGTTACATGGCCCAAGTCGGGTCGCTTTCAGAATTAAGTAGTTGTAAAGTAATTGCAGTACCTTTTAAAAGTAATTTTAATTGTAATTAAATTACTTTTTCGAAGTAATTTACCCGTGTATGCAGCGGATTGACTTCGACGGCTCGCCTGCAGTGCGTCGGAAGGCAGAACGGAGATGCTTATTAAATCGCTCTCTCTCTCTCTCTCTCTCTCCTCTTCTCTCCTCTCGAACCGAGTTGTATTTACATAAACCAATCTCATCGCCGCTCGCTGCATTACTTCACATCGCCGCTTTCCTCCTTTTATTTTTATTTTTTTTCTCCTTGGAGGTAGCAGCGATCGTCTGTCTTCAAATACAAGACATCTGGCGATGTGTGTCTGTATTGATGTGGGCCAGGATCTCTTTGTGTGACTATGTGCTTGGGAAGGGGGTTCAGTCAGTTTGTGTTGTTACCGCATTTTGGTAGGCACAAGAACCGTTTTGTCCTTCTTTATCGGGGGATTTTCGTAGATCATGTTCGCCGTCCCTCCAGCTCTCCGAAAACCCGCCAAGAGACCCGGAGCGTTGTAGGTAAGGCTATGGCACGCACGCGCAGTACCGGCGGCGTCTCGTCGCGGATAGCGTAGGAATAGGAGGCTGAACCTTGGCCAATCACGGTCTACGAAAACTCCCCATGTTCTGTTATACTCGTTTTTACCTCAAAAACCGTAAAAAAAAAAAAAAAAAAAGTCCGGCTTTTTGTTAAGCAGTACTAATTTATTTTCCCTCTCTGTGGGAAATTTATTTCTTTAATTATTTAAGATACATGCAGGTGCTTTTTTAGATTAGGTACATGTTATTAAGACGTACACGTTTCAAGTGCCAAAAGCATCGCTTCTTCCTGCGGCCACGAAAGAATGTAAGAAATACTTGGCGCGGCGTATAAACAATGCCCAAAACTAGTTTCGTTTTCCTTCTTCTTTTTTCATGAGGTGACGAGTATATAGAGCTTGCCCGGCCTATTCACCAGACCCACGAACGTTTTGTGAAATGTGTAGCTGTACTGTAGCGTCAACTATTTTGTGCTACGGTGTCATGGCTAGCGTATAGCTTCCGCAGTGCTCCAACTTTGTCGTGGCTAGTTGATCATGCGAAGGAAATGCAAGATGTGCCAGGTGTTCTCGCAGCAGAGCGGGTCCGCACTACTGTGGAAACTACGTTAGCCTTGACAATGTAGGACAAAAATAGTTGACACCGCCCGTGAGCAGGTACTCAGCGAGGCCGGGCAGGGGGTCACTCACACGACAACTACACCCGACCCGATGTGCGAATGACAAGTACAAGTCGCTCCTGCGGTTCAATTTTCTTGACGCTCCTTATTATGCCGTGTGAGACATTGTAGGAATTAAAAAAAGAAAACAGAAGTGCAAATATCGCTGGTAGAAAGAGAAGAAAGAAACCCCGAACTATCGCTTTGCCGATGGTGAGAGAAGATGACAAAGAAGCTCTTTTTGTCGTTTCTGCCTTCGACATCACGACCACGTGTGCGGCTTCGTTAGCTTCGTCTCCGTCCTACCTCGTCTCTGATGTCCTTTAATATCGGACCTGACCTTCGTCTCCGATTCACTTGGCCCGTGCCGTTGAAACGAGTGAGTTGCCACCGGCTTTCGCCCCTCGCGTTCGGCGTCGGCAACGCGGTGACGCGGTTATACCTAACGCCGTTGGCTCCGGTGTTGCAACGCGAGGCTTAGAGCCACTAAATAGGCTTCAGAGTAACGACGCCGGCGACGCTTCAGCCATCTTGATGCTTCCAATTACATTGTTGTCGGTTGTCTGAAACTTTACTTAAAATTACAGGAAACGGTTGTTCGACCTTCAGGAATGTTCAAACAATCCGCGACAGAGCAAAACGACGTCGCCTGAGACTCCTGGCACCGTACTTAGAGCTAAAAATGAAAGTCTCCCTTTCCTAATCGTGGCACCAAAATGGCGGTGTCCGCAAGAAAATCGAGGAGCGGAGTGTCCACACTTTAGCCTAGCTTGTTTAGTGGCTCTACCAAAACCCGGAAAAACAAAGAGAAGAGCGGAAGGTCGACGTCAGGTTAGTGGACCGACTCTCCCTCGGGAAGATGAGAGGGTTGGGCTTTCCGGCGCGGCTTCCGCACCGTGCGGAGAGGCCGCCTTGCGGAAAGTTGTCACCCGAGAGTGTTTGGGATTTTTGATGCGTGGTGAGCAGCAGCGTTCGCATGTGCGTCGGCTTTAGTCGTGAGCGATGTTTGCTAAATGTGTTCTTTTGTTTCTTTCCTTGTGGCTTCGGCAGGTCCATCAAGGCCTTTCGTCAAGTGCTGTACATTGACCCTGGATTCCAGCGGGCCAACGAGATTCACTTCCGGCTGGCTTTGATGTTCAAGGCGATCTCTGACTACGAGTCGTCTCTCAAGGTAAACGCTTTCTAACGCGCTTGATTTTTTTGGTGATTTTTTTTATTTTGATTTTTAGTTAAAGGCCGACGTACAACCTCGGTTTTCTGGAGGGGAGATAATCCTCATAGCGCTCTTCATTCCCTAAGTTGCGAAGGGAGCCAAGTTGGGGCAGAGTAAAAGGTGGGGAGGATATAGGAAAGCAGGAGGAGGGAAAAAGTGGAAAGGCGAACTGTACGTTGGCCTTTAAAGCTATATTTATGAGGAAGAAAGAACAGCGGAGAAGCTAGAGAGATCAGAGAATTTATGTCGTGCAAGCTAGCCGAGGAAATACCAGCTGGAAAAGTTTACGGTGATTTTTTTTTTTATCCCAAAATAATTTATGCATCGCCCAATGCTCAGTCTTTGCCGACATGGAGCAACAGCGATCCGGGCCAGTTGCCAGGGTTTCAGAGCTAACCATTGCATTATTCGAAAGTTTTGTTTGTAAGTGATTTGTTGAAAGTTTCAATGTGCAAATGGCGCCGGTTCCTGCTACTTCAAGCCACTCATCCCCACGTATTGTGGACTTTGTTAGCCACCATTTTCCCGTTGAAAATGTCAGAAAAGTGCCTACACCTTCGTGTTGAATAACAGCAAGTTCTGAAACTTTGGCTTCTGGTCTGGACCGCTCGCGCTACATTCGAGCGGGAGACTGAGCGTTTTGGCGATACACAGTGTATGGTTGTGGTGAAGAAAAAACACTCCAAACGTTTTTGGGAGACACCTTGTAGTATACGGAGACGGCGTAAGTCGACTTGTTGGGGGAGCAGACACGCGTCAATTCTGCTCTTTCGTGTAAACTGCAGGGGTCTCAAACATGCGACCCGCGACTCCCTGGGATGCGACCCTCAAGCGTCCGTGGCTGCGATGTCGCGTTCCTACGACTCGAGCACTCATCCGCGATAAACAACCTCTTGTCGTTCATTCATTATCACTGGAAATGTAGCTTTGCTCTTATGACGTTTCAACATATTTTGCACTAGTCTGTTTTCTTTAAGATTCATGATTGTGTCGTCTTACATACCGTTAAGTCATAAGTATTTTCTTATAACTCTGCTATACAAATTGTCAAGAAGGCAAAAACTACAGTATGAAAGGATTTTCTTTAGAAACATATTGAGCTCGGATAATACCCGAGTGTGTGCTTGGTTTCTAATTCTATTGAACAATTCCAGTGCCTTGGCAGGATGGTGGCTTTTCAAGTCTCTTAATTACTCTTGGTACAAACCCAAAGTAGTTGTGCAAACAAATGAAAGCTAAAGACGGCATTGCCAAAGCGGGTATTTTACAAGAAGCAATGAGCACTACCATAGAATACCGTGCATCCGCCCATTCCGCACTTATCGCCCACCCCTAAAATTTGAAACATCTGAAAAAATATGCATAGGACATATATATGTAAAATTGATGACCTCACTTGCGCCCATCCCCTATTTTTTAGCGATTATCTTCAAATTTTGAGTGGTTGCACGCTCGGTATTTTATGGTAGATCCCTTCTTCAGGAAATCTCTCGGTCACTGAAAAACTTGGCTGCTTTGCAACATAAAACACCATCACTGTTTTTTGTTTTGTTTTTTTCCTAAAATATATTAACTAAGGGTCCTATGTTGTCCCTTGACATTTCAAGGTTAGGCTATATGGTCCCACATTCAAATGAGTTTGAGACCCCGCTGTAAACAGTGCTCTGTCGACTTCGAGGGTCGGTCTGTTACTCCTATTCTGGCTGCTGAATTTGATTAATTATTATTGGGTTTGGTTAAAAGTTAGCCTTGCACAAAACTGAAGTTGTTAATGAAAGTTACGCCGTGTCTGTGGCCAACTTTCTGTGGCATTTCGAAAAAAAGGAATCGGTGCTCAAGGGCCCGTGCACCCATAGCTTCGACTGCATAGCCACAGAAAGCTGTCCCCGAGCATAATTGTAGTTCTGTGACCGGTTTGCTTGAGTTTCTATTTTAGTCACCGGCAAAAAGAAGAGACTTCTCTGCTGGCGATTGTATGGGACGTTGCGGCTTTTTGCTGGGCAAGCATAATCGAACATTGAGAAATTTATCTGTTTGTGAGCCCACAGTCATGCAGTTGTTTTGGTGAGAACCTTTCAGCTTCAGACAGATAATGCGGGAAGTTTCCCAGCTGCAAATGTACCTGTACCGAGCACACTTGCTCTTACCGACGAATGTTCTTTTGTTTGCAGCAGTAACACGGCTTGACATTTGGAAAGGAAGCCTGGGTTGTCTATTGCTTCCTTGGAGAAATCGCCGACGTTCACAGTTTAAGCTGCCTCAATTCATAGCACACCGTCTACCTTTGGTTCTGTTAGCGGGTGACACGTAGGTGTTTCTACATTCATTTTATTTTCATCCGCTAATGACGTTTGTAGCACACAAAGCACCATTCTTCATTCACGCTTGCAGACTGACGGTGTCCTAACAATATTTTTGCTTTCTCTGCGAGAATCAGCCGAGATTTCTCTTTCGCTCCCAAGGAGGCCAAAATCGAACCCTTGGTGCGGGACTCGCCTGTGGACTACCAAAAAGTGCTGAGCGATCACGCCCTTCTTTTCGTTGCATTTAGAATCGGTCAAGTGCTCATGATTGCAACTTGGATTACCAGCGAAGCTCGAGTTTGTCATTTAGCACATTCTGGGGGGGGATTTGGGGTGGACGCTCGCTCAGAATTTCATGCTACATAAATTCTCATCAAGTACTGCGCTCACACGGTCTGTATTTCATTGCAGCATTTTCAGTTGGCGCAAAGCGACTCGAGGCTGAGCACTTTCACGAAAGCTGAAAGTAAGTGTTGCTCGTTTTATTTCGACATACTTTCGTCTAGGAGTGTCACTGGAGGTTTTTCTCAAACATTGAGATGGGACCAGTTCGGCGAACCTTTAAATCATTGGCAAAATTCAAGGAAAGTTCAATTTTGAATAGGGTTTCCTCTTCACTGATATTTTGAATATTTAGGGTAAAAACATATACTGTAGTTTCTTCTATATTTTACACAATGCAAGATCAAATGTGCAAACTTTTAAAGATTCAGCTGGTTTATTAATATGGAGCAATATACTCCATTAAGAATATTGCAGCTCCCGCTTGCGAAGTGGTGTCAGCCCACTTTCAATTTTTGCGGTGCGTGTAATGGTCAAAGTTCGGTTTATGTTCTGTCAAACTTTGCGTGAAATGCAGGTTTGTGACACCCACACTTTGAGCGCTTTCTGGTGTGCTAAAGTGTCACCATCATTTCATATTAGTCTTAAACAGCTGCTGCCATGCCAGAAAGCGAGACATCAGCTAGGCCCATGCTGTTATATCAACTCACTTGCGGAACTCCGGCGGCGGGCTCCTTTGCATGTTGCCTGCATTATTGAGAGACGTCATGATCATCATCATCGGCTGACGTTCCTTCGTCTTTTCGAGTGATAGACTATTTCCAAAGTGTATGAGGCTGTTATTAGCATTGTTTAAAAGTTTAGCATGTTTAAAAAGTTTGCTTGTTCGCTAATAGCATGTTTCCTGCATTGCTGTTGTGTCATTTCACACCAAAGGAGATGTGGCATTTTTTCATGTTTGGGATATGAATGAAAAAATGATTTAGATAAAGATGCCTCTGAACTACAAGAAAAAATATTTTCTTTTGTGAAACAAATTAATTTTATTTTTGTGGATATTATGCACTAAATTTCTAGAATTTGCATAAAACCTATGTAGTTAAGAAAAACATTGTAAAACAACGGTTGCTTACCACGCAAATTTAGGTGGGTGCCTATTTCCTTAATACACAACCCTATCTTACAACAAAATACAAATAGTGAAAGACATAATTTTAAGACTAAATAGGGCTCCAGAAAGAAGAGACTTTATGAGATTTCCTTATTTTTTAG
>JABSTQ010009274.1:600000-776520 GCA_013358835.2 Ixodes persulcatus | reverse complement strand
GTCACCTCGCAATTCGTAATTCAAACGCGGCTATGGAACGGTTGGGAACTCTCAAATCTAGGCACACTATTTTTCCGTTCCGTTTCGGTCCGAATCCGAATTTGCGGCTTGCGAACGTTCCAAATGAATGACGTCGATAACTCGGCTGGTTTCATCGGCGTGGTTAACGTGGCTTTCTTTCTGTGATCTTGCAGTCGCCGATTTCTGTGAGTGCGGCAAGTGTGTTTTACATCGGCGCTTCAATTTGAAACGAGGGGCTTTACACGTGAAAAGAATTAGGCATGGCGCAGAATTCCGGCTTTCCAACAATTCCTCTCTGGAAGCGGCGCAAACGGGATGTTTCGGTCGTGATTCAAGGGTAGATTGTGTCATGATCGTGAGTAAATCTGCGTGCTGTAACGTTTGTGGCGTTCATTCTTTTTTTTTTCTAACCTGTGTGTTAGAATTTTTGTTGAATGGTAGGACCAAGTGGTGTTTCTCGCATTCTCTGTCTAACATCATGGTGCTTACATCGGGAGAAAAAATAGCTTTTTCGTCAGCTCCGCACCGACTGCGAGTCTTTGGCCGAATATATTGAATATTCGAGTGACCGAATACTAGGAATTCGATTCGAATTCATATATTCGAGTATTCGCACACCCCTACTTCTTAGTCAACCATTTTCACTAGTTGTATCGTCAACCTCGGTCATTTAGGAGTTGAAGGCTGCTCTTAGACTTGCACGCATCTCATGATTCTGTATCCTTTGGCATTATTGGAAGCCCAGTGATATCAGTGGACACCTTGAATCTATTGTACAGCATGTGAACTAACGCTTTTAGGGCACTTTAGACAGCCTGCGAAAATCGGTTTCTTAACGTATTGCGCTGAAATTTACTACGGAGGTACAATCAGGTAGTGGAAGTTTACAGTGAAAAAAAATCGAGGAATGTGCTTAACTCATTCAAAAGAAAAATATGGGGCCCTGTTCAGTGCAATCTAAGCCGCCACTTTGCAGACGGTGCACGCGCTGTGAGAGGTGCTGCCGACAGGTGGCGTAGACCGCGTGGAGGAAGTGCCAGCCGATCCGGGCTCTTTACGAGATTGTCTGCAATCATAACCAGAATCGGCTAGTGCTCCCTTGACATGGCGTACGCCACCTGTTGGCAGCATTTCTCACTATGCGTACATCGTCTGCGAAGATTACCAAGAACAGGTTTCTGTTTTTAATGCGATAGCATTAGAACACTTATTTTGGTGTAAAACCGGCGGTGTCTGTCACTTTGTCAACGCCGGGGGGAGAGGGAGAAGGAGAGAAAAGGGCGACGCATGCATTGCTCCTAATGGTCCGAAGCACTGACGTCACATGCGCCACCCGCTCCCTCTTTCCCCAGTGCTGACAAACTGACAGACACCGCCGAGTTTTTGTTTAAACAAACATTTTTGTCAAAGGAGCGTCACACAGCTGGTGTGGAGTCTGAGAGAAGGAGGTGCCTCGGCGCGGTGGATTGCGGGCGTGGTCAGTTGACGCTCTGCCGTCGCCAGATGTTCTTCACTTTGTGTTTTTGTAGAAGTGGTGCATGTGTAGTTAAAATTATGAATACGGTCCCCTCCACGAGTGATAAGGATGCGGTGATAAATGAATGAAAAGTGGTCATACACAAATGGGACGGGGTGAAAAGGGGGTGAGGAAGAACTAATGATAGTGCATTTCCATCCAAAGAATCCCTTTGATCGCCAACTAATATTTTTTTCTTTTGAACGAGGCAAGTTCGTTTTGTGATGTTATCACTGTACTGTCGAGACCGGTTATAACGAAGTCAACGGGAATCGGAAATCCCTTCGCTATATCCGCTATTTCGTTATAACCGACTTCGATTATAACGAAGCGCAAAAGGGAATGGGAAATCGTGATCGCTTCGCTGTAGCCGCTATTTCGTTATAATTGGTCTCAACAGTAAACTTCCACCACCTCCATAGTAAATCGCAGCGCGATATGTTGTGAAACCAATTTTTGCGGGCCGTCCAAAGCGCCTAAAAAGCATTAGTTTGCTGTAAAAGCATTGTGCGAGCAACCGAAAGTTTAGTGTTCGTTTTAGTAGCAGTAAGGGTGAGCAAGACATTTGGAAGACAGTCAAGTTTATGCTGCATTACTGTATCAATTTTTCAAGTTATTGGTGCTCACCCAGCTACTACATCACTTTTCAGTCGGCACCAGCAAAGGCGTCTCCTGGTCTCTTGGAGCAGGAAAACAACGATCTGGTTGGGAGACTTGCGGCACTTCAGGAAGAGAAATGGGTCTTGGAGGAAAAGGTTTGACTGCATTACAAGCAACTATCCCTCTTTGCTCACAGCTCTCGCCTCAACCGGTCGTGCAGGTCGAATGAGAAAGTAGCGAAAGTCCAGAACTGGGCCTTCAGATATGTTTCTCCCTTCGTTTGTGCCGTAAATGCTCAAACGAACGCTCGTCCTGTTTTTCTGACTAAGTATTTGTAAGGGGAAAAACAGCGAAGCATTGCCCACCCCATCAGATTCGTGCAGTGTTTGATAGGACTTACTCTAGTCGCCACACATCCGGGTAAAAGAAAATACCGTATATGACTGAATTTTCACAAATTGAACCAAAGCTGAAAATTTTGAATTATTTGCGGGGTCTAATTTTTGCGAATAGAAAATTAGAGCCTGCAGTGACTGTAAACTGAGGTGACCGTAAATTCCGGCTTGTTGCTATATTTTCTTTTAAATGATTTCCGTACTTATGTTATTAATTGAATATATGTAATGATCACGTGAGAACCTTTGCATGTGTGTGTTCCCCGTTGTTAAATTATTGCTCAAGGAAGTACAGCATCTCAATGTAGCTTCCGAGGCGTTGACATTTTGCCTGATTTGTTCGTAAGACCTATTGTTTGCGAATCATAGCTGATTTGCGAAATTCTCGATAATTATGTCAATTACAGTGTGCTGGGTCATGCCTCCAGTGGGTCAAAGTGAACTACATTTCGCCACAATTAGTGCATTGCTATAAATATTTGTGACGCTGGTCCTGCTTCCAGCCGGATAAAACACGTCTCACTTGGTCGCGGTAGATGCGTTGCGACAAGCACGTGCGAAACAAGGAACGGCTACATGCAAGTCTTCAAGATGTTTTATTTACTGTTTCATGCATCAGCGTATGTCTAAATGGGAAAATTTTAAATTCAGAAAATGGAAACAATACCCAATTTGGCGGTGCGCGAATGAGCCACTCATCTGTTTCACGCGCTGCTGCTGCCATGTTCCTCTAGGTAGTGCTAGCTGCCTCCCAATACAGTCATTCTGATTCCCACAGACCACCGGATGATGTGGCCATATCGGCAATGCAGGGTGTTAACACAAGTGTAACGCAAGGGTTGCAATCATTATTAAACACATTGAAAATTTAAGGAGTAGAGACATCTAATTTTGAGGTCTGTTGTTTACTTTAACTAATATATATTTAAATATTATGTACTTAAATAATATGTAAATAATACATTCTTTGCTTCAAGTCATACGTGTGGCATCTCTAATCATTGACAAAACAAAATATGCAAGGACACTGTAAATAATTTATTATTGGGTTATTAATGCAGGGGTGTGATATTTGCGTCAATTGTGCCATTTTGATACAAATCCAATTTACTGCGCCTAGTTGTGCCAAAAACGCGAAATCGGTCGAAATTGCGCCACATTGCGCCAAAAGTAACTCAAAAACTAAAAAAAAGTTTGTGGCGACGCTAGATTTAGCGGGAAACGAGAGCTTGGTTGGCAACATTCAATCTCGTCATAGTAAAGTACACGGCACGGGTACAGGGTGGCGCAAGCAACCCCCGGATTCGAAGATTTCAGCTGTAGTACCCTTCTATACCTATGATACGTGCTATTTTCCCCATTTTCCTACTACTTTACGCTGTCATTTGTGACTGCATGCTACCGGTGCGCTGTCACGCGGTCTCGCTGTCTGGCCGCGGGAGGTACGACGCACAGGCTATAAAGAAGAGCAAACCTAAGTATTTCTTTCGTTTTGAGAGTAAACCTTTTCTTAAAAGCGCCATTGAGCACCTCCATTGTGTAATTGTTCACTCATGTCCGTAATCTTCTCGTCAAAATGGACGGCGCCGTCGCTGTGAGTACTTTCGGTTATCACACACGTGCTTTCAGTGCGTGAACAATCGAATGAATCGGTCACACCCGTATTTGGCGTGCATGTGCTGCTCATAGTTTTCCTACCAATTCACTATTTACCTTGTGACTTTTTTTTGTGGGGAGTTTTTTTTTCTATCTGCACGTGCTTTCTACAAGCGTCCAATCGATGTCTGGCTGTAGTAAACCGCGCTTCCCTGTTCATGCTCTCAAATCACCGCTTTAAAAAGTTTTGCACTACAATTGCGCTTTGGCACCAGTTCGTATAAGCTTGAGGTACCTGGTGCCCACCTAACTTTGCAGCAAGCCTGCGTTTCTTGTCCTCATCTATACGCATTGGACTCGCTTGTGTTTTTTCTGTTTGTTTTTTTTTTATATAAGTATTTTATCTCGGTGCGTATCGGCGCTGACGACTTATTGGAACCAGGGTGGGAAAAAATAACGATAAAAAAAATCAGATTCATGTGATCGAAATCAGATATTTTATCATTTAAATTGCTGATAAGCTGCTCTAACATTTTCTGCTCCTAATCTGCTCCAAACTGTGGACTTTTCTGCTTCGAAGTTGCCCCAGAATGCATAAACTGCTGCTTTGAAACGAGAATTTTGTGCTCCTAAGCTGCTCCAAAATCCAGATTTTTCTGCTCCAAAAATTGCTCCAAAACTTGTTTCACCTGTCTCACCCCTGTTAATGCGAAAGCATTAATTATCCCATGGAGCGGAGCCAGTGGCGTCTGTAACCAAAAAAAAACGCGAAAGAAATGCCCATTCTTCCATGTAGCCAGTCGACTATAGATCAGAAAGTTTTCCACCGATTCCCTGCTGCAAAGGCACTCCACATTCTCGAAGTCGGGCTGCACCACGCATTGACCACACTCGCACCTGGTAAAGAAATCATATGCACGCATATTCAACACCAAGTATGCACTTCGTGCTTGACGTTTGTGTGTTGTTCAAGCTCTCGCCAATTTGTGTTTTTAAAACGAGTGACGTCTTCAGCCAGGAGAAGGGGCGATGACTTTGTGTGAATCAGCTTGGTGGTCGGGCGTGTCGTTTGGAATAAATCCTAATTGTTTTGATTGGTAAAAGATTTCTCTTTTGAAGCTAGACAGATTTGCCGGTATCGCAAACGCCAGTTCTGAAGTAGAGGTCCCACGCCCGTCGTCCGCCGCCATCGCTTAGTCCGCTTCGTCCAACCCGCGACTCCTGCGATCCCGCTGTACAACGCCATGTTGAGAATTCCGCAGTGCATGTGCTTCTGGCACTTCGCAACTTTTTTTTTTCTATCAATGTATTTGCAGCTTTTTAGAAGCCACAAAAAATGGGTTTCATATTTTTTTTTCTATTTTGTATATTGAGTGTGTGCCTTCGATGACCCATGACTTTGATTATATTTGGTGGTTGTGTCTGAACGGCACGTGACTACAAAGAAGAGAGTGAGCGCAACTCAAACTGGCCAGTTCTCGATTGGTAATTTTCAGGAGGAAAAAAAACCGACTTTTGAGCTGCAATTTTTGTTATGGTTAGCAGGGCTCTCATATGTCATGTACAAATAAAAACCTTGGTGAGCATAAATACGCTGTCGGTGTTCCCTTTAAAGAAGTTAGGACATGCAAAAAATTCAAATTTCAGATAACTATACTGTATGTTCCTATAATCCTGCTAAATTTGTTTTGAGAATGGCACGATTGTTTGATGGACAAATCATTTTTATGCGGGACCCTTGGATCCGCCCCATTCGAAAAGGCTGCCATGGTTGGTGACGTCGCCTGTCCACCATGCGGCGTCCCCTTGCACGCACTCACAGATTTGGCTCTCTCGGCGTCTCGAGCTTCAGCTTCCTCATATACCTTCCGCGTTCCGAGCATGTGGTTCGTGACGATTGCATCTACGGCATCGCTTGCTTCTTAGTAGTCTTTGACACTGGTCTCAGCAGTGATGAGAGTGATTGTTATTGAGAGATGTTGGAAGCTGGTCATTTTGACCTCGAACGCTAGCGACCAGCTCCAGCGACGACGAGTCGCGGACGAACTCGCCGTCGTCGCTTCTCGTCCAGGATAATCTCGCAGGTGCATGCAGGGTGGAAGGTCGAAAGGCCGGGGGCAATCGCGAGAATAGCATTGGGGTTGCCCAGTTGCGCGAGCGGTTTTGATTGTACTTACCGTAGAATACCGCGCATCCGCCCATTCCACATTAAGCGCCCATATCCAAATTTCTCAGATATGAAAAAATATGCAGAGTACATTTATATGTAAAATTGATAACCGGACAAGCGCCCATCCCCCATTGTTTCGCGATTATCTCTAAATTTTGAGTGGGCGCTTGCCCGGTATTTTACGGTAGGTGAGGAGAGCTTAAAGGGGCCCTGCAATGACTTTTTGACTGGTTTTTAATTTGCACCGAACGTGAGTGCACTGAACGTAGTAATTTAGTGAAACTTTTCTTTTCTCGAATTTTGCTTTACTTTAAAAGTTATAGGCAAATTAAAATTACAAAGACAAGCAAAAAATAACCTCCTTCATGACGTCCCTGGTCCTGGCTTGGGTGGCCGTGAACTAAAGGAGGGGTAGTGAGCTCAGAGAGCTCTCGCGGCTATTACACTCCGTGTCGACGGCTCGAGAGGACACCACTAAAGCATTTGCTGGATAGGCTAAACAAAGCGGGTGACCGGGGCGGCTCGCATTGCATTTGCTGCACGACTAAACACTAATTCGGCATGACACTTCATTTGCCACAAACGACAGCGAACACGGGGTAAAGATCAGTTCAGAACGGGAGCCACTTCGCGCTGCCAAACCGCCTAACGGCCAAACCGCAAGCCAAACCTGCTCGCCGAAGGCCTTCGGAATGCTCGGAACCGGTCGAATCCTCCAGCCCATACTACAGCAGTGCTGCTGCGTACATCCGGGACCTTTCTACACTCGCCACTTCACAGCAATGTGTGGCGCCCGATCCAACTACCGTACCCCTTTCTAGTTCGCGCTGCCTTTTCCTCCGCTTGGTGGCGGGTATGTCGACGAGTCATTTCTTGTTTCCGTACTTTTCAAACTGCATTTGTTTCTTTTCTGATCTAAAATACTGAACAAAAACTACTTTCATAAATAATTGAAATAGTTTGTGCCACTTATATTTTGTATTTCGACTAAAAGGTTTTAGCGGTTCTGACCAGTCGTAACGCAGGAGCTGGCCAGGACCGACAACATCACGAATTCGTCATATGCCGCTTGCGTTCGGTACCACGGGGCGCCCCCGTAGGTGGAGAAGGCTTCTGCGTCGTCCGGTTAAAAAAAATTGACCGCATCTCCATGTGGTGAATGATGTTGATTGGGGCAAAGCTCTGGTGGTGCTTGTCTGCGTAGACGCTGAGCTGCAGCATGCCGAGCCTTTCATTCGTTTTCATCCATGTCAGAAAGAGAATGTGTGGTATGGAACGTGGTTATATACGCATTGGAGCATTTGACCGCAGCGCCCTCTCGTCTATAAACGTTGAGCCAATGCATGCAAAGTTTAACGCGATTATATACGCATTTGACCGCAGCGCCCTCTCCTGTATAGACGTTCGGTGGCTACATGCAACGTTTCATCCATGACATCCCCAGCTCTTGAGTTACTACCACATCTCGGAGCCCCCTACTCGCCCCGCAGTCGTGGCCGAGTGGTTAAGGCGATGGACTAGAAATCCATCGGGGTCTCCCCGCAGAGGTTCGAATCCTGTCGACTGCGCAAACATTTTTTCTTTTCTTTTTTTATCGTTTTTTTTTTTTTTTTGCCCTACATGAGCACGTGCTCACGTGCTCGTGAGCAGGTGAGCTCACGAGCACGAGCACCAGCAAGATCGATGCGAGCACGGACGCCGGACGGACAAGGCTAGACCCTAAGGAGCTTTGCCCCTAATATGAAGCACTGATATTTAGTTACTCTCTCCGTGCCCGCTGGGTTGCCCGAACCACACGAGATGTGGAAACCGCAAAAAAGGTAGACGCGTAAATAGGGTTGCAAGGCCCCTTTAAGCGATCACAGGGACGCCTAGAATGAGAGCGCGTTCATGATCACATGGTTTATGGGCACCATGGGTGCGACAAACTTGGGCAGTGTTGCCTGGTTGCCAGATGAAAATGATAAAAATGTGTAAATTGATATGTGCAACTACGAGAGCTGTAAAAATCGCAAAACTTGGTGTATATACTAAGTAGCCTATAAGCACGCCATTTGAAGAATAATCTACCCATTTAATTTTCGTGTCCTAACCCCTTCAAAGAGATACTGAACCGAAATTTCGAGCTCACAAAACGTGGCTGGACGGATAGGCGGGAAGCTGCAATACCCAGAAACATCACTCATACAGCGATATCTCTAACGGATCACCGTATTTTTGGAAAAGAAGTGCGCGATTGAACACGGCCGACGAGGCCGACGGGACAAGTCACGTCATATTTCCATTCCCTCTCCTCCTCTCTACGTTCCGTCGAGCTGGTGGACCGAAGCGAGGAGGAGAGATGCGAGGCCGCTTCCCCTCATTCTCAAATTCTCCCGGAGGACAGTGATGTGAAAGACCTCGCTTGATCGCACCTTTCTTTTCCAAAAGTATGGCCATCCATTTGAGATATCGATGTACGAGTGATGTTTTGGAATTCGTAGCATCCCGTTTAATGCTTCTGCAGCCTTATCTTGCGAAATCCAAATTTCGGTTCAGTATCTGTTTAAGTTTGAGAATCCGCACAATAAAACGCGAGTTTGCGGTGCCCACGATGTTCGGTTTTGGCTCGCAGTTCCATGTCATACAACTTCATAAGAGATGCTCGCGTACCGATGGCTCATTTCTTTATCAAATTTTGCTGTTGTAATCTGAAAGATTGCCTATTATTGTCATTTTTCTCTTCATTATTCGTGGGTGTTCGTTTGGGATTTTATGATAAGCATTTCATGTTACAAAATGCTGCTTGCTTTTTGTGGCATTTGCAGATCAACCACCTTGAAGTGAGCAACTCTTCTATGGCAGATGACTTGGTCAGTAAGACAGCCATCATCCAGTACTACTGCATGGACAGCAAGTATGGTAAGGGAGCTTTTGTGTGTGGACACCTTTTCTCTCCCTCTGGGCGACCACTTTAGTTTGAAAAATCTGCAACATACTGCCCTGTGGAAGCACAAATGTTATGAAAGCTGGGACCAGACACATAACTATCTAATACCCTGTAGAGAAGATAACTGGGCTGGTCAGTGAGATATAGGCTGGACATTGTAGGATATTTTTTACCTATGTAGATTTCACCGGGAACATAATTTACTTCGGAATTTTGGTTGAGAGAGTTACCTTACCGAGAACTAAAATTTGCCCTTGACTATAGTTACGAAATATTCTGTTTATGTCTCACAAACAATATGAACTAGTATATTTGACAATTCTATGATAGTTATAAACAGTGTTTTTTCAAATTAAATACTGATCTTACTAAATAAAAAGCCATGAAAGCTACACAGTCTGTGAAAGTGAGTTATACGGCTATGCAAACATTATGTTCAAGAGGGAATGCAACTAAAACATGGCTAATTGACAAAGATCTATAATTTTTTTAGGGGCGAAGCTCCTTAGGGGCTAGCCATGTTCGTCCGCCGTCCGCCGTAGGCCCGGCGTCGGGTGCTCGTGCTTCTGCTCGTGAGATCACTTGCTCACGAGCACGTGAGCACATGCTCACGTGCTCGTGTAGGGCAAAAACAAATTGAAAAAAAAAAGATGAAAAAAAATTATGAAAAAAGAAAAAGAAGAAAAAAAAAAGAGTAGGGAGTTCTGAGATACCATCCCATCTGTCTGCTTAAAAAAAAGAAAAATAAGAAAACCACACATTCTCCTACTGACATGAATGAAAAGGCTCGGCATGCTGCGGCTCGGCGTCTACGCAGACAAGCACCACCAGAGCTTCGCCCCAAGCAACATCATTCACCACGTGGAGATGCGGTCAAGTTTTTTATTGTTCTCCATCTTGGGGTTTACAAGATGTTGATTATTTACCAGCTCGCCTGCACTCTATCACTGCTTACAAATCTATAATTACTTTATTAATTATGTTCCAAAGAGAATGCAACTAAAAGATGACTAATTAACATAAAATCACTAGTTACTTTTTTTAATTAGATGTTTTAGAGCACATGTTTGTATTGAAGAAACAGAGGCAATCAACACTGAAGGCCATTCCAGTTTCTAAAAATCCTTGATCGATCGAGCGCACAGTTAAGAGTTATTCATTGTCAAAATTTGTTATGGAAATCTGCTGATACTGAAACCAGACGCGTGCTGGAAGGACAGCCCTTGTTTGATGCCGGAGGGTCACAGGTTAATGACAAAATTTGCGTCACTATTTTGCGTCACAGCGCGCCGGAGCTGATTGCAGTCATTTGCTCCTTGACTGGCAAACTGAAGCGATAAGTCACCTCGTCAGCCGCGACAAGTTGCTTCGCTTTGCTGAGCGATATCACTGAAAAACACCTGACCCTCCGGCGTCAAAGAAGGGTTATCCTTCCGGCAGGCATCGCACGTTTGGTTTCGGTATTGACAGATTTTCGGAACAAAATTTGACAATGAATAATTCCAACTGCGTGCTCGATCCAGGATTTTCAAAAACTGGGCTGGCCTTCAACATTTATTGCCTTCATTTCTTCAATATAAACATGTGCTCCAAGACATCTAATTAAGAAAGTAATTAGTGAATTTTTTAAAATTAGTCATCTTTTAGTGGCATTCCCTCTGGAACATATCGTCCGCCTGACCGTATAACTCACTTGCACGGACCACATTTGTCTGGCTTTCACGTCTTTTGTTTTAGAAAAATATGTATTCAATAAAAAAATAACACCCTGTATGTGGTTACGTATGTGCTAGTAATCGTATATATCATATATGGAAACTGAAGCTTCTTAAGTTTAATAAGAACAAATACTAGAATCAAGTTTTGTCAGAGGGTTTGATGGAAATAATCTTCCCCGAGAGGAAGAAACAATGACTAACAGAACAAACAGATTTCTGTGTGTTTCCGTCCTTTTAGCTCTCTTTTTATGGGGTAACCATCGTGACACTGCCAGCTCTCCTGCCATGTAACTTTATCTTCATATAGTTATGACAAAGCTACCTCTGTGTTGCACACTCTGACCCTTTTCATTCCTAAGAATTCTTTTTTTGCACTTTCTGGGCACATAATTTTACAATTGTACCTCGATACAATCTATTGCATGAATTCCAAAACCTAATAAGGTCAGAAAATACCTGGTCTTAGTTGACTGTGTGTGCCTGGAACCTGGGGTTTGCTGAGTACTTCTGCCCTTACCTATCATTCTTTTCTTCTGTTCCCTTCTGCCAACGTTGGTGACGTGCGTTCGACTACTGTAATCCTCACCTTGTTGAACACAGTGCCATTTCTTCTATTCCCATTTTGATCTCTTCTAGCCCTCTTTTCACTCTTTCTTCTTGGTGTAGCGTCTTTAACCACCATCCTTACTGCTGCAGTGTGTCCCCCCAAAAAAATCTGCTATGTTTTCTTTCACCGCAGAAAATAACCCATGTATCCCTGGACGCTCAGTCTCTGCCCAAATATAGCGCTAGCAGTCGAGTCCAGACGCCAAAGTTTTGGAGCCAAGTTACCTTATTCAAAAGTTATAAGTGATTTTCCTAAACTTTTGATGGGAAAGTGGGGCCCATTCCCAGTAGTTGATGAAATTAATTTCCATGTATTCATAGGCTTCGTCGCCTGCCATTTTCCTATTGAAATTTTTTTTCTGATAATGGCAAGCTCTGAAACATCTGGTCTGGACTGCTAGCACTGCATTTGGGCGGAGACTGAGCGTTTGGCGATGCATAGTTTATTTTTACAGTGAAAAAACACTGGGTAAATTTCTAATTGGTGGTTCGTAATTGAAGGGAACACCGATAAGAAATAAAGAATGAAAATTTTTGGGAAAATTTTTTTAGGGCCATTTGTATTCAAAAGTTATGAAAACATTAGTCACCTTGTTTTGGGCTAGGAAGCGGAGTCTTAAAGGGGTTATGACACGGCAAAAATAAAATATGAGATAACAATACTGCTAGGACCCATTGTATGTTCCTATAATCCTGCTAAATTTGTTTTTAAAATGGTGCGGTAGTTTCAGGGATAAATCGATTTATATGCGGGTCCCTCGGAGGGGCAAATCCAGGTGGAGCGAGAGGCTGGCTACGTAGCCAGCCTCCTCCGCGGCGTCCCCTTTCACGCACTCACAGACTTGACTCTCTTGGCGTCTCGAGCTTCAGGTTCCTCGTTTACCTTCCGTGTTTTGAGCATGTGATCTGTGACGATTACGTCTACGGCATCACTCGCCTTGTCAAAGTGTTCGACATTGATCGCAGCAGCGATGAGAGTGATTGCAAATTGTTGTGTGTATGTTTATACAACCGGAAGTTAGTCTGCCTCAGTGGGCATTTGATGTCTCAGCTGTAGATTAGCAGTTTAGCCAGTGCGGAATAACCGCTAGCCTGGGGTCTTTAACGTGCACTACGCAGCAGTGATACATGACTGCACGCCGGTACGATGCTCATCCAGGTCGAAGCGAGCATGGGTGGTTGCTATCAAGAGATGTTGGAAGCTGTTCATTTTGACTGTGACCCGCTGGCGACCAGCTCCAGCGACAGCGAGTTTCGGACGAATTCGCCGTGGTCACCGTCGTCTGGGAATATCTCGCAGGCGCATGCAGGGTGGAAGGTCAACGGGCCGGAGGCGAGAGCAAGAATAGCGAGAGCAAGAATAGCGGTTTTGATCGTACCGTGGCGAGGAGATTTGGGCGATCATGGTGGCGCCTAGAATGTGAATGATCACGTGGTTTATGGACACTATGGTGGGACTAACTTGGGCAATGTTGCCTGGTTGCCAGATGAAAATGATAAAAATTCGTAAATTGATTATTGCAATTACCAGAGCTCTAAAAATCGCGTAACTTGGTGTATATACTAAGTAGCCTATGAGCATTCCATTTCAAAAATAATCTAGCCGTTTAATTTTCGTGTCTTAACACCTTTAAAGGGACAATGAAGGCGATTTCGGGTATTTGTTTGACGATTGAACTGGGTTCCAGGCCCGTCTCAGGCCACGTTGCCCAAATTTCAGCCGAAACCGGCGCTTGTGTGCCGCGCAAATCAATGAAACAGTCGAGGTAATAATCGTACCGGGATCGACTGGGGCGACGCCCCGAGAGTTGCGGGAGAAGCCAGGAGAAGCGGAGCTCACGTGACCGTTGCGGGGCCAAGAAGCGCGACGTCACAAAAGACGCGTCAGTGATTGGTCGGAACGAGTGACGTGCCCTCGGTCACGTTTTGGTTCGCAGTTTTTAGGAATACTGTTCTAATTTCCGCTTGAATAACCAGGAAAAGTATAAATCGGACCGGAGATGATTACTAAACCGTAAATAAAACAGCATACTCATTTTTTTTCTTTGCTACGCTGGACGCGAAACGGGCAACGAGCAACTATGGGCAAACGAAAAACAAAAAAATAAAGAACGCAGCGCGGAGCACGCTGGAGACGTCGATGTCGTGTTTACATTGGGAACACGGTACTCGAAGGATTCTGCAAAGTGGTAGTCATGCCAAATTTGTGCGCCGCAGATGGCTGTTCAAACGGTCGACTGAGGACCAGTAATCGTTCTTGTTCTTTTACGACGAAATGAGTGGACGTCCGACTTTAGTGAAAACCAAAAATGGTGCTGTTTATTTTCTCCTTCTTGGGGAGCGTCCCCCGCGAAGGAACCGGTTCCAGGGTCGCTGCCGCTTTCCCCTCGGCATTTCCACTGCCTCCCTGTCGGACAGGGACAGGGCCTGTCCTTCGGCAACGCGCCGCTCTCGTCTCGCCCGTGCGAATGTTGCTCACAGCTTTGCTGCTCGGAGCCAGCGGGCCGCTCGTTGCCGGCGCGGTCACCGTCGGCCTCGGGTGATGTCGAAGAACGCCACACACGTACTCCCGTTCCGTTGGTGTTAGGTCACTGAACGGAAGCCCGAACAGAACTCGCTCGCGAGAGTGGCATTGTCGTCCATGTTGACAGATCCAACGAAACAGTCGCGCTACCGCGGTGCTATAACCCACCGCGGTAACCAGTCTCGATCTCCTAAATGCTACCGATACCGACTATTCACTTATGACGTCACTTCCTACGTCACCTCCGTTTTCGGAGGCCCAGAAATGAGAATGGAGATAGTTCAGTTTCGGTTTCTTCAGTTCATTTGTAGGCACACAAATATGCGTCACAAATGTCTACAAAAAATTGGGCAGTATGCCAGGTTCCCAAGAAGCCTAAAAACACCATTTAAAAAAATTAAATAAAATCGCCTTCATTGTCCCTTTAAGGGAAATTTAAAACAAGATTTTCAATGGTTGTGTACCCATGTATATGAGACCAGTCATGGTACGTGTTGAAATGTTTGTCCAGAGTTTGATCATGGTATGAATTATGATTGGATAAATTATTTGTATTTTGCAGCTCTTCACACACACACCAACGAGCCTGCACTAACCGATACTCCCACTCAGTCCGATTTATCAGTGACCAACCACTCGACAAGAAGTGAGATATTAAAAGCGGTTTTGCAATCTTTACACCCACATCAACTCTTTTTTAAGGGCTTTCATCAGATATCTTTACCACTTTCGTTCAAAGCCATCCCCCAACCAAAGTTTTCCTTGCAAAAGCTTCTGCTTTTCAACACCTTTCCTTCTTTTGCCTGGGATTGTTTGTGTCAAGAAAGCCGAGTTTCATTATCACTATCATCTCCGACTTCAGTTCGTGGCGCTTCACTGCAAGTATTTGGGAATCTCTCGGACTGTTTATCAGTTTTTTTTATTTCTTTTCAGAAGCTCTTGTAATGTCTGCTTTTCAATATTTCTGTTGATATGATCTCTTGAAGTGTTTCAGGAGCAACTCCCGATAGGGAGCTTCATTAAACCGTCTTTGTCGGGCAGTGAGGCGATCACTTTTTTTAGGGAGCCAACTCATCCATTCAATCAAATCACAATTTTCTCATCTAGAGTTTCTCAAGCTTGAGTGACCATTTGCTCCTGCTGTCATAGTTTGGTCCTTAGGACTGAACCTCGTAACACAGTTGGACGCACATCCAAAGAGGATATCGAAGTTCATATTTTGAATCTGGCAAAGATGCATGTGACCAAGTTTGTGCAACAAAGAGGGCTTCGGAGAAGACAGATGTAATGTTTACATCAATCTGGACATATATTTTAATATTTTGTATCGGGAGGGAACAGCCCTTACCGCTCATTCACACTGGAAGCGGATCCGCGTTCGCAACCGCTTTGCGAACGCGGATCCGCTTCCAGTGTGAATAAGCGGTTACACCTGGAGTGAAGTTGTGTAAAGGCTTCACATTTGGAAAGGCACAGTTGTCGAGCCAAAAGTGAACCTCTGACTCGAAAATATAAAGTGTTTAGCAGGTAGGTAAATATCGTAGAAGGGAACATAAGAAAATGAATTTAGGCGGCTATTCGGTTGTTTTGTAGTATCATAGGCAATTCGACTGCGACCCTGTCACATCACCTGCCTTCTTTTTTTTAATGATTGTCAAATGTTTCGTCACATATGTGAGCAATTTCTGCAGAGACGTTAGAGTCATGATACCTAGCCACATCCATACTGGCTTTCAGAGTCTGCCATGGCACACCACCAAGCTGGCTCGACGCCGGAGAAGCTGACGGTGAAGCGCCTCGTAGACTTCATCAAGGACAAAGGAGACGAGAACCTGAAGGAGATGAACAGACGCATGCAGCGCATGCTCGAAGAGACCCTCACCAAGAACATGCACTTGCAAAAGGTCAACTCTCTAATTTCGTAAACCTCTTCCAGCCGTGAGGGTTTGTTTTGTACGAGTCCATTGGCTTTATTTCCGCTTGTTTCTCTCATATTCATTCGAGGAAAATGCAAGTACAGTCATGCCTCAATAATGGGAACCCAGTTAATACGGATAGATAAATCTTTGGAGGACCGACTGGGTTTTTGCGCAACAACGAGACATTTTTGTCTCATTGTTACGGAAAACTAAATTGCCTCTTTACTGTAGACGATGCAGCGGGTGCCTAGCTCATTTGCAACATGTTTTGTGTGTCCGATTTTATCAGATGCGATCAAGGACATGCATAATCTTATTGGATTAAGTGTGGTCATGTAGGCAGCAGATTGGAACAGGCCTCTTCAATTTTCTTAATTTGAAAAGACTAACAGCTGCCTGCAGTTTCATATTCAGAATTAGCCACTGCAACTTGTGAACTGGCCTAATTGGCAGTGGCGCTGTATTCGGAGTCAAAGAAGTAGCGGGGCCTAAGTAACTACCGTAGTAGCTTGTACAAGAGTTGGGTACGTCACCGGCAATGCCCGGAAAAAAGTGCTAGCAAATAGAGCGACATAGTTTCAGAGTGGTGCAGTCATCTACGGGCACGGTTCTACCTGGTAGTAGTAAGTACACAAGCATAGTGCAGAATAAAAATTTGTGAAAAAACAACATTGGGTAAATTTTAAAGGAAAAAAAGAAAAGAAGATTGATCTTTATTTGTTACATGTTTCTGGTTTGTTGGGAATGAAGCCAAATAGTCTTAGCTACCTATGTGAGTTATGAACAATAACATTTCACTTTTCTCGCTTGCAGGATCTGGAAGTAATTTCTCAAGAACTGCACAGAATTCGGCAACTGGTCGAGGCACCTGACAAGGATGCCAAAATCTAGTGAAACTGCGGACAACACCAACTGTGTAGGATGAGATCCGAAGTTCAAAATCAAAAACAAAGACGGGTCTTGATGCTTTTTGTATATAGGCTTTGTAAAACAATTGAAGTAATATATATGCAGCAGAGCTGCATTTTTTGGAGAGTTTCTTCAAATCAAAAGAGGCACATTGAGCCTTTCAATTTTTACTACATCGAGCTATTACTGTTACGCTTGCCTAACCAATTTATCCAGTTTGGATTCCGGTTCCAGTATTCAATCGAAGCGACTGAGAGGTTCTGTTTTGTCAAGTGGTCAGTGTTTTTTGTACAGCTTTTTAGAGCACATATTTATTCATTATGAAATAGCCGGTGGCCCAGTTGGATGTTTGTTCATGTTGAATGTTTCTTGCTTTTTGTATGGATTATGAAATCTTGTTTTAGTATTGTGCAGGCTTCCGTTTTCTTCAAATAAGATCTAAGGAGACAGTGTTTTTACAACAGTTTTAAAAAGTGAAATAGATTCTTCTTGTAAATAATTCTATGAAAGCTTATAAAATAAAAAATAATGGAAGTTCGGTAAAGGTATAAAGTCAATCGTGTATATAGTCTATATAGCTGATCTGCAAAGCACCTGCAACATTGCAGTATAGTCATTCTACAACTATAGTTTAGACCACAACTAAGAAATCCAGTTTACAGAACTAAGTCTTGCAGTTTGTGCGCTGGCGTAGTGTTTAGAGAAAGCTGAATAGGGCTCTAAACATTCCGTTGCTCGTAAGTTAAATGTATATAGTGTATGCCTTTGGTGTATGACATGAATAAAATGAATAATACAAATAAAATGAATGATTTTGCCAATTTGGAGGTGCAATCTTACTAGGGTACTAACCATGGTTTCCTCTGTCTAAAAACAAAATTGATAGAATGCTGCACTATGCACAGCGTAAATGCACGTTTGAGTGGTCTTTTGTGTTTCCGACTACCATACAACTTGTTTTACGTAATGGTAAACCCTGAGACAGATGGAAATAAGTAAATACTCGGCTACAAGGTTTATTTCGTCCACGCCTTATATACCCATTCTGCGCCATTAAACACGCAATCAATCTTCTATACTCCCTATACAATGTCATTGTCACAAACGGAAACAGACTACTTCCTCTACAATGCACTTGTCACTAAGAGAAAAAAGTAAAGTCCCACCTCCAGGGCCTCTAAACTCGTCCAACACAAAGTTGGGGCCGAAGTTGACGGAGCGCACCGATTGGCCTATCACGACGATGACTTTGCGCTTCATCCAATCGGCGCGCTCTGCAAACTTTCGGCTTCAACTTTGTGTTTGACGAGTTTAGGGCCCCTGGTATCTTAATCTTCATTTCTCAAGGCCGTAACCTGGAACAAGCATCAGAACCAAACACAAATGCAGACACAAAACAAAAGAAAAAAAAGATGGAGTGCAGGTGAGTTAGGTATATATTGAACATGATAGTAAACCCCGAGACTGGGGGAAGACAAAACTAAAACAGTAAGAGAAAAAAAAAAGCTTTCAGCCTTTCCGCTCTGGTGAAGAATGAAGACCAGCGAAGTTGTACTATGTTGAGACGACCTCAAAGACTACTTCTTGGACGACCTCAAGGACGTCCTCGGGGACGACGGCTAGGACGACCTCAAGGACGACGCCTTGGACGACTTCGGGGACGACGTCTAGGACGACCTCGAGGACAACTTCTAGGACGACCTCGAGGACGACTAGGACGTCCTTGAGGACGGTGTCTAGGACGACCTTAAGGATAACTTCTAGGACAACCTCGAGGACAGCCTCTCTGACTACCTCGGACGACCTCAAGGACAACCTCTAAAACGACCTCAAGGACGACTTCTAGGACGACCTCAAGGACGACGCCTAAAGGAAGTCGTTCTCTAGGCGTCGTCCTCGAGGACGACTTCTAGGACGACGCCTAGAGAAATTCATCTTTTCCACTCTGGTGAAAACCAGAGTGGAAAAGCTGGAAATGTTGACGCCATATGAGCGATGGCGGCAACCAGACAAGTGGCAAGCCAGTTGTCTGGTTGCCACCGTCGCTCAGATGGCGGTAGCTGTCCAGAGTTTTGTGTTTACATATATTTGGGGACGGACACGAAACTGAGGGAAACTATCTCTTAGCAGCTTCGCTGTAAAAAAGGTTGGTGTATAGGTGCACTATGCTGCATACATTTCCGCAGAACTACATGTGGGTGGCACGAGAAATAAGAGGGGAGGGCAAGGTTAACGCTTCGCCGAGTTGCGCTTAAAAGTTCCGTGAACTGCCGGTGTTCAGAGCGATGAGCAAAGATTGTAGAACCACGGCTGCCGTAGTGGTTATGGAATCACAGCTAGCATCTATCGCTGTTTCAATCAGACAGGAGCACGTCGCGTTGAAGCGAGCAAGCCAGCAGATAAGAAATTGCTGCAGAAACCACTATTAACGCGAAAGCGTCGTGTCGCAGAAAAGTCGGCGTCGGTGGGGCGGGAAAATCTCGATTGGTCGATGGGGCCATGACGTCACAGCCACATGACCTCGCACGGGAATTTCAAACAACGCTCATGTGAAACGTGACGTCACGCGCGGAATGAAAGTGATTAAAACGTGATGTAATGCGAATTAAAGGACGCCGCGTGCCTCAAATGGTTTCACTTTATAAAGAAATTTATTTGCCTAAAAAAAATTGCGGTGGCTTAGCTCGGCTATGCCAGGATATACGTAGCGTGAGCTTATGCGCACAAAATGAGAGGCGCTATCAAGCGGCTCCGGTGCAGCGTCAGACATGGCTACTGCCCAACGGAGGCGCACAGCTGGGCACGCGGCGGCGCCAGTGTGTCTGCCGCGGCTATGACGTCACTCCTCTGGAATGCACAGACCGGCTAGGCGGGCGCGGTGGCGGCAGAGCGCGCGGCGGCGGCTTCGCGTGGCTCTCATAATGAGCCGTGCTCATTATGCGAGCCGTGCTCATTATGCGGAGCGCGCGGCGCCGTGCGCCGTGCTGATTATGCGGAGCTCCGCCGCCGCCGCCGCGCGCTCCGCATAATGAGCACGGCTCATTATGAGGGCCACGCGAAACTGCTCAACCTCGGCCAGTGTAGCTAACGCTACAAAAATTGAAGAATATCTGGCGGGATTAGAACCCACCACCCTTCGGTTGTGTGACTACGTCTTAGGACCAGCTCCGCAGCAGCGCATTTGGCCCTAAGACATCGCAAGAGGCTTAAAAACCGGTCTTGTCTCTCTCGGTCGTACTCGGTTACAAGTATGTGAACGAGCATTTAAAGGGACACTGACACCCCCCAAATTTTTTTTTTCCTTTTTCGTCAGGCGATTCATTATGGTGTCGGAAGACTGCCCAATTAATATTTTGCTACAGAGTCACGTATTTTTTTAATAAAGCCAAAAAACGCAACTGCGCGAAACCGAAACCGGAACGGAGAAGTGGAGAGGATAGCGGGAGTGGCGGAAGTCACGTGGCTACACCCGACCGTGCGTTTTTTTTTTTTTTTTTTTTTTCTCCTCTTTCCGCACGTAGCAGACGAAATGCGTCCGTTCGCCGTCAAGGAGGTTATAATGGGCATGGAGCGAAGTGTAACGGAAGTAGGCGTGGCCACGAGCCGCGACGAGCATTTCTTGACCAATGGGAAGCCTAGTGACTGGGCGCCGCCATTAATTTCGGTGCAAACAACCGCGTTGCGATGACATTTCCGTGGCAACGCGATTGTGTGCACCGAAAGTAATGGCGGCACCCACTGTTATTTGAAACAGCGCTTAACGGGAGACTTTTAAACCGCTATGGTCGGAATTGGATGAGATTATTATAAACGAACGCCTGGTTGCCCAGCAGAAAGTAAGTGACTAGAGTTGAGACGCTCTATACTTTGTTTCACCTTATCTGCGAGCGAAGCCAAAGCTAGAAGCGCGAGACCAGCGCTTTCTGCGTTTCTCCCCAGCTCGCGCGCTCGAGCAAAGCCTGAACGCACGGAGCTTTCGTGCTCGCGCTTCCAGCTTTGCCTACGCTCACACGTAAGGTGAAACGAAGTATAGACGACGTACCGACTGAATCGGTGTCGAACAGGTGAGATTTCGAGCCCAACACTTGCCTGACCAGTAGGACTAGGAAGTCGGCGTGTAACGGACGCTCTCGACACCGCGCGACAAATTCTGCTTCGAGAAGATGTTGTTTTCACTCCGCCGTGATGAGTATTCGGGTTCGCATCGAAACATCTTTTGGTGCGCCGATCGAATCGAAAGCCAGCCGCGACAGCGAGCAGACGAAGCAGACCGCAGGCACGGAGCAGACGTAGCCTAAGCCTAACGACCGAGCGGAGAGCAGACGATGGGAGCATGGTTGAATTTAGTTTGGATAAGAGAGCGTCGGTGCGCGGGGCAGGCTGGGATTGGGTTGTTCTTCCGGCGTCGCTGGGTATGACGTCATGTCGGGTCCTGCCCTATTTAAACGTCCTTGGTTCGCCGTGGTATTCCTTTGCAGTTATGTTTGTTCCGCTCGCTGTTTTGTACTTCAAGATGAGTTGTTTTGTACATTTAAGTGTTGGCAATTAGTAGTGAGTGCCCGAGTGCCGTGGTGAATTCCCGTGATCAGCTCCGAAAAGAATACTCCCAACTCCAAGGTGCTGCGTGAAGAGTTGCCTCACATGTCCTGCATCTGAAAGTGGCCAGAGTGCACAAGTTTCCGAAAGATCAACGCGTCGGAATCAATGGCTGGCTGCAATTCCTGTAGAACCATTACGCGAAACTCGGAAAGCGGACGCTACCCGATTCATATGCTCCTTGCATTTTGTGGAAAGTGATATACACTGAGTTCGCAGGTGACAAAAATGGAATCCATAGCATTTAGTTAAGCGACGTATCGTCCACAATTTTTTTTTTCCTGTGATAATTGTAAAAAAAGAAATGTAAACATCGCAGAATGCTTGACAAAAAAGAAATAAAATAAAAAAAATAAGAGGTACCCTCACACTAGGAACCGAACCCGTGCCCTCTGCGTGTGAACCGGACGTCTTTCCACTGAGCTATTGAATTTTTTTTTCTTTATTTTCCACTAAGCTATTGAAGGAACACTCTCATGCGTAATTATGCAGCTGGTAGACTGTATGTCGGAAGTTTGCTGCCGATTTCCCTTCAATACATACACTCCCGGCTTGAAGTCGGGCAGCACCACGCATAGGGCACATTCGCACCTCGTAAAGTAACCGTACGCGTGCGTATTCAACTGGAAGTACGCACTTTGTGCTTGACGTTTGAGCGAGCGATGTCTTCAGCCAGGAGAAGGGACGACGGCTCGGCGACGTCTCGTGCAATCGGCTTGCTGGTCGGGCATGTCGTACGGGATGAGTATCAGTTCTTTTGATTGGTCCGAAATTTCTCTTTCGAAGAAAGACAGAATTCGCCAGTACCGTGAACGACAGTTCTGAAGTAGAGGTCCAACGCCCGTCGTCCGCTGCCATCCGCTAGTGCTAGTCCCACGATACGCGAAACGACGCCATGTTGAGTGAACGCACAGAAAGCTTCCGGTTGTTTGTGCTACTTTTTTTTTTTTTTCAATCAACGTATTTGCAGCTTTTTTGAAGCCACAAAAAATGGGTTTCATATTTTTTTCTATTTTTAATATTGACTGTGTGCCTTCAATGACCCACGACTTCGATTAAATTTGGTGGTCGCATCGATACCTTAGAAAACGGCCCGTGAGTCGTGACCACGGAAAAGAGAGTGAGCGAGACTCGAACCGGCCAGTTCTTGATCGGCGGTTTTCGGGCGGAAAGAAACCGAATTTCGAGCCGCAAATTTTGTTCTGGGTAGTTGGGCTCTCATATGTCACGTACAACTAAAAACCTCGGCGAGCATAAATACCCTGTCAGTGTCCCTTTAATGCTCCGAAACCAACCAACTTCGGATTTTTTTTTCTTTATTCACCAACCAACTTTGGATGAACGTCCACCGCAGCAACACTTCCGTCCGCTCATATCGGGAATAGTTCATCAGGCAACCATACGCTCAATTTAGCCGCGAATCTGTGACGGGTGCTAATAGGGAGTTTTCGCAGTTCGTTTTCGCCGTCCCGCAAAGCTCTCCGCAACCCGCTACGATACCCGGAATTCTACAGTCAAGGCCATCAACGCGCAAGCGCAGTAGTAGGGAGTTTTTGTAGACTGCGTTTCCCGCCCCGCTGCCTTCGCGCCGATAGCCTTGACTGTAGAGTTCGGGGTATCTATAGAAGCTCCTCCCACAAGCGTGGTGCGCCGGTTTCAAATCCCTCCGCAATCGAAAGAAGAGTTCACTGGAAACGCTCCTTGTTCCGCTTCAATGGATAGATAATGGCCACAGAGTGGTGGCAACTTGTCTCCGACCCCCAAGTTTTAAGAAAGCGACCTTTGTATTCATCGGAGAGGGAACCGAGCCCCTGAAAGCAGCCTTTGTATCAATCGGAGGGGGACGCTAATCCCCGAAAGTCGTCTTTGTTTGCATCGGAGTGGGAAGACTCTAATCTCCCTCTCGTGGCTTCCACAATGCTAAGTCAAAGTCGAAAGATAAAGCAAATATGTACAGAAAGGCAAGACCCTCCTCGCGCGTTGGCCGCGACGTCACGGAAACGATGGGACGCTATTGGATGCGGAGGTGGCGGAGGGATATATGATTCCCTTTGAGGGGCATTTGCCGCCACCTTCTTGACTTGCGGAGGGCGTTGCGGGACGGCGAAAACGTGGCTTCGTTGCGGAGGGCTTAGCGGAAAGGGAACCCCGGTCTACGTAAACTCCCTAATGCCAGGAAAAAGTGTGATATTTTAGCGGAAACGGCCGATTACACGGCTGCGATCGCCGGCAATCCCAACGGCCACCACGCTACAAAAAAAAAAAAAAAAAAAAAAAAAATCGGGACGTCACTTTTTTGTTTAATTATAATTAAAACTAATAAATTTGTGATTATTTATTCTTCATATTTTCTCATTAGAGATTGAAGCGCGTAAGTTTAATTGCTATTAAAAAAAAAAAATCCTAGAACCACTTTTTGTCGCGGACGGCACTGTTGCTGTGTCGGCAACGAGGCCCCCGTGGCCTCGACCATGGTGTGCTATCACGTGCCTTGCTCCAGCGCTCTTTTTGGGTCGCGGGGGCCGCAGCCTCCACAGTTCGCCAAGTTAACGTGCAGACACCTTTTTTTTTTATGATGCCTGTTTTTGGCTCAGGTGAGAAACAAATCACACACACAATAAGAGGTTAAAACAAAAGCCTCAAAGGCTATTGTGCGCATGCAAAAATCAAGCTAATCAAACACCTTCACAGACCAGTGATGGCCGCCAGCTCCTCAGGAAGCGGCAAAAGGTCCGGGGGTGGCTGCTGCACCTTAAACATTTTTTTCCCCCAGTTCTGAGTGGGGAAGCAAAACATGTGTTTTGTCCCCCCCGCCCCCTTTCCCCCTGAAACAGCCACCACTGGGCAGGGAAAAAACTGGCCGGCGGCGCCCAAGGGATACCAAGGGCACCGCCCCCCGGTCCTGGGAGGGGGAGGGAGGGGGGGGGGGGGAGGGATTAAGGGATCTGGTTTGTTCCTCCACTCAAAAACAAGTCAAAACAAGCCGCGTGTCTTGCAGCCATGCGGCAGTGCCTGAAGCTATGGAGAGACCAACCAGCAGGATCATATCATAGGGTACAATGTTGTTTCCTCCATCCACAGACAGATAGCGAACGCCGTGAGGTGTTAACGTTAAGTCTTTTTTAAGGGTCGTTTGAAGGACGTCCCAAAGGAACACTGCGGTCCAGCATTTAAGAAAAACGTGTTCTATCGTCTCTGGCCAGTTTGCAAAGTAAACAGTTCACCGATCACGCAACAGGGATATACCTTTTCCCTCTAAAAAAATATTTGACCGGTAGGGTTTCACTGTGCAGTTATAAAAAAAAAAAAGTTTTCGTGAAAGCTGGACACTCATTCGCTTGACACGCTCCAAAACATCCTAACCATTTTCCGCATTGTACAACGAACGGTACAGTGAAGTAGGAAAAAGGGAAACAGTCAGGTCTTTGGTCAAACACTTTCGTGACGCACCGAACAAATACTCAAGCGAAAACCGCGTTCGCACAAACCGATAAGCAGACACAACCTCTTTCAGAAAACCGCGTACAACAGAACTGGAATCAATTTCAGTCGAAACAATAAATTCGGGCAATGCTCCGCGTAGCCGCACCTGAATGACTGAACGCAGGAAAGGGTCCTGGTCCCTTAGAAGACAAAACCTATTAACGAGTTGTCTGACAAAGAGACGCGACACACCCAGCCCGCCATCCTTGACACGCCGAAAAAGATTGGTTCGGCTCGTTCTCTCCCACGTCGAGCTCCAAATAAACAGCAAAAACATGGTGTATGCGCTGGATGTCGACCCTTGAACAGTGCAACACCTTGCAGCATGTACCAGACCTTCGCAGCTAAAAAGACGTTACACACCCAGGCACGCGCAAAAATAATAAAAAAAAAAAACACCTCTACCCCCCTCCCCCCCCCCCCCCCACCACACACACACACACACACACAACCTCTTATCCGCCCTTGCGCGCAGCTGAGCTTCTTCATTCCATACTCTAGATGTCGGGGTACTGTACCAGCGGAACTCCAAGATACCGCACCGGCGTGTCGAGTCACGTGACACGTTCAAAAACAGTTGGGTTTTCGGGGCAATATCCAGGCCGAAACCCCTGACACTTTTGCCAATTTACTCTCTGTTAGTTCTACGGCTTTCTTTACACATTCTTGGTCAGTACAAAGAAATAGCCACATCGTCAGCGTACGCCAAAAACCGAACCTCGCTGGCTTGTAAATTGAAGCCGCGTATATGCCCACTGCGTATCACACTTAGACAAAAGGGTTCTAGAAAAATACAAAACAGCAGCGGCGAACGCGGGCATCCCTGTCGCACAGAAAAAGAAAAAAGAAAGGGGATACGTCCACTCACACTCTTATTCACAACCAGGCGGGTGGCACAGTTAAGGTAAGCATGCGCACCCATCGCACAGCACCGAACTTAAATTAACATGTCCTAAGATGGAAAAAAAAAGCATTTTGTGGGACACGCACTCAAAGGCTTTTTCGAGGAATATCTGTAGTACCTCAACCTTTTGTTGGAAATCATCGCAACACTCCAAAAGATTTCACGCTACATCCACGTCCGTAACAATTGTCCTCTCCTTAACGTCTGGTGAGGACCGACTATAAGGTTGATACGCCTTATAGTCGTCCCGCCAGTACCTTCATCAACATCTAACAGTCCACATTCGACAGGGTAATCGGGCGGTACGCTCCAACCCAGTAGGCCACGCAGACACGCTTCCACGGCTTGGGAACGAGGGGGATTTTATGTGCTTAGCTTTCGCGTTCCACTCTTAAAAAAAAATACTAAAAAGAAAACATTTTTTAAACAGTTTGGATGGGACACGCGTGTCAAAAAATACATTTTAGGCTAAAAAAATTTGTTGGAGCAATATTGACGGCGCGAGATTTATTTTAAATTCTGCGTGCAAATTCTATGACGTCACGGAATGGTTTACACTCTTTCCACCTCCACAAGATGTTCATACAGTCTCTCCACCTCAACGTGATGGCCAAGCCGATCCACGTCCCCTCCAGGCGCCCGAAATGCCGAGAGAGAAAACAAGTGGAAAGGAAGTGACTACCGACTAAATTGCGTCTCGCGCCGTCAATATTGCCATACATTTTTTTTTCGCGTAAATTTTTTTTTTTTTTTTTGACACGGGTGTCCCAACTCGACTGTTTAATATTGTTTTTTTTTTTTTTCTTTTCAGTGGCCCTTTAAAGGCGAAGCTTAAGCGTTCTGCTGTAATTTTTTTGGTTGTCTATGAATTGCGATAGCATTCGTCTAGGACAACCTCAAGGACGACGTCCAAGACGACGTCGAGGACGACGCCCTAGAGGACTACATCAAAGACAACCTCTAGGACGACCTCGAGGACGACGTTTAGGACGACCTCAAAGACGACGTCGAGGACGACGACAAAGACGACATGACGTTTAGGAAGACGTCAAGGACGACATCTAGGACGACGTCGAGGGCGTCGTCAAGGTCGTCTGGTCCTTCGCAGAGGTTGTGAATGTGAAGGAGCGAGAATGTGAGCTGAAATGGTGTACTGCTCATACCTACAGTGCATTAGGAGGAATAAATCCGGGGGGGGGGTTAAGCTAACGAATGCTATCGCATTAAAAGACGCGCGTGCGTAGTTCTCGGCAGCAGGCAGGGCGCGCCGCCAGGGAGCGCGAAAGCCCCTTGATAAAGGCGTTTTTTAGAAGTACCGCCAACCAGTGTTCTGAAAATGAGCGGCCCTCGGAAGCGAGAGGTGGCGGAGCACGAGCGGGTGCTCCGCCGCCGTTCGCTTCCAAGGGCCGCTGATTTCAGTGCTGTGCCGCCATTTGCTTCCAAGGGCCGCCCGAGACAAGGGCCTCGTGCAGTGGCGCATTTGACGCTACTTGCAAGACAAACGCAAACGCATCGAAGGGCTTTAAATCGGTCGGCGCTCCGGTGTTATCTGTGTGTCGTCACTTCCATGACCAAGTTTTCGTGACATCGATCTCCCAACTTTGCACCCCCTTCCAAATGCGAAGAAAGACGTAGTTCCACGTCAAAAGAGTGACAGCATGTCAAATGTAGACAAACCAAGAGCGGTACAAACTTCTGCACAGGCAAAATAATGACCGGTTCCAAACTGAAGCACGCCGCAGAACGAAAGACAACCCGGTAAATAGAAGCTATCTAGAAGAACCACCCACAACCTCGCGAACAACGTTCAAAATACGCAGGGAGCGTGGCAGCTCGGTGACATCATCCCGCAAGTGGTGAACCGCCGAACAAAGATCACGCAGTACAGCGTAACATTTTTTGCCGAAGTTTGTTTCGGGAAAACAACGTGTTGTGACACGAACGCAGCTGGTTGAAGGGCACAGGTGCGTCTACCAATAGTTCTCCGGACAATTTGAATAGCGCAAAGGGTACCCGTGGGACTTTCGCCGTAACTTCCCAGGTAGCACAAAACATTATAATAACATTAATTTTTTGTTGTGTAAGTTTAAATAACGTTTTGTGTTAGGTGTAAATGTTACAGCAACGTTCAAATAGAACACACAACGTTTTAGGTATGTTCTCAATGTTAGTGTAACGTTCAAATTAAACATACAACGATATTGTTGTGTACAAAACGTTTTAACAACATTCAATACATAACTGTAAAGCAATGTTATGAGCACTAACATTAAAGTAACATTTAGTAACATTATGCTCCTAACATTATTTTGAAGTTTACAATGAAACATAGTAACAGTGAATGCAGAACCATGAAATAGTGTTGCAGGAAGTAACATCAAAATAACATTTTAACATATATTTCCAATGTTATTTTGAAGTTTGCAAGGAAACATAACAGTCAATGCAAAATAGTAAATAAATGATATAAATAGTAACACTGAAATAATGTATTGGTTTGATCACATATCTGTTTTTCAAACTTTGAATAATTGTTCCAAATACGAACATTTAAGAAATTATTTGACAATATTGTGTTTTTAACATTGTTTTGAAGTTTACGATGAAACGCCACGTACAGTAACAATTTATTGGTATAACGTTTTGAAAAGGAGTATAACATTTTTGCAAACATTGCAAGAAAATGTAGTACACTATTTTAGTTTCAGATTTTATTGAAATGTAGCGTGAAGGTACAAAAAATGGCAAGGAAAATGAAAATATATGCTATGCTACTTTTTTGGATTTCATGTCTTTTGCCCTATAAAGATGGAAGCGTTTCGATTAAGCTTTTCTGTAGCAGCTGCTAACTCCAAAAAACGGAAAATCTTGGAAACCTACATGTAAAATGTGATCCATAGAAAGACGACCATAAATAGAATGTACTTGTTTAGCTTGTTTTTTATTCACATGAATACATTCACTTCCCTCTACCAGGAAGGTCTGAGGGGAGAGGTGGTGGTTATGTCAACTATGGAGCTTGTGGATAAGTAAAGCAATGGATGTGTATCACGACAGCCCTTTCGTCCCTTCTTCATAAACGTCAGTCTCTCGGCTTGCCAGCTTGACCCTTCTAAGGCGTTCACTATATTTCCTTGGCCCTCTTAAAGTGACCTGCATCACGCTACGATTTACTATAGAGACGCCCAAAGGTGGTGGATTAATTATCTGAAAGTATAGAAACATGAAATAAAACAAAAAGTTTTTCTTTTTCTTCTTATAAAGAAATTTCCGTCATGCTTTTTTTTTTTTTTTTTAATGATCAAAAATGATTCTGGGCATATCTGGTGTTTATTACGACTAAATAACGTGTGGAATGGGAAGAAAATAAAATTGGCCAACATAATATTCGTTTCATTCGGCCAGAATAAACGTCTCAGTGTCCCAAATAATAAAGTATTTTTCTTTCTCCCTTATTCGAATTAAATATATGTATGATATATTTACTGCACTTTGTATGTAGAGAATGTAAATAGGGGTGCTGGTGCCGTGGGAAGGCTGGCATCCATGCAGCTATGTGTAGGAGTGTAGGAGTGAACGGGAAGGGAAGTGTTTTGTAAGGTGATGCTGGCGATGCGAAGTAGCCGGTTGACGATCGCTTCGTGATGGGTGCAGAGGACGGCGAGACGGTGATTTTGACAGAGGTGAAGCGACTTGTCGGCACATGTATGAGCAGGGAACTGTGCGGCTTGTAAGAACGCCGGCAAAATGTTAAGAGGCTGCGCAGCTGCGCCAGAAAGAAGGATTGGGAGATGCACTATAACTATGTGAAGTTCGGGGTTAGGGTCAGCCGGAAGACGAGATTTGCGGTGCTTTCCAGGGGTGATCCATTTCCCACCTAGGTCGTCTCCCTCTAGGGGGATTTTCATGTCCTGGCTCAGGGTGGACGCAGAGATATTGGTGAGCTGCGAAGCGGCGGTGTCGGCTGTAGCAATATTCGAGGCAGAAACGGGCGCGCCGCTCGCAGAACGAGACTCGAGCGAGCCGATCTCTCGGCGGATGTGCTGCGGCGGGCCGACGGAGCGAGGCGATGTTTACACCAGGATCACATACAGTTCTCTGGGGTTTGCGGAGCCCGGAGAAGACGTCCGCTCTCGTCGGAGGTTTGCAGCAGTTTCCGGACACTGAAGGTAAAGGCGTTCACATCGAAGAGTTCACCATTGAAGGGGGGCTACTGAGGTTTTAAGAGCCACTGATCGCAGCAATCGCAATCCAAAGACACCATGTTGTCGTAGATTGTTTGTCACCGGCTACCTCATGTAGGGCTGAGGCCAGGGCTGTTAAGGATCCATCGCCGGAAAAGTGGAGGAACCACGGTGGAGGAACAAAGCAGCGACGTGAGGCTTGCCGAGTCGGTTCCTGGTGCCGACGACGTTCGAGCAACGCTTCCAAGAAGACTGGATATTCTTTCCGGCGAGCACACAATACTTAGCCAGCATGCTTGTGGCTGATGCGGATCGCAGGAGGTGGATATCAGGACAACCAACGTGCAGCAAATAGGTCGAGCACGGTAAATGGCACAACGGTGGTGGCCGCCGCCATGTTAAAATGAAACGAAGCCAAACCAGCCAAGCTTCAGTTTAGTACACAATGCTCATCAACACACTTTATTACAAATAATTATATAAATGTTACAACTTTTTTTTTTATCTGAAAGTTTTAATTTAAGTCGACTAAAACAAGCACATTCACGTTGCGTCAAATAAACTTGGTCGGAACTCGGAACCAACGACCAACGGGCATCGCCGCATCGCCAGCATCGCCATCGCCATCGTAAAAACGAAGCGAGTTTTCAGGAAGAGAGATCCGAAACAATGGGAACTACTATAGGAGAATGGGACAGAGCGGAAAGTAAGATTCCAGCAGGAACAGCAACAGGTCCAGATGACATTCCAATCAGACTAATAAAGGCCCTAGGTAAAGCTAGAGCACTATATAGCTCCTTCGGAGCAGAGTAGCGCAATCCTGAACGCCATCTCTTAGCGACTAGCGGCGAACGAAAGGAGGTTCCAACTCCGGTCAGAAATGCATGGGGAACGTGAGAAAATCGTTGTTTCTTCAATATTGTGGAGATGTACGGAACGACAATAGTTTTTGACATAATAAAGGAACATTTTAGAATAATTTGCGCTGAGTCGTATGCCAAATAAGGATGTAATTTTTTTTAAAAATTGCATGAGCGGCATCATGCAGCAGACGACGCGGCGACGTCACAGCGTTCACGTGACCCGCTCCAGCCAACCCAAAAAGCCCATCTCCGCTGCGAGCAAGAATCGTCTGCTTCAAACGCCATTGCTTTGGAAATTGCCTTCTCAAAATTTGCACACGCATCCGATATTATTAAAACTTCGATAAAGTGTTTAGTGCTTTACTAACTTCACGACAGACTAGTTTTGAAAAGTGTGAACTCGCCGTTTATTTTTTAATCAGCCGTGTTCCGTCGATCTCCATGTATTCTCCCATAGGGCGGGCCGCCTCCTGGAACCCTGAGTACCACGTGACTCGCGCCGAGCTGCTCTGTCGGCCATGTTGTCGGCAAAACACGCGGATCAAAGGATTGCGCTACTCTGCTCCGTAGGAGCTATATAGTGCTCTAGGTAAAGCAAGCAAATTAAAGCTAAAACAGGTGATAGACCAAATAATTAAAGGGGGGAACGTACCCAATGATTGGAAACTAAGCAAGATGAGACTAATATATAAAGGCAAAGGTAATAAAGATAGTATTAAATCATATCGCCCAATAACAGTAACTTCGGTCATATACAGGCTAGCTATGCAGATAGTAAAGAGAAGAATGGAAGAGTGGGCAGAAAGCACGCAGATTCTGGGTGAGCTCCAAAATGGTTTCCGAAGGGATAGAAGGCTTGAAGATAACTTATTTATAGCCACCCAGTGCATAGAAATTGCAGCGACAAACCATAGACCATTATGGGTAGCATTTTTAGATATCAAGGGGGCATACGACAATGTGAGTCAGGAAAAACTCTGGGAACTGCTGAGGAGGTATGAGCTAGATGCACATTTGATTAGATTCTTGCAAGAAGTGTATACAAATAATGAGGTGGTTATAAGGTGGGAGGCAGAAACTACAAGACCAGCAGCAATAAAAAGAGGGCTTAGACAGGGTTGTCCCCTGTCACCACTGCTCTTCATGGTATACCTGAGTGAATTGGAAAACAGGTTAGAGCAGAGCAACTTGGGATTTGATCTGACGTATATGGAGGGAGGGAGTAAAGTAAACCAAGTCATACCTGGACTGATGTATGCAGACGACATCTTACTTATAGCAGATAGCCGGGAAATACTGGACAAACTAATTGGGATATGTGGAGGAGAGGGCGACAAGCTTGGTCTGAATTTCTGTAGAGAAAAATCTGGAGTGATGGTTTTTAATGACGAAAAGGGGGAGCCGCTGAGAATTCAGAACTTTGAAATAGACTATGTAGATAAGTACAAATATTTGGGGGTCTGGTTGAAACAGGGAAAGAAATATTTAGAGGAACATGAGGAAAATATAATAAAAAAGGGGAAAAGAAATTCGGCTATTATGAAGCATAGAGCACTATGGAATTATAATAGATATGAAGTAGTTCGAGGCATTTGGAAAGGAGTCATGGTGCCAGGTTTGTCGTTTGGTAATGCAGTGTTGTGCCTGCGATCAGAGGTTCAGACAGGATTGGAGGTCAGACAGAGAAGTGTAGGCAGGTTGGCACTGGGTGCGCATGGGAACACGCCAAATGAAGGGGTACAAGGGGACATGGGCTGGTCGTCTTTTGAGAGTAGAGAGGCTACCAGCAAATTGAAATTCGATCAAAGACTAACAACAATGGAGGACGTACGATGGGCGAGGAAGGTGTACAAGTATTTATACATGAAGAGTTTGAATACAAAATGGACGAACCGAACGAGAAAACTAAAATTTAAATATCTGTCATCTAGGGAGGAGACTGAGCAGAACACAACGATAAAAAAGGGCGTAAAAGAAGCCGAACGGAAAATGTGGAGTGGTAGGATGCAAGGAAAATCAGCTTTAACAATTTATAGGTCACATAAGCAGGAAATAAGAAAAGAACAGGTTTTTGATAACTCACGGGGTAGTTCCCTACTTTTTGAGGCTAGAACGGGGGTTTTAAGAACCAAAACGTATAGGGCTAAATTCGAGAAAATGGACACATTATGTGCCATTTGCCAAAATGAGAACGAAACAATGGAACATCTTGTTTTGGAATGTACGAGGCTTCGTCCTGCTCTCCCGGAGGGGTCGGCGGATTTGACGGGGGCGCTCGGTTTTGCAGACGAGGATGGAAGAATGGAGAAAAAAAGGGTTACCATCACAAAAAGGAGATTGGAAAACTGGTGGATACAGTCTAGGGAAAATGAAACAAGGACGAACAATTAGCACAGCTGGGGGTCAGGAGGGACAGAGGAATATTGGGACTCCCTCCCGCGTGGCTCTGGCCCAAAGTCTCACACCTGCCCCCCAGTGGGTGTGGTTTAAGGAGGAACACCGCCGAGGTTGACCAGAGGAAAATTGGCGACTCCCTCGCCCGGGGGAGGAGGCGGGGGGCGGAGTTTAATTTTTTTTTGCCCGATCCCCCAAAGGTCTTCCTGGAAAGTACTCTACCTGCCCGGTGATAGTTGCAGAGAGGTAAAGGGAAAAAAGAATAGAAGAAAAAAGGAAAAACAAATTTCTTAATTAATAATCTAAGGCTAGGTGGCGCAAGCTACCGCCCGTTATAAAGGGAATAGCCAATATCCATCCATCCATCCTTTAAAACTTTTGGGCGCTTTCACACTTCAGGAAAAAACATCGAAGAACGTTTTGGAAAAAGGAAGTGTCTTAGGTGCCGGCGTGCTCATAGAACCAGCTGTGGATTTGAGTCTAATTGGTGAGTGCTCGCCCACTCGTTTTACTTTTTGAGTCCTTTCTGTTCGGAGCGTTTATGACGTGTTCTTGTCTGTGCAGTCGGCGTGAAAGCGAACGTGTGCGGTTCCTTGTCGCACACGTGCTTTCCGCATTGAATGACCCTCGATCTTTTGCCAAGGAAGTCCCGGAACCGACCTGTCACTGAGCGAGCAGTCAGATTGCTGGAACTCACCGAGAGGCAAAGGTCCCACCGGAGGCACGGGGGGTCAAGCGAGGCAGTTGGTGAGTGTATCAGGGAGCTTTATCTCGTATTGTGTTGTATTGCATTTTATTGCACAGTGCCGCCCGCTGTGCAGGTATTCAGGGAAAGGCATGCGGCTATACACGTTTTGTGCCCCTGACACCGACCGGGCGGTGGACAAGGCTTGATTTCTGCAAATCGGGTGGCGGCTTGGTACCACCTGGCTAGGCGGTGTGTTTTGCGGAGCCCATGACTGCTAAAGGTAACCGTTAGCGTGCTGGCGTTTGTATTCGCTTCCACTGTGGGAGGTTGGATTCAAGCTCGAATTTCTTCCTCGGAAACTACTCAAAACATTGCGTGACGCGCGCCTTTAGAAGTAGAGTCTGTATTGATTATGTTGTTTGCGAAGAGTATAAAGGGTTCTTTTTCAATCACTCAATCAATACTTTATTTTCTTTCACAAGAAAAATAGCAGCTGGGACAAAAAGCTGCACCAAGTGCAGCTTGGCGAGGCCCCAGCTCCAAGAATGCAACTAGCATTTGACAACAGTCAAACATGCACTAATGCACAACAGTACAGGCAAAATATATATACAGGGGCGTACTTTTAGCTCAAAGTACAAAACAAAACAAAAATGACAAAATAAAACAAGACATTATTGTTACTTAGTACAGTTTTCGACTGGGGCACTGACTTTTTATACAAAATCCTGTATATGTTGCGCCACAGGCAGTACTTCATTGTGAAAGTTGGAAGAAAAAACAAAAAAGCGCATTGAGTAGTGACAAACGAAACACAAAAAGCATTGAATACTGTCTGAGGACCTATGTAGCTTCCATGGAATCCAGCAAGGTGACTGCAGCTGTTTCCACATGGATCTCCGGCGGCAATGGGTTGCGTCAGTGAACCAAAAAGACTTCCCCAACGCCATCCTCTCAACTGTGCTCGGAACATTTTGTGAAGAGTAAAGCTATACGCACTCTGTACTGCACTTCGGCCGGAAATGGCTATACGCACTATGCGAAACTCGTATAAAACAAATTGTTTTAACGAGTTTTCTAAGCGGTGGCATAGCATAGTGGTAAGCATGGGCGTCGCCAGGATTTTGTCTTGAGGGGGGCAAACTAACAGCCCTTTTTGGGCGTGTGCGCTCAAGGGGAAGGGGGGGGGGGATCCCACAGTAAAATACGAAAGAGCTAATTACAGCTTGCAAGATACACATATATATTATGAAACAATTATTTTAATGAGCACAATATATCAGTAATTTCAACGTAAGAAAAAAAAAACGTTTTTATAGATATGTTCAGGCACAGTGAAAAAAAAAAAAAGGAATTTAGTCTATGACTGCAAAACAACAAAACAGTCCACTTAGTTTATAATTGTCTCAGAGATAAAAAAAAAAACAAAGATTTTATAGACAAGTATTGGCATCATATATGTACCGTACAGAATAAAATCGAAAAAAGCAGTGCACGTAAGTCACACGCACACATAACAACTTGTTGCATATTTAACAATGTTTGACGTTTATACAAGTTTTTAAAAGCTACCCCAAGTTGGCCTATGCTCACATTTACAAGTCTAATTTTCTGCACAAAATTGTCTTCGCTCGTAATATTAATTCGAAGCATTTCCCGGGTTGTGGTCCGTGGAACACATCTGAAAGCTGCGTTAGCTGTGTTGGAAAGCTAGCACGGCGGGGCTACCGCCGGAGAGTTAGTTGCCATTGTAACTTTCCGTATTTCCTCGACGCGGGTTCCCTTAGCTTGCCTTGCTCGCTCTGTCTCCTTTCAAAACTGGAGTAAAGTTTTAGCCCGCTGGTTCTTATCTTTATATTGGTTGTTAATGTTATATATCTGATCAAGCTCAGCTTTCCATGAACACTCCCACAGTTAAAGACGAGTTTCACATGCCTGTGAGAGTCGAGTTGAGGGCAAAGCCAATGTTCAGCTGGCTCTCTAAAGCCGGAGGTTGCTCAGGAGTGACGGAGACCGCAGGTACATCGATAGATTGCAGGTCATGACACGGCTCTGAGGTCACGTGCTTCTTCGTTGAGCAAGATGTATTGTCATTATCACTGTCAGCTTTCCGTTTAAAAAAGCTTCTGATGTCTATTTTCACTCTTGACCCATATCAGCCCACGGTTATATAAAAAAGTGGGATTTGGTGCGGAGTGTGGCCCTTTCAAGCAACTGGGCCAGGAAGAGAGAGTCAGCAACAGCAAAGTGTGCCACCCTGTCACAGATATTCGACAGTGTCACGCGTGTGAACACGGTGGTGTCAACGAGGACTCGTTTTTGACATGGTGTGAACAGAGTTTCGCAGAACTGCATTGTCCAAAAGAGGACACCTGGCCCCGATTTTGACCCCCTCTTTTGCTTTGCCATGACCGCAACATGCTACAAGAAAAGGAGAAGAAAACCCCAAAGGCACATATACAAAACAGAGCACTGACGTGAGCAGTGGCGTAGACAGGGGGGTGGTTTGGGGGGTCGAAACCCCTCAAAATGCCAAAGCTACCCCCCTCCCCCTCTTCCCCCCGGAGCCCGCTCGCTCCACTCCTTACGCAGACGGAGCGAAGGGCTCCGAGCGCGGACTATCTCCAACTCGTAGCTACGCCGATTTGTTCTGTTGGGCTTTTTGGAAGAATCCCGCTCTGTGTAGAAGACGCTCTGTATTGGGGCATTTTACTGACTTTCACCCGAATGCGTGTGATTCATCACAACACTGGACTGCGGTGTTCTCGGAAGTCGGTGCTTCCTTATTTTTTTTTTTTTTTTTTTGCCAGCTAGGCGCGGCTGATCGCAACTGACCGAGCGGAGACCTTATTCTTTTTTGTGTTTATTGCTGAAGGATCCAAGAAAACAAAAGTGCGTGGTTTTATTTTTATGATTGTTTTCGGTTTCTCCGCTTGCTAGAAAAGCTATGGCGCGACGTCATTCGAATACCGTACCCGAGAGAGCTGGGGAAGGGAGGGGGGGGGGGGGGGGGGGGTAGGCACTCTGGCTTGAGGGGGGCAAGTGCCCCTTTTGCACCCCCCTGCCGACGCCCATGGTGGTAAGGTGTCTGCTTTATACGCAAGTGGACGCGGGTTTGATCCGTGGGGGGGGGCTACTCTTTTCTTTTTTTTCTTCTCTCTAACATTTTGTTTTGTCAAGGCATTCGGCAATATTTATGACATTTCTCTTTTACGATAAACACTGGAAATAAACGAATGTTGTCGACGAAACTTCGCAGAACTAAATGGTATGGGACTCCCTCTCCGGAGGTGCGATCAGGGACAGCGGGGTTCGGGTTGCCAGCTGGATGCCGCGATGTGGCGTTTACAGGTTAAGTTTTGTAATTAGCAGCCGCACACTGTCGCCGCGAAGCAGCATAAATGCGGGGGGGAAGGGGGGGGGGGGGGGGGGGTTAACGAGCTCACCAGTGATACACGTGCCGTTCGAAAAGGGTGACCCAAGCGGCATGAGCTCTCCGCGTAGTGCATATAGCTTTACACTTATGTGAATGGAGCGCGCACCAAACTTAACGCTGTACTGTCAATGAACATGGGATATGCTTGCAAGGTGCGTGCAAGTTTTTTTGTGATAATTGCTGTTTCAGCTCGGAAATTTTTGTTACCGAATTTATCTTAATATTGATATTTTGAAGTGTTGACAATGACTCAATTTTATCAGGTAACACACATAGTTGAAGGCTGATTTCTACGGCTGGGTGTGGCTAGAAATCGTATAAAAGCTAGTTCTACCGGTTTTCCTGAATCGCAATCTCCTGTGCAATACCAGAGAGCTGTGAACCTATGTTGACTGTCACAATGCGACTAGATTCTTCTTATTTTTAAAATTAGTACATAATGTAGATGAAAAAAAAACTTAAATTTCTGTCTTCAATTTCTGTTGCTGAAAGTTAAAACATGCTTGTGCATCGATTTTGAATCGTTGAAGCACTGATTTACTCGCTCCGGCAATCGGCCCATCTCGACTTTACTCTTTTCAGTTCTCGACAAAAGACACACTTGTCAGCACGGGATCCTCAAATGAAACGTTTATAAACACCGATGCATGAGCATGTTTCATCGTTTATAAACATTGATGCATGAGCATGTTTCATAGTTTATAAACATTGATGCATGAGCATGTTTCATCGTTTATAAACATTGATGCATGAGCATGTTTCAACTTTCAGCAACAGAAATTGAAGGTTTCTTTCCAGGTACATTATGTACTAATTTTGAAAATGAGAAGAATCTAGTCGCGTTGTGGCGGTCTGCATAGGTTCACGGCTCTCTGTTTTCGCGCAGGAGATTGCGATTCAGGCAAACCGATAGAACTATCTTTTTGACAATTTCCAGCCACACCCAGCGGCGGAAATCAGCCTTCAACCAAGTGCTGTAGATAATAAAATCGAGTCATTGTCACCACTTCAGAATATTGATATTAAAATAAATTCAGTTCCAAAAAGTTACAAGCTTATGTAGCAATTATTAGGAGAAAACTTGCACGCACCTTGCGAGCATACCCCATGTTCATCGACGGTACAGCGTCAAGTGCGGTACGCACTCCATTCACAAAATGCTCCGAGCACAGTTGAGAGGATGGCATTGGGGAAAAGTCTTCGATTTAGGGATGCAAGCCACTGCCGCCGGAAACTGGGGTCATGCGGAAAGCGATGGAGCTCAAAGACATTGCAGCCGCACTCACCTTGCCGGATTCTGTACAAGCTACATGGGTACTCAAACAGTATTCTACGCTTTCTGTCGTTATTCGTGCACCTTAACTGTGCAACGGTGTCCCGATGACCGGGGGACTGTCGCCATCCAAGCCCATGCTTCTAATTAAGTTTGGGAGTTTAAAACAGAGAAGAAAACGCGAATGAAGTTTGGGCAATGCCTCCACCCAACACTGGCAAAGCCTCCCATCCGGGACTTTCACTCTTTCTAACGCTCCATCCAGCAAGAAAGAAAGCGCCGGTAGCCCTTTCCCCTTTTCTCCCTCGCCCTCTTTCAGTAAAACGGTCTATATAGACATTTTCTGTGTACTGTCGTCCCCAGCCACCTAATAGGCCTATCCGGTACGGGCGACGAAAAAATAATCCCAACGTTTCAACCTGCAAATAGTAAAAAAATAAAGGGGAGGCAAAACGAGAAAGTGTGACGGTTACGTTTATATCCTAAATGCCTTCTATTGGCATGGCAAAGGCAAAACAATGTTTTCGCCCATACTGGAAGTGACGTCAATTCAAGATGGCCACGCACTTGCAGAAAAGGTCTGTATGGCTCTGCTCTGCGGAAAAGCAACACCAGCGGAAGCAAGCTTTACGGGTGTTGCTTCTCCGCAGTGCACCAGTGCTCGGAAAAAAGTGCGCTCAACGGTGCCGCGAGAACAAAAAGTATGAATTACACGAAAACGCTCTTCGAGTGAAGCGGCTTATGAATACATTGAAAAAGTAGCGGGACAACCCAAGTTTTGAAAATTGTTTGACTTAACCAGAAGTATTAAATATCCGAGTTTGAATTATCGCGAGCCTACTGTATACACAAAGGGAGATCTGGCTCAGTTTAATGTGCTTAATATCACTGAACAGTTGTGCAATTCTAATTTGCTAGTTTTATTTCTTAAGCACTTGTTGTATGGGGTATTCATATCAATGCAAATTTTTACGTTGGTTCAATTTATGGAAGGTTTGTTTTATATGTCATGTACAGTAGAAAGCAGGGGAGCTGGGCTAGTTAGTAAGCATGTTGCTCGCTCACTTTAACCATGTATGTCACATACAATTTGTTGTTATTGTGTTGATTTCGAATCCTCTTCTGCTCTTTATTTCAAGCTGCACTTGCATTCACTATGAAGATACCGAAGAAGTCTTCAGCTGGAGGAAAACTATAAGCACAAGCATGGAGGGGCATCAAGATGGCCACCGCAAGGACAACTATAATGTAAATTTTTTCCAACGTTAAAGCAAGGCATGCCTTCTTCCAATTAAGGTATTGTGGCAAGTAGGTATGGCTCAGCTTCAAGCCGTCACAATATATACTCTTGTTTGTTCATTCCTAATCACTTGTTCTAGTCACCACTTCTAGTCAGTTTCAAGCTTGTTGCTGTAGTACAGAGCGCGACACAGTTAGCACGAACAGGCGATCGCCGGTTTTTCCAGTTTTTCTCTGTGGAAACCAAGGGATGTCATCCAAGTCGTTATTGCTATGGAAAGAGCTTATTTAGTTCTATAATGTAAGCGATAAAATTTAGTGCTCGCTAATACTATTTAGAAGTAAAATGCGAAAATGCACCGATATCGTGTTCGCGCTAACTGTGTCGCGATGTGTACATACAGATTTGTTTTAAATTATTGGTGACTCATTTTAACAGTTGAGTCTAGCAGCATCCTTGCTCGTATGTAATATGCTTCTTTTGGTTTAATTTGAAACCACAATAAATCTGTTTTAGTACATGTACCTGACTGATTTCATCTTTGCAAGGGTAGTAAATTGCAATTAATTTTGTCTCAATATGTGCTGTGATGAAAAGGAGCTTGGTAATGATCGTGCATTCTAGCGTTGTTGTTAATAGTGTGCAGTATTGTGCCTTTCACAAACATTCTTTTCTTCAGTTAACGGATATGCTACGATCAAGCTTCTTCAAAAGGTGCATACAGTCAATTCTCTGCAGTTATGTATATAGTGCACTAGATTCCGGTGGTTCATCTTCTGGAAAACATTGCTATGTATGTATGCGAAAAAGGACCTCCTCGAAGACCCAGGACGCAATATTTTGCTGCAAGTCTTAGCTTTTTCAGACCTTGGAAAAGCCATGTCTGTAGCGAAACACTGCCTCTCTTTGGGTTTCAAGGAGGTTCCTTTCCAACACCTTTCTTCCAGCTTTGACTACCTATGGTTTTGTTGGTACGCTAGTTTATAAAACATTAAATTCACATCAAAGAAAATGGTACTGCTACACTAGCAGAATATCCACAAAATGTTAGAAAGAACTTTTCAGTTGACGAAGACAAAAGTATTGTAATCAGATGCAATTGCTACCCATGAAGTTCGCCTCGTTCAACAGCAGAGGTGTAACTGCATGGGTAGCGGTTGCGTCTGATTTACAATATTTTTGTCTTCGTCAACTGAAAAGTTCTTTCTAACATTTTGTGGATATTCTGCTAGTGTAGCACAACCATTTTCTTTGATGTGAATTTAATGTTTTACAAACGTTGCATAGCGGTTGTAAAAGTGTTTCACGAATGTTAATATAATGTTAGTTTAATGTTTTTCAAACATTAAATTTATGTTGTAGGAACGTTTCCTGTGTGTTAAAATAATGTTTGGAAAAACATTAATCTAACGTACACATAAACATTGTCAAAACATTAAAAAAAAGGACATTAAGGACATTTTTCAAACGTTTGGGCCAAACAAAAAAATAACATTATTATAATGTTTTGGTGCTACCTGGGTTTGAAGTTCGAACGCAGGTCAATTCACACTTCTGTTGAATAAGTCAGCGGAGCTCTTTATTGGCTGAAAGCTATTCGCTTTGGCGCTTGAAAATGAATTATTTCTGGAAATAACAGAAACCATGCAGGCGAGCTCGTCGGTCTCGGTTATGTCACGAGAGGGCAGTTTCAGAAGACACCGGCTCCTAGCAGGTGTGCGCGCGAGGAATGGCGTCGCAGAACGATTTTGATATCTCGTTTTCCTGTTGAAAAAGGGAGCAGAAAAACAGGTTGTAGAAAGACTACTTCTACGAGCCGCAGGAACTTTTCCTGCAGGTTGATTACGGCAGGTAAGACGACTTATGCCTTTCTCTTTCTCTCTCTCTCTCTCTCTCTCTCACTCTCTTTCGAATTTAAATTTGTAATTGTATGACTGCCAGCGGAAATTTTATAAAGAGGCGTCGCTTGTAACGCGCGCAAATAAATGCGCATGCATTATGCGGCCCCACGGCCCCACTAGAAAAAATAAAATAAAAAATAACGTGCGCACGCGAGACGTTATTGAAAGTGTCCCCGCTGTTGCAACTTGCTTCACTTCGAGATGGACCGAAGCGAAGGCTACGAGACAGCGGTACCAATCATGTTGTGGGAACCTTCTGCGTCATCGCGTTCTTCGTCCAAAGCGCCGCGTCGTTTATAGCAGCCACAGTACTCGGGAAACATGCCGGGGCCTCTTCGCAGTGTTGAAGTTAGGGATGACGCAGCACTATTCCATTCTAAGCATTATTCGCACACCCCTACATGAGATCCTTTGGGAGGACCATGACGCAGTGCTTCTTTAGTTTCGTTTGATTCGAGCTGGAACAGAGCTTAGAATTTTAGAGCTTTGTTGTATCACATGCTATGTTTATTTCATTTCTGCTTTCGAAACGGAACCGTTCCGCCATTTGTAGTGCTGGTGAGTCGAGCAAACACGTTATACTAAAGCCTGCGCGTTTCGTTTTGTTACGTCAGCTACGTCACTGCTCTTAGGCCTAGCGAGGAGAGTCAGCAGAGGGTTTTCACCACCGAGCATCTGCGACGATGACGAAGCACTGCGGATGGCCCGGGTAAATAACTTCTTTTTTTGAAATTTTATTATGCGCCGTCATCTCCGTCGCGTTCAGTCTGAGCGTCAAGGATGAAAGTGTGTTATAAAAGTTACCGACTAAATCTATAAAAAAAAATTGTAAATAGTACGGAACGTGACTGACGCAATTTTATCAGACCGAAGGGACCCCAGACCCGTCAGACAGAAAGTAAGGGCCGAAGTCCAATCGGCGAGCGCAGCAAACTTTCAGATCCAACTTTGTGTACAACGAGTGTAGAGCCCAAGGCGGCTCGCGAGCGATGCAAAGCCTGACATTAGGTGCGCGATCCGTAGAAAGCCGCTGGAAATACGGAAAAAAGACGCCTGCGTATTCACTGTGTCCGTCGGCGACCAGAGTCTCTAGTGGTTTTGTGTGTGTACGCGAATGTGGTGATCAATGCCTTGTAAGTGTTGTGCGCCGTGATGTCGGGGCAATTCTGCCGGAAAACCGGAAGGTCCACGTATTCTCCTTCCCAACCAACGAGCAACGCCGTGTTCAGTGGATGAAGGCGATTCCGGAGGAGGAAGTTCAAGTTACGGGCTCTTTGAAGGTTTGTTGGTTTGGCAGCTTTTGGTTTTATCCTTGTATTCTCTCACTTCAGAATTGCCAATGTGCCCGGAAGGATGGTGGATATAACAAACAACTCCGATGTATCCTCAAGGAGGCATAGTAGGCATCTTTAGAATGAGTTACCACTTCCAAAGTGTCGATTGTTTTGTTGGTTTTAGGCATGCGAATCACCTGCGCAGAGTATTTTGCTTTGTGCTCTAGCTTTTGCATTCGATAGCACCGACTATACGATTTAGCAGCTCTGTCGTCCACGACTCCTATTCTGACCTACGTAGCTGGACACTTCGCTTCTGTGGCTGTGAAGACACTCAAGTGTGAATACTGCAGATCACGTTTGGTTTTGGAGAAGATACTTCCTCACGATGCAGTGGTTCATCGTCGGACAGGTGCCTTAAATTGAGGGGGTACTGCACCTTCCAACACAACTGGTCGTCAGTGTGGTGGCGCACGCTGAAGTTGTTGTGAACAAGCTTATGTTACCCCAGCACATCGCTCAGTTCTTACAGTTACTTGGTCAACAAAACGTTGTCAGGGACTTGTCACTAACTACGCTGTAAGAGTTCGAAGAGTTGGACACTTGTGCAAGCGACCACAGACCTCAAGCAGTGCTTATACTCATCCTCACCTCATCAACTAACTGTGTAAAACAAAAAAAAATGACGCCTTAGTGCAGGGTGCAAGGTCTGCTCCAGCCAAAAAGCGGCTGTCTGTGTTCGCAACAAGTTAACGTTGTTTAAAAAACAACAAAAACAACACCTGTGAAGGGATAACGACGTCACTGTCGGCCGACATACTAAAACCCGAGACGCGGAGGTAAAAAGGAAAATGTCTCATGAGACGAACTATACATTTCGTCACGTTAATTTATTACGCAATGGCCTCGTGACACGTAGTCCACCAGTCTCATTGCGTCTCACATTTGGTTGTTTCACTCTCTTAAGACTATCTTCTTTAAATAAAACAAATGAACCCTTATTCTCGTATATTTTCTTAAATACAAAAGTAGCCGTCCAACCTGTGGTGGGAAGTAAAAAGCGTGCTGTTACCTTTTTTTTTTTTTTTTTAAGGGGACCAGCTGGAACGCGGTAGGCATAAAAGTTTATTTAACGTATCTTCTAGTAGTGTGGTCAGAATAAACGTTAAAAATATGTTTCAAATTAAAATATTTGTGATTGCAGAGCAGCGCTTTGGTTTTATAAAGGATATAAAGTTAAGAATAGTAGAAAGGCTATAGTCGCTAATATTTACCGTAAGTGTTTTCAGTTGGCGAAACTTGATAGTAAACCATAAAAGTCAACGTTTCATATAAAAATTTAATTATAAAAACTGTAGTTCGATTAATTACGTCGTTGACACGCATGAAAGCATGCAAAAGAAAGCACTGCGATTTATCTACAACCGGTAAGGTTGCCGATCATCCATTACTGAGCTTTATCGGCTATCCGGCTTGCCACGGCTAGCTACTCGAAGGAAAATTAACAGACTAAAGGTTTTCCGCAACCTTATCAACAGCCCAAATGGTCTGTCGTCAAGCGAGTATGTTACAGTCAACTCTAACCGACTAACTAGAAATAAACACGACAAAACGATGAACGAGTTTTTCTGTCACAGTGATGTTTATATGTATAGCTTTTTTTCTACGCACTGTTACTGAATGGAACAAGCTTCCGTCACAGCTGGTCAACGAAGACTGCCCTGTTGCATTCTCAGACGGCCTCCTGTCACTCGTCATTGATGACGCAAGTTCTTAGATTTGCTGGGATAAATTGTGTACCCCTGTATTCTACGGCTGATGTTTCTTGGTCAATTTTTTTTGTGCGTATGCGGGGGTAGCTCTGCTTTTGCATGTGTACAGATCTACCCATGTTTACTTAGGGTCTGCTTTGTTGTACATAATTCTGCTTTTATGTGATGTTCTTCCAGTTATCTTTTCATTGCTTTTGCCTTGGCCCCTTCAAGACGGCCGGCAATTTCCACAAATAAATAAATAAATAAATAAATAAATAAATAAATAAATAAATAAATAAATAAAAATAAAAATAAGTGACATTCGCACAATATCTCCAATCGAAGCTACTTGCCGCCCCGCCAGCGCTTCGGCACAGCAAAGCCCAGCGCCCAGTCGACTGTCGTTTTCCTGCTCGTTGGCCTAGCTACAGTGACATCACGGAGCGGGCGCGCGGGCTTTAGTTTCTAGAAGGTGTTGGTCGAGCTCAGGCGAAAGAAAGAGTAAAGACGCACAGCGAGTGGAAATATAGGCAATAGAGCGCCGGAAAGCAGCGGAGAGTTATGTTGCTTGTATACGTCGCTACGCGACGTCTGATGCGCATCGTGGGCTTTGGAGCGCCATTTTCTGTCACTGCACCTAATTATTTCTATACGTTGTTGTTTCGCGAATTTAGGGCCAAGACACATCTTTGTTTCCGCCATGTTCTTTGGGTACCACGAGCGAGGTTGTTAAAAACTCGTTTACATCTAGATTTGCATGTGTCTGTGATTAGTGTTTTTGCTGTCTTCCTTCGAGTTTTTCTGAGTATTTGGTTTCAATCATGCTTTCTTAGAAGCAGAGCTGACTTTTTACACGTGGGTAGTTCATAACCTCTTTATTTTATGCGTGCGCGGAGTCTTTTGCATAATGAATACTAAAGCAGCAAGTTATTTGTTTTTCTTTTCTTATGCTCGTAAGTAGGCTGGTTTCACGCTCTAATGCGACAGCACTTCCTTGTCGTGCACACTGCACCCTTTTTCAAACGGTTATTTTGAGCGCACTGCGTCAGAGTCCCTAACCAAATGACTAAGGATGACAGCAAGAAAATAAATGTCTGACATATAGCCCCCTCCCCCCACATACACACACGCACACGCACGCACGCACGCACGCAAAAAACGAGTGGATAAACGACAATCAAGTCGCGACGATAGCGACTTCAATGGTATTTGTCGCGAAATAACGTCATCGGCGATTTAACAAAGATAAAACACCAGCATGCATGATTATAATTTTCAGATTAAATGCGCCAATAAATTCTCTAATGCCATATTTATAAACAGGGCGTTTTTTCCAAATGAGCTGAGGCCACTGCGCATTTATGGGAACCCGTTTCATTCACCGACTAATCGTCTGACGTCACCGATTTGGTGAAATGTCAGAAATACGGGGTAGTGTTCACATCTCCTGCAACGGAGTCTATTTGAAAGAGTGTTTATAACGCGCGATTCCTGAGATATAGTCGTAGCTTAAATATCGTTAATTACTTGTCTATAATTAAAGTAAGCCTAGACGAAGTTAGGGGTGACATTATCATTATGATCTGCTTATTTATAAATAAATATCTTAATATTTGTAGCAACATTTGCGTTATCTGGGTAAAAGTAAACAAGAAACCATAGGCATATATTAATGCAGAGTGTCACCAATGTTTAAAGTCAGCTCTATCATTGTTACTGAACCGTTTCTTTTTAAACAAGCGACCAGTTCATCGGAGAAGAAATCCTGTGTCATTGTTTTTAGGACCTTATGCTTTTGAAGATGATAATTTAATTACCTTTTCGTCACGAGGCCTGCTAACGTAATCACTATTTAAATATGCGCCAAACTCATTTTGTAACTTTGATCGAATGCTAAGCCAAACTTATCTACAATAAATAAAATCAACAAGCTGTGAAAAAAAAAAGAGAAGAGAAATAAAGTCTGCGTGTTAAGCTCTTATGCTGCGGTCTGTATGTAGGGCACATTTGATTATGTTTTGATGTAGGAGCAGGGCACGGAGATAAAATTAATTTTTGATATGCCGGTATTAGAAACAAAAATCTAAAGGCTTGAGATAAAACAAAATTTTGAAATCTTGAGCCCTAAACTATTGCACAAGATTGTCATCGAAGAGATTAGACAGCATCTGAACGAATTCGAAAATAAGATATAGGTCAGACTTGGAATTTAATACTTATAAGTTTTCCTCGGTCTGACCATTTATAATCATTATATAGATTTTAGAATAGTAAAGCGAACGTACACATATTTACAAATGTGCGCATATCTCGATCATATCTGATAAACTCGGAGACGCGTAGAATGCGGCTATAAATGAGATTTCAGTGTAGTAAAGCATACTTTCGACTTTAAAGGGGTTTCAAGATTTCCCCCTCTGTCGTGGTCGCAAATGGAAATCGAACATAAATCAAATTCTTTTCGCATTTTACGACAGTTTGATTAATGTATTCAAGGAGACTAAACTTCGCAAATCTACCCGTATGCGAAAAAAAAAAAAAATAGTTCAGAGTGGAGCATTCCAAAGCAAGCAGCAGCGGAATAAACGCACGGTTTCGCAAAACGAACAAACAAAAACAAAGGATAAAAACAAACTTCGCAAAGCTCTTGTTAGTTTCCTAGTTTGCGAGTTACGGGACGCGTCATATTCACGTATGAACTGAGCGAACGCGGAGGCTCAAGATTAAAGAGGAAAACAAATTCGCGGAGGGGAGAGGGTGGAAGGGGTTTAGGGGGGGGGGGGGGGAGTTTGATGTTGGTCGGACGAGACGTTTTGACGTCACTTCCGGAGATTGTTTCGCGAATGTCCGGAAGCTGTTGAGGGACGATCTCGTTCGTGGAGGGCTTCCGAGAGGAAGCGGCCGACGGGCCACTTCGCGGAGAGAATGAGCGAAAGAATAAAGAAAGAGAGAACGAAAACAACTGGATTGCAAAAAAAAAAAAAAAAGAAAAAGGAAATCATAGCAAATGGCAATTGGGGAAAAAAAACAACAACAAACGTTTGCGCGGTTTGGGTCCAAGTTGGTTTTTTGGAAGAGATCGTTGTTCCTTGACTCCTCTTTTCTCTTTTAAAGGAAGTAGTCTTGGTCGGCGAGGAGAAATTTGACTCCTTTGGTAGGGTGGGATGGTTGTCGTTTGACAGTTGTTAATCTTGTTTTTTTTTTACCTTTTTTACTCCTGGTGAACAAGAAAGAAGAAAGCTATTCTTTACACTGCACGGAGAGAAACTGAGAGAGAGAGAGAGAGAGAGGGAGAGAGGAGGAAATAAGAGGGCGCTGGGACGTCGGAGCGCCGAGCTCTGATTCGGGAGGATTAGTGAGCAAACACAGAAGCTAGCTGACCTCGTCTGCATACCCACAGTCTCCTTCTACTCAGAGCGAAACGGTGAACTGAACGTTTGCTCTATACCGAGATTTGACGGAAGTGCTAGCTATGCCGAAGCTGCAAGTTCGAGCATGTCGCTTTGAAGGATGCTTGCACTGCACGAGTTGAAACGGAAGATGGCACAACTTCTAAAGTGAAACCACAATCTTTAATCGTCGCAAGTCTCGTCCTCTGTTCAATTCACACCGGCTGTTCAGTTAACGTGAGGCCGTGCTACGGTATTGGCTAGTAATATTTCTCACTTTAGACCAGCTTACTGGCACTAGTGGGACCCAAAAAATACTCAAACGTAACGCCACTAAAAAAAAACCAAAAAAAAAAACGTTTTCGTCACAGGGAAATTCCAAGGATAAAAGCGGGTCTTTTATTTCAGTCTCTTTCGCAAAACTTGATGACGCACCTGAGGGGACAGCGCCAACAATGCGATCCCCAAAAGTGCGTCGTCGAGCGTTGCGATTTCCGCTGTGACGATATTTAAATGCCGCTCACACAGTGACAATGCATGCCTCGACGTGCATTCGGGTAGTGGCTCGTCTCCAATCGCTGGGATGACGGGAATAGCCGAACCTTAACAATGCGTGGAACTCAGCTCTCGCCCTGTTTTCTGCCAACCTCAGCGCCTGCCTGTGTGACAAAACACTGGCGACATATAATCGGCTCCAGGTCACGTGGTCACTTGTTCTGGCTGCGAGTTGAGGGGGTGAACGGTGTTCGTTTTTCTGCGACTGCCACTGCGCGAAGAGAAACAACAACGTGTGTTTTATAAGTTATAAATGTCGAGGAATAATTCTAAGCTGTATTTATTGAATACAGCTTAGAATTGAATACAGTAGAAAAAATGTTGCATCGTCCTTTTTAGGTTTTGCTTCCTCCGAGACGGATCTGCTTGGAGTGCTACTAAGCAACACTCGCTTCTGGAACCTGGCGTGGTATGAATCGATATCTGCGGTTTGTTCGTGTCTCTTTTCCCATTTCTCTCTGCGCTTTTTTTTTATTAATAACACTGGATCCAATATTTTCTTATGTTCTTACTACGAGTGCACCACACCATTACTGGCATCCCTTTTTTTCTTCATGTTTTATGTAAACAATTTTTTATTGTAAACGTTTAGAGATAACCTACAGGCTGTCCGATGTACGGTACCGCGAATATTGTTTTGTCTTTGTATAGGCAAAAGCTTACAAAAAAAAAAAAAAAAACATTCCCGAGCTTGGTTCAACGCGGGTTTTGTTTGGTTGTACGGGTTTCTTGTACGGCTGAGCCGACTTTTTTTTTTTCACTACCGATTCGCTGTTAATTTACTACTGAGAGTTTTGCTTTGTCGTGAAAGTGCGCGTGAGCGCAAAAACGCACGAATAATATTTTTATTAATCACTTTTGCGTCGGCGGCTAGGCAATGATTTCAAGTAGCTATTGTAGTCACTGGGAAAGCTGATATTGACAAATATTTTATTATCAATATAGGCTAGGTTCAAGCAAAATAGAGACGTAATATAGTAACTCCCAAATACCCCGAAAAAGGTTTTTTTTTTTCCGTTTTTGACTGTAGTCACTGACAAGTTAAGAACGGCAGGGACAAGCTGTAATTGTACCACATCCAGCGCGAGCTTTTTACCTTCGACAATGCTTCGGCGCCTCGTGAGCCTCAATCGTGCATGCACCGCCAAAGCACTGCGGAAGTCAACGTGCGCGTGCTGGAGGTCGGGCATCCGAAGGATACCCCTTGTTTTCCCCCCTCTTATTGGTGACAAATTTTTATATATATATATTTTTTTATAAATTAGGGTTTAGTTTGAGTACAGAGTTGGACCTGCACTGTGCGTGATAAATAGAACGAGATGCATGATGGCGTTTAATAAATCATTTTTTTTTCAGAATAGTCCAGTTCTGCACCCTTGGTCCTACTTTCCCTATCTTTATTCATTTATTTACTTACTTGTTTATTTATTTATTTATTACCTACATCGCCCGGCGGCATTCTTGCCCCCTTTTGTAATCTATCGGAAAGCGTATTTTCTTTTTTTAACCGCCGATTTTGTGGCAGTTTTGGGATATAAACGTATTCAGTGCAAAGTAATAAAAATAACCAGATATAGCCGCGTGTCGGTTGAGAGCTGACAGAACGATCGCGACTGTAATCGCGGTATTGATTGACGCATACGTTGCAATAGCACGCATGCGTTTGCATCGAAGCGGAATTCGTTTCTCAGAGGATAATTTGATGACGTGTTTACGAACAACAAGACGCGAAGGTCGTCGCAGATTCCTGTAATCGATTTACGTCGTAAAGGAATTTGCATTTCTGCATTTACTGCGATTTAAAGAAAAAATACGAATTTGGGTATTTTGTTTTAATGGGCGTGCGGTTGCACCGAGATTCGAATTAAATTTAGGTTCCCTAATTATGTTAATGAATTCGACGGAAAAATTGTATTTTAGTCTTGTGACGCTCACGGAAGTATTAATGAGGGCTCGGGAAAATCGAGTGCGCTTTCGCATTGGTATCAAGCATTAGCAGAAGTCATTGCAGCTTCGTTATTACAGATGAAATAAAATAGCTAATTTAACCCTTAAATCATGTTTTATTTAAGCTTTTTTTGACGTACCTGAGTTTTGCGGAGCTGCACTCAATGCGTTGAATGCCGAACTATAAATCGGACCTTATACGCTCAACGTCAAAGTATCGAGCGACGAAGAGAGAAAAAAAAATACCTATAAAAAGAAAAAAAAAGTAAAAAAAAAGAAAAAAAAGAAAGGGTCAGCAGTGCGAAAATAGGTTATCGTAAATAATAATAACAATAAAAACAATAAAAAGACCTCGGACAGCTTTATCGAACCAACTGCCCCGTTTTCGGAAACACGCGGCCAGTCCCAAACGCTTCATCTCAGGCGCGCGCGCGTGCCCGCGTCCTGCGAGGTCGGCGTTTTCCTAGACACCGGTGTGCGGCAGGCAGAGCACGCTTTACAGGAGACGCCGCTGCCGCCGCTGCCTGTGCTTACGGCGCTCGGGGCGTCGTCGGCTCGTCGAGCGTGTGTGTGGCTCTCGCGCGCGCTCTCTCTCCAGTCTCTTTTTCTACCATGAGAGGGCTATGTTTGTCCGTGCCGTGTTTGTTAGCTTTAGCTTCATTTATTTACTGAGACGAACGACGACCCGCCACCCCCACTCCCCCGACGCGGAAACGCCCCTGACGTCCAGTCACGAAGAAGCTGCGGGGAATCAAGGACGCGTCGAGCTCTTTTTTTTCTTTTTTTTACTCCTTTTTTTTAGGGGGGGGGGGGGGGGGGCGAGTCGTGCTGCGCTTGCGCGGTCGTCGCGGTTGTCACGCGACAGAGCCGAGCCTCCGCACACTGCCGGACGTAATGTAGGTGCTGCCGCTTGTGCCGCGTGCACGCACGACGGCAGCGTTTTGCCTCGCAAGATCGCAGGGTCTTGGAAGATTGCTTCACGTGGAGTTCGGACTTACGCTGCATCCGTATGCAAACAGAGAGCTCGCTCATTAGCGTACCGTATGGAAGACTTAAAGATCAGATTATGCCAAAAAATAAGAAAAAAAGGTCGACGCAAATCGTTTGTTACATTCGTAGCTCAAAAGGTACTCGTGGGTAATTTTCGACTATCATTACCCTTTGTATTTTGTTTTGCTTTCTACACTCCTGTACTTCTTGTTCTGCGTTGTCATTAGAGAGAAAGATGCTTAGGGACCCAAAATCACTCAGATTACGTTTAAATGTACGAGGAAATAAAGGTTTAAATTATGACAGCAAAGATGGTCACGTTTTTTGTTTTTCAAGAAAATTGTTTTTAAGGGTTTAGTTAAAAAAAAAAAACACAGTCTGCTCATAATAAAGTAGCAGTAGTAGCTTGAGCATATTTGGCAAGTGATCACTCCACACCTGATGGTTCAAAAATATTTTGGCTCCTTTTTTTTCTTAGTAGGTCGTCAAGCCGTGCTTCTTGTTTTCACTGCAACGTAATGTAGCACACACCATTGAAGTCGGGGTTTTTAATTATGCGGGAGTTTTGTTTCTGTTTCTTGATTTTCTGCCCTATTACTGACCAAAGCTTAACGCGTGAACGTAGCTGCAACGAGCCGTGACGTTCGTGCCTTGTGCCTTGACCACTTTGTAGTTAGCATTTTGAAGGCATAGGCTGCGTCATATGTTTTCCTCAAAGCGTATTTCAATTTCGTGTCCACAAATCGGTCTCCACTTGAGATGAATACATCGGGCAAATATCTAGCAATGAGGAATACTGTTCACAATAAACAAGTTTTGCGAGGCGATATGTTCCCATACATGCCTTTAGAAAGCAAATTTATTGTGGGAGCAAATGTGCAGAAGATACTGAGTGGAACTGGGCCTTCGCTCATGTACCCTTTACAGTACGTCCCAGTATTTGGGAAAATTTGTCTGTTGACCTGGTGAATAAAGATGCAATAGCCGGTACTATTGTTTAGATAATATAAAAGCTCAGCGTTCCTAAGTTTTTACTTCGGCAAAAGAAGCAAACGTGCAGAGTCCAGGCGGCAGCAGTCAGGAACTTCTTTTGTAAACGGCAGAATTTGTAAACAAAGAATAGGCTTGGAGCGAAGAATCAATTGACCGGTTGCCCAATTGAAATAATTTTAAATAGATAAGCAATGCCAAAATATATATTAGTCATTAAACAAACGAACTAATGAAGAAAAAAAAAAGGAAACACGAATAAAAGTTATTAGTTCATCGAAAACATAGGATCACCGAAATCAAGCGTCGCCTCAGAAATGCTGAATGATACCGACGAAGGACCACTTTTTGTTTCGTTTGTAGTACGCAAATAACCTTAAAATACGAAGAGAAAAACTTGCGGAAAATCTAGCGACAGGCATGCATCATTTCTCCTGCTCCAGGACCTTACGTCTCCATTCAGCGTTTCGGTACACAACCTCTTCCCAATAAAACTTTCCAGTGGCCGTTTGAATCAGCTTTCGAGGAGCCTGAACCGTGATAACTCCCAGTAGTGTCCTGGGACCTGGCTCTCCTGTCCAAATTGAAGGAAAACGTGCAAGCGGCCTTATTTCACCCTGACCCAGAAAGAACACGCGTCATCCAGAAATTTATATCGGACGATTCGATCCTCATTTTGGTTTTTGACAAAGACAACAAATTATTAGTACTCGACAAAGACGACTATCACGGAAAATTGACTAGATTCTTAAGCGACTCGCAGCATTTCGTAAAAACACAACACGACCCAGTCAGATTTGAAGTGTCTCAAGTAGGCCACCTCCGGCGTAAGAATAAAAACACCACAGCGTGATAACGTACCACCTTTTCTGCTCCTCCGATTCTGTTATACAAAAAAGTCAATGTCCCACAAGAAGTTCGCCAAAAACTGATTGTCCTTTACGTCCGAACGCTTCATTAGTTTTTTCTACAATGCACACCCCAATCAAATATCTAGATGAGTTACTTCATCCGTAATAGTCTTAACACTGAAAATAATTCATTTTATAAAATTTAAACGTAAGCAAATTGTTTTTCGGCCATGACGGTATAATCTTGAGTTTCGAACCGCAGCGTCGTAGGCGCCATTGAAACTCCATTTTCGTCAAACCTTGACACCTAAGACTTTCTAAACTTGAAATTTTATTATACACCGACGCGCTGCTTACCAACAAGCCCGCGTTTTCCCACAACGGGTATGGGCACTGCGCATGCGCAGAAACCAGATTCGCATGACATGACGCGTCTGCTCTCGCGCGGTTCCGACAGCTGCACCATCATTGTGGCGTGACGTCCCAGGGTTGATTGATTTGGTGTATATAATTGAACGCAAAAAGTCCGCGCTTCAAATTATTTTCCACCGGCCTCAAAGCGTCCCGTCCAGTTCCGCCTTCGGCACGTGAGAAAACGTCGAAGCCGTTATTTTTCTCGTGAGACGCGACTGCGCCTGGCGTTTTATTCAGAACGCGAGCAAACGGCGAGCGCGATCAGAGCGATGGAAATTGCGAAGAGCCGCGAACGTGTAGCGGTCATTTGGTATGTCAAAAAGGGTGTCCGAGGTGGTTCAACGGACTCTCAGTTCACCTAATGTAATATACGGTGTTTAGACTGAACTGAAGTTTTTGCAACAAGATTTCTAATCCTTCCCGAGTGCCGGAGTTGCGTGGTGCATACGCTTAAACGCCAGGACTGTGAGGGAACATAAATCCGGAAAACCGATCGCAGGCGCGTTCCAAGGCTGAAACAAGATGGGCGTGGTTTTGAAAAAAAGAAGGTTATGCACGTCACGAAAGCGAAGAGGAAGCTCCACGGCCATTGTTGTTGAACCGGTAACAGTATCAGCTTTGAAAATGCTGCGACCGTGGCTTGTCTGAGCGTTCAGTACGCACGCCGTGCGGCGTAGAGCACGTGCCAACACATTTGCCCGCAACGTACGTCGTGGCAACCCTCTCGTCTATTTAGTACTATTTACGTGGACCTGGTTGGGTTAACTGCGGAGCGACGTGGTTGTCAACCTGACGTCGTTGACTGACGATGCTCCCGTAGGGAATGCTTTTTCTTTAATAAATGAGCTTTTACGAAGACGTTGACAGTGTCTGCACAGTGCTGGCTTTCCAAGCTTTTCATAGAAACGTACGTGCATGTTTGGTTGCGTAAAATACTTTTACTGACCGATGGCGTTCTTTGGTTTTTGAATTTTTTTTTTTACCTAATGGCCCTAAGCATGAGTGAATAAACGAGTATGGTCACAAAGGCACAATCAGCTGATCGGTTAAATAGTGACTCACTAAGCGTTCCACTCATGCGTGACGCTGCCATGATTGTAGTTCACGGAAGGCTGGCGCTAATTCACGAGACAGCTTGTGCAGCCTCATGCTCTGCTCGCGTAGATCTCAGCGGGAATGCCGCGCGAGCAGAAAGCTACACTACAGATCCCACGATGGACGGCGGCAGCGGTGGCGTAATTAAACTGACTGTGAGATCGGTCTATTAGCGAGGTCTATCTGAGAAAACGGGTTCCACAAAGGGGGGTCGGGAAATACCGACAGACCCCACGCCCAGGGAGTTCATAAAACAGAGGCTGCCAATAACGCCCGACTTACACGAACACACACACACACACACACACGCACACAAACAAACAAACAAACAAAAGGAAAAAAAGGGGACAGCGCGTGAGCTCCTGCGTTCACGTTCACGTTCCGCGACGACAAACGGCAAGAAAATTGTGCGAAAAAGTTTACTCAGGTAAACCGAGAGAGACGACGTGAGGATAAACAGAAAGCGATACGTCGTCACCAGAAGATCGACATCGGCACAAAAGCTAGACCTCACAAACAAATAAAAAAAAGATAATGACAATAAAAAAGCAGATAAAAAACACAAGCACACGAGACAACCGGAAAGAGAGAGAGAGAAAGAAAGATGAGGAGGAGGATAAAAACGGCAAGAGTTATCGAACGAGTAAAGGAGAAAAGAAAGAAGGAAGGAAGAAGAAAGAACAACGCAGATGTCGGCTGCAATAAATGTCTCACAGGCCGACTGGCAACGGTAAAATATTGCTTCGTGCCGGAATGTATTTGCCTCTTTTCCGCGCTGTGTTCCAGCGCATAAAAAAAACGAAAAAAAAAAACGAAGAAACTTTCGAGCCGCGCCGAATAGCTGAGTGTAACATCGTGCGAAGGTGACTCCGCGAAGACACAACACATTTGTCATCTTCAAATCACCCAACGACCCCCAGGTCGAATTGGTCTGACTGGTCGTGCCTTGGACTTGGGAAGGTAGGAGTATGAAGTTAAGCCGGAACCGCTTGTTTGCTTGTCGTTTCATTTTTCTTTCTAGAGTGACGCACATATACAAACTCGTTCTGAATGATGTTGACGGATGCCTGCGACGCTGACGATAAACCGTTGTCGTTGGCTAGTTCGTTTTTATTGTATGTGACATAATTGATTTCACAACGTTTGGAGAGCGAGTTTGTTTCAAATGCAGCCACATCACATAACATCATTATGTTTTTCTTATTTCTGAGCAAATACGCACACAATTCAATGGACATAAGCCCCCCAACTCCGTCTCACGAGTTGCGGGCGCTCTAGTCAAACCAGTGAACCACCTGCACAAAACATCCTTTGGTAGGGGTTCGTACCCTGCCTATCGGAACTCTACGCAAATCACTAGTGACCGCTAATTGAACTTGACTGTAATTCTCAAATACGTTAACTCACAGAAGCGTCGCTTACCTCAACCTGTATCTTTGACGGTTCTTTCCGAAAACTAGATAGGTAGGATTCAAAGCTACGGGCGAGTTCGATTAGAATGGTGACTTTAATAAGCCCAAAAGTCTCAGCATAATGTACAAAGATATGTGTACATATTAAACGCTTATGTAAAAAGCAAGAACTGTTTTTAATTATTTATCCGTTTTCAACCATAAATTAATTCAGGAATTATCTTTCGTTCAAGTAGTTTAATAACCTGTACTGCATTGGAGCTTTTTGTTACAAAGAAAGCAATATATCCCCAACTTTCTTGGACATCAACGCCTCACCGCATGCACTACAATAAGAATTTCAACTGAACAACAACAAACACGGCTATGTTCTCTGGGAATATTTTAGATGACAGTCCTAAAATATCAAGAAGAAGTAATTAAAAACTTGGACACGTATAGTTTTTATTACACATCTTTAAAAGAAGGTGTTTACCTTGAATCCTATGGGCCACGTTTGCAAAATTGTCAAATTCTGCTTTCTTTTTTCTGACAAAAGATTGTTATGTTTCCGAAGACTGTAATAGCCTGGGTATAGCCTGGGTATCATAAAACGGAAATCAACTAGAGTTTTGATTTTTCATCGAAATCTTTTTTATTACATGGAATGTCCCAGAAAATTACCCATGCTTGTTTTCTAGTTCATACTAGCTTCTAAAAGAGACCCCAAAGAGCTCTTTCAATAGCAAATCCTATTTTTTTTGTATTGTACAATTTTGTTTTCTTTCTTGTTGTTGGAGCACATGCTTAAATGCGCATACTTCTAAGATAACTATTTCCAGGAAAACATGCAGTCGTTTTAACGGGTACCTAGCCCATTCATCAACGCTACATCCAATCGCCCAAAGTAAGAACAAACAAACAATAGATTTCAGCACTTAGATTCGTTTCTAAGGCGCGGGCACAAAAATAAACAAAACAAAAAAAAACGTTGAAAACAGAACACTATCACCTTCTCCCAATCTTTGAAGACCTTCACCCCGGCAACAAAACTCTCTTTTGAACCGAATTCGAGAGTAAAATATGGATAAAAAAGCAAGATGGAGATAACATTTTTAATATGATCATTACAGAAGCAGACTTGAGAAAGCGATGACCTTTTTGTGCAGTCTCCGACTACTTTGCTAACCAGCAGTCTAAAACGTTTGTGCTACCTCTCGTCCTCCGTCCCAGACTTATTCCACGAGAGAAACGAAGAAACATGATTCTTTCTGAGTTAATTAGAGGAGCGGTTCTTGCGACCGGCATTCGCGTGCAGCTTTGTTCGCCGCGATTCACGCGAATTCCTCGTGGTTAAATTTGGCGTCGGCTTACTGTTCCCGCGCCTTAGTGCAGTCGAGGAGGAAAGGCCAGCGGGGCAATATGGGTGGTACTTTTTGTTTAAGCTCATTACACGCCGCGTTCTTATTAAAGCGCCGCTTTATGTTGCGCAGGGTCGCTAAATTACCGGTTAACCTTTGAAGGGAAGTTCTAAAGCCTCGACGGGTCTGACTGGAACTGGAGATCGCCGCGTTAACAGAGCGCGCGTTGGCGTGCGACCTTTCTACGTCCGCTCTTTCGATTCTTAGATGCATAAGACCATTCCCGGATCAAGTGACCTTTGTGTGCAGCCCACTCGCGGACTTCTGTTCTTGGCGACGCGACAGAGCTTAACGCAAACAAATCCTGTCTGTGTCTGGGGCAACTCTTTCTGAACCGATTAATATTTTTGGTACTCTCGGAGGCCGAAAAGGGAAGTGGTTTAAGCACTTTGTGCGCTAACTGCAACTTCACTGATATTCTTTTGCAACATTGTGACGTTCTTAAGAAATCGACATTACCCGGAGGACAAGACATACAGCGAGAAAGCGTGACGTCATTAGTCGCCATTGGCCAGTCACTGAAGAGCACGCAAGAAACCTGTCCCGCAACGAAGCAGCGGTGACCTAATCGCGCGAAAACGCTCTTTGGACACTATCAAGTCACGTGCACCGAGAAAGTCATTCGATATAACGACCACCGTGCATCACAAATCGCATTTCTGGGTAGAAAGGTACTTTCATGATCTTGTCATGGGCTGGAACCACAACGCAGGTCGCAATTATCGCCACTTGTGCACCTTGTAGGGAAGTGAAAGTTCTAGTGCTGTTCGTCTACAGGAGCAATACTTCTAAAATTACAGGAACACACACGCACGAACTAAAAAAAACAACAACATTACAATATCCAGGAGAAGTCAAGCAGTATACGCAAAGTAGAAAAAAAGAAAAAGCCACCACCACCACCACCCCTAACAGGGTGCAATACCAAAACGGTCAAACAACACGATGCAAAAATACAATTACTTTATTTTATTTTACGTCCAATCCTCGAACCCGAGCTTTCTTTGAAGAGAGATACAGGACGGGTGCAATACTTGCGAATGGCGTTTCGCTTCAACCGCGCGCTTTTAGTGGCATTTTCCTTTGACGATGTCTACGGGGTCCCAATCCGGCATCCGCCCCGAGCCTTCTTTCCGCTCCCTTTTATCGGTGCATCGATTGGCTGGTTACGATCGACTTTCCCGCGCGGTGGCGGTCCGCTTTGGTTGTGAAGAAAGAACTTCCCGATATAACGTTGCCGTGCACTCACGCACGCCCGCCCACCTGCTCGATCAAACGCGAAAAGGAACCATACGCATAGTATACAAGAGCGCCGCTTACGTCAAAATGCTCGTTTAAATTGTATCTCTACTTCGTTTCATCATAAACTAAAACAACACCAAAGTTTGTGAGTTCACTTTCTCGTAGAACACAGAGAAAACCAATCGCGGCGATCGATGTAGGGATTCCAGCGTATGACGAAGCTCTGAATACGGTGAGATCAGCAAAAGCGATGTGCGTAAGGACAGTGTACGTGCCGTTTCACCATGTTTACTGCACTTGCGCATTTCGTTTTTCACATCCAGTTATATTTAGCGTCTCATCATACGATGAAAGCCTTCTATTGCTTGTCGCGATTGATTACCTTTGTGTTTTGCAGAAAATGTCAACTCACAGGCTTCTTTTTTATAGTGTATCTCCAATCGCAGTCAGAGACACGAACACACACAAAAACGAGCACGCGTACTAAGAGGCGCAAATCACTGGTCCTTCCCTGTACACAACGTTGACTTTATTCAGGTTGAAACGAAGTATAGACAAAGACGCTGTTTAGCTTTTCCGTGCATGCGCAGTACAGAGTGGAGCTTCCGCAGCGACGTGACGTCAGTGAGTTGATTTGGTGTATATACACTCTAAAAAACGCCCGTGAGTCTATTTTTCCGCACACCACTCGGAGAGCCAATCAGTGCAACTTAAGAAGGCAGCTCAGCGAATGCCCATGCCGAGACATATGCTTAGACAACAAAACAAAACAACAACCGCAGTCTGAATTGTGACATTAAGCAATGCAGAACGTCACGCTTGCATTGCTTAATGTCACAACTCAGACTGCGTTTTTTGGTCTAAACGTATGTTTCGGCATCGTCATTCGCTGAACTGCCTCCGTAAGTTGCGGTGATTGGCTCTCCGAGTGTTGTGTGGGAAAGTATATACGCACGGGCTTTTTTTAGAGTGTAGAGCCAGTAAACAAGTTGCACTTTCGCAACTTACGGAGGCAGCTCAGCGAATAACAATGCCGAAACATATGTTTAGACCAAAAAACGCAGTCTGAGTTGTGACATTAAGTAATGCAAGCGTGACGTTTTGCATTGCTTAATGTCACAACTCAGACTGCGTTTTTTCCTTTAAACCTATGTTTCGGCATCGTCATTCGCTGAGCTGCCTCCGTAAGTTGCGCTGATTGGCTCTCCGAGTGGTGTGCGGAAAAGTAGACGCACGAACGTTTTTTAGAGTGTAGGCTCCGGAATAAGGGTAATTCTGCCATCTTGGTGCTTAAAATTAATATTGCCAGTTACCTGACGCTTTAGCAGAAATTTGCAGGAAATGGTTTTCTCTCCTCTGGAAATACTAAAACAGTTTGTGACCGAGCATAAAAACAATTGATCGTCTCAGCGTCCTAACACTTCCATCTAAAGCAAAAAAAAAAAAAAAAAAATCGCAGTTTCGATTTGTAGAAAACGCCAATGCGGTGAACAAGTTGTCTGCTTCTTGCGCAAGAGTTGCGGTGACGTCAGAACGTCGCCGAGCTCTGATTGGCTTTGATTGAAAGAAGAGTGGGTAGACCTCAATGCTTGAGGCCTCTAGGTCTACCCACTACTTTTTCAATCAGCCAATAAGAGCTCAGCGTTCTGACATCATCGCATCCCCTTTGCAAGCAGCAGACAAATTTGAGCTCCGCATAGATCTCCTTTTTAAAAGTATATCGAGCGACGTTGGCGGTAGCCATTGCTTGGACATGAAGCGCGGGATGGGATCCGAGTCGTCTCCGAACACTGACGCAGTCCTCGTGTCCAATCCATGCTCAGAGCATACGTGGTCGAGCAATGGCGGACAGGCGATGGCGCGTACTTTTTCAAAAGGGTATAATCCGCCCACTCCCTACTTAGCACCACAATGGCGGCGAAAAGATGGAAATCGGCGAGTATGCCGATACTCTAAATCGTAGCTCATTTAGAAACTCTAACAATACGCATTTATACAAGTACGCACACATACACGCTCGCGCGTGAACATGCCAACGAGGGCATACGTGCGGGAGTTTTGAGCCGGTATACACGCACATCGGCACGCGAAACCCAAAAGCACGCGCTTGATACACGCAACAACCAGCTGCCCCTTAGCGCACGCATACACTCACACGCGCGCAGTTACGCGCCATCAAGAAGGCAAAACACACACAAAAAAACACACACACACAAAAAACAGACGCACTCAACCATAAAGTGCGAGACGCACCGAAAAGCACCATCCCCGAAGTCGGATGTTTGGCGCTTGCCGTCTTATGCAGGATTCACATATTGCGATTTTCCTCGTGATCTAGCTCTAGCCACGGTCACACACTAGCAGGTCACACTGTCGTACAAAGGCTGCCTACGCAGTCGTGTTCGAACCATACATTTGTACGAAGCAAAACATGCTCCGAACTTCGAACGCACTTGACGCGTGTCCGCAACGTAACCCGATGCAAATGCCCGAAAGCAGCCTTTAGACGCGCCAATACGGAGACGTGCGCAGGAGGATAGCGACGTGAGGGGTCATGCTGGCGCAACGCTTTGCAAAGAAAGGGAGCGGCCGAAGGTCGTCTTTGCTCTTGGGGCCAGAATTCGTGGGCGGGCATGGACAGCTCAACGGGGACCGGCGCGCACGTGAGAGGTCTCCGCGTAGATATCGTGGGAGGCCATAACCGCTTTGCTCCCCCTCCGCCGGTCTCGCCGGTGCTTTGGAGCAACGCTAGGAAATTCCGAAGGCGGAGGAATAGAGCCTCCTTGAACGAGATATCGATCCCGTCGCGCTACAGAAGCTGCCGCAAAGACTCGCTCAGAAAAAGAAAAAAAAGATAATGAAGGAACATCGAAGGAGGAAGAAGACCCAGGTTGTTTGTGTCAGCGAGATGTGGGGAAAGGGGGGAGGGGGATTTTCTATCTGTTTAGGATCCTCCACTCTCCGCTGCGTTATCGGTGAGAAGGTAAAAACAAATGTGAATAAGATGTGAAACAAAACGCAATGCCCTAAGTTGCAGTGGGTGTGCGGAATTGACGTACAAACCGATTTACTTCAGTTGCTTATAATATTACGAAGGTACATAACTGGCGCGTCGGTTCTTCATCGTGCTCACGAGTAGGGGTTTTAGCTTGAGTACGGTGGCGAATTGGTACCTTGTTTGTTTCGTGCTTGGTCGCAGTTTGTGCTTGGAGTCTCGGCCATCACATATTCAATGAGTGAAGTGAGTGCAAGCAGCAAAGCGGTGTGTGGGCCATTTGGTTTATCATGTACTAAAAAAAGCGCCATAAAACAACAACAACAGTACGGCGTTTTATTTTGTTTTGGTCTCTCCCCATACTTGCTTCTTTGGAAGCTTTTTATAGTACATGAGCGTAAGCAAAAATGATACCTGATTCAATTAAGTTGTAGCAGCATTCGTCTGTACGTGAAAATAGCGTCATAATGTGTGCGCTCATACCTGGACAAGTCGAGCACTCTTTGTTTGCCCTGCCAACGTTTCTCAAATAACGAAGGATTCGGTCTAAAATCGAGCCCCACGAAAAAAACCTGGGGCATGTTCGATTTTGAATAAACACTGCATGTATGTTTCCCGTGGTTCGTACCTTGCATGTCCAGGGCGCGTTCGACGACAGCCACACGCGGAAATCTATGTTCTACTGTCGGTTCGCGCACATCAAGCAAAAATATTTTCAGCGAGTAACCGGCATTTTGATGCCCCTTCTGAAGGTTGTAGCAGAACGACACAGTTAACTCAACGAGGTGACATCTTGAGTTAATTAAAAAACCGAAGGAGACCATCAAATTGATCATGTTTGTGAATATTTAATAATCATCATATTTCTCTTGAAATGCCGTCACTTTGACGACACTGTGACGTCGTCTGTGACGTTATTCGTCAGGCGTTCAGTGTGGTGAGTCATCATGCCCCTAGGATATTTCTTCATTCTGCGACATCCGATGCTCCGCTAGGTTAATGAAGCCCGTATTGAGTTTCAAACCTTGTCAGCTTGATTGAACAGACTTGGTATTTTCAAGAGGTAATCCTGGTTTTGTTGATTCCAGAAAAGAAGCTTTCTCGAGGGCAATCTACTTGTTCTGTGTTTCATAATTCCAAAGAATCTATTCTGAGAACTGTTTAGCAAAAAATAAAATAATCGAGTGCCCGTGCGTCCGTCGCTCACGTAACACCGGTAGAGCCAATCACCGTGAAAGGATCTGAACCAAATGACATGGTTGGAGAACGAAGTTATCCTCGCAAATTAGGTCTGCGATGTCGTTCCGCGCGTTCACGTCAGCTTAATGTTCCACATGCATGCTCGCGTCACGCTCAGTGACACATCGCTCGCTTTATACGAAGTCAAAGCGTTCCTCAGTCGCCGTGGATGCATGGGCCTCCGTAGGTTGTGGTGATTAGGAAATGTTCGCATTTTGTACGCAAGAAATCTGCGTTACAAGCGGGAGCTCTTTCCGTAGCTTTGATCACGTACTGAGCAGGCGCCCGCGAGGTCCGCAATCCGCAGCGTACAAACTACGAAAAGACCCTATTGACTCCTAATTTTGTACGGCAGGAAAATGGAAGCATGTACGTTTTTAGAATAATGTGTATAAAGTATTGAAGTGAAAAAAAAAAAATTATTTCTGGGATCTTTTCTTCTTCTTCGAGTTAGTCTGAGTTAAGCTTTTGCAGTTGATTTCGTTTTAACACCTTGGCAGAAAGACAGGAACATGCACTCTCATTTTGTTCCCCCTTTTTGTTTGAAAGACAGTGTTTCGAGGGTAAACTGAATAACTTTCTGACAGAGGACCAATTCGTTCGAACTTTAGGCGGAAGTAAAAGATGTCGATGCACTTTTATTTTCGAGCCTTTTGACGTCTTTCTCTGTTTGACGCCATTCTTACGGTAGGTAAGGCGCGACTTTGTTTATGTTTACCCCGTTGCTCGCCCTGAGCGATCTTGGCAGATTTTTTTTGTTTTACATCCAACTTTTGTTTTCTTGGCCATGGCGTGTATAATGCAAAAAATGGTTAAGAAACAGACATAAAAAAAGCAAAGGGAGAAGGAAGGACAAGAGCAAACTTCAACGTTTATTTGGGTGACTCCCTCTCTGACGTAACAGGAGGAATTTTTAGTCCGGGCCTTTCCTTTGTGCTCGGGTCATTTTATCGAGAAGAAAACGAAACAAAAAGAAACGTGTTCTCGCAGTATCTGGGAAAAAAAAAATGAGGGGGGGGGGGCTGTATTCAAAGCCTCAAGCTGAAACAACAAATAAAGAACAAAGAGATAAAGAGAGAGAGAGAGAAAGAGACGTGGGGAGAGAGGGTAGAGAAATGGGGGAGCGTAAAGGATTCCACGCAAGTTTCTCTGGAGAGTCTATAGTCGACGACTCTACTGTACACAAAATGTGGAGGAAAAAAGTTGGAAGGTTTCGTGGAGAGCATCGACCCTTCTTCGTTTCCTGCCATCTTGGCGACCACGTGTGCCGTTTGTTTCTCGAAATGCTGGCGCCGTTAAGATGGCCACCGCTGCACTGCGTGGGTGTTTGCTCGAGAGCGGGGAATGAACCAGCGATGCGAATACAAACCTCCCCCCTCCCCCCTTCTCGCCCCTCTCCCCCTTTTTCAGCCGAACCCTCTTCGGTCCGGGAGCTGCCTTGAGCTAAAATTCTCGAATAAAAAGAGTCAACTTTAAAACATCGTTTTTTTATTGTTGTTTTTATTTGAGAGCACTGGCCTCAAGGCGGCCGTTCGGAGGTGCTTAAACGCGTTTTGAGACTTCGAATCGTCGTCTCAATGCGTCGCGTTTTGAGTGAAATCTCGACTGGATCCTGGGATGTGAGAGAGACGTGTTAACGTCGCTGACACGTCGGGATACGGCGTTGCACGAAATTAATTAGAGTCGTCAAAAATATGAATAATATCAGGCGTCTGGAGATGAGCAGCATCGTCCCCGTTTCTTTTAATTTAGTTATTGATTGGAAATTCTAAACGTTACTCGGGTTGTTCCAAGACGGAGAGTAATGAGACGTACAAGAGTACTGATCGCGAAAGGACGAGGTGCATGTAGGACGCATAAAAAGTGTTTTTTGTTTTCTCCGAAATTATGCTTTCCCGAAAGCGTCTTTTTAGATGAGAAGGCTCCACGAAAGACGTTTCCACGTCTCGGGATCGGCCACGATCTTGAAATAAATGGAACGTACTACTTGATGGAGGACTTAGTAGGGTCATACCTTGAGCTGCCTTTCCTTCATTGGAAGTTACAAATACGCGCGAAGAAGAAAGCGCCACCGACAAGTTCCCGCAGCCACAATGTGGCTAGCTGGCAGACTAGGTGGCGCTGGCTGCCACCCGATTTAAAAGGTTAAATCAATCCATCCATCACAAACACGTAGAAGGTGATTTTTCGTGTTTACTTTTTTGTAGGTTCTCAGGAATAATTTTTTTTTTAAACCGAGCATATGTTAGCAAGTACGAAAACTACAAAATGATTGATATATAGAAGCATCGCTTGATTTATATGTACTAACTGCCGCAATCAAATGAAGGAAAAAAAAACAATTTTTTTAATACGGCTATTTTTAAAGAAACATTTGTATGAGAAGTTTTGTTTACTATATTTCTCAATAATACTGCCGTAGAGCAACATTTGCCTATAGCGGATATGGCGCACCGTGCATTCACGAGGGCGCCCATCAAACCATTCTGCCAATCTTGGCAGCGAGGCAGCTATGTAGCTGCCTCGCCTCAGACACGATCACATGGTCGTGTCGCCGCGGGGTCGATCGGGATCTCGAATTCGGCTCCCGACGTGCCGCTTTCTCTCCTAGCCACTGGATGGCGCTGCAGGCGCCCCGTGATGGGCGAGGAGGTTTCTCCTCGCCCGCCACGGGGCGCCTGCAGCGCCAGTGGCTAGGAGAGAAAGCGGCACGTCGGGAGCCGAATTCGAGATCCCGGACCACGTGGGAAATGGCGAATCGGCAGCGGCACGCGATTTCCTACACGGATTCGCCGCATTTACAATGGCCTTCGCACTGTAAAAATTACTTGCGCGCCTACTTACCCGCAAAACGCACGAAGAGCCAATCCCTGCGATCTACGAATTCAGCTCAGCGAATGATGAGGTGGAACATCTGTTTAGACCTCAAAATTAAGTCTGCGCTGTGGCATTACGCAATGCAAGCATGACGCTTTGCATTGCGTAATGCCACAGCGCAGACTTCATTTTGAGATGTAAACGGTTGTTCCTCCTCATCATTCGCTGAGCTGATTTCTTAGATCGCAGAGTTTGGATTTTTGAGTGTTTTTAGGTTAACTAGACGCGCAGGCATTTTTTACAGTGCGGTATGAAGGACTTTGGAATGACAATGAAAAAGGAATATGCGTGACGTATATGTAAATCAAATTTATGATTTATTCAAAAGCTTGGCTTAAGATGTATGAAAAGAGGTTGGCCTGACTACCAAGGCGGGGTTTATGGTTATGAATACATTTGAATATAAATGTACGTTACCATATTAAAAAAAAAAAAATACGAGCGATTGCTTTGTATTTTTGTTTTACTAAGCATATGTGTCTGTGTGGACGGACATACGTTTGAGCTTACTAGTTAAATTTGAAACGCAAGCGCCAAAGACTAACCGAAAATCGCACGAAAACCGGAACATGCAAAAATCCTTTTGCAATAATAAAAAGAGAGGGAATCGGCTTCCCAAAAATTACAAAAATAATTTTGTTAAAATGCGTATTCGCGAATGCCGTACGGTATAAAGAACATACCTACTACATGTACGTTCTTGTTTTCTTTTTTTTTCTTTTTTTCGGAACAGGGTTTGTCACTTTTTTATGTTGCAACTTTCGTGTCCTCGAAAGAAGATTCCGAGGACATTTGAGAATTTTGAATGAGTTGTGAATGCGAAAGCATGAATGTCGTTCTTTAGCTCCCTTAGTTCGTCTGCGGTGTACTGGCTTGGACGGTCACGTTTGGCTACTGCCGAGGTTGCGGCTGCCGACGATATAGATGCCTCAGGCGCCCCCAAACAACCGTAGCAACCCCCCCCCCCCCCCCCCCCCCCCCCCGCCCCTCGAGAGCGGCGGCCGAACGCACGCTCTCGTGAAGCGGCCGCCAGTGACAATATAGGAACCGTTTCGCTCAGCCAATGGGAGAATGGGCATTGCTTTCGGGTTTTTTCGCGGTTACAGACGCCGTCGGCTCCGCTCCATGGGATAGTTAATGCTTTCGAATTAAAAAAACAACAACAATAAACTACAAAGTTGTAAGCTCCTACCCGTGGCGTCAGAACATCGGCTGTTGCGCCGCTCCGTCTGACGTGAAATTCGTCAGTTGTTCGCCGAATATTCGCTACATGGGGACCAAGCCGTAATGTTAGAATTAACAAACAAAATTAAATAAAAGTAAACCCAAGACAAAAAAAAAAAAAGTGTTCTAGATGTTTCTTAAGAGTAGCGCGACGAGGATGTTTCGTGATGAATCCATCTAATTAGAAGCCAGGCCGCGTGAATTCGACAATTTGTGAACGGCAAATGGGATTGGAAGGGAAGAAACATAAAAGCATGAGGAAAGAAACCTAACAGCTGTAGCTAAAACACGCGAGACCAAAATAAAATTATATAACAAAGATGAAAACCAAGGCAACAAAAAAAAAAAAGAAAAAAAAAACAACAATAACAACAACATAAAGGTCGAACCAAGGATGAATTGAAACGGCCGAACGAAGAACTTTTTGTTATCAGCTTTATTTTATTTTTTAATTAAATTCTTTTTTCAAAACGTATATTCGAATGGCAATTTTTTACGTTTCTTTACTTGCTTCATGTTTCCACAACCGGAGCAACAGCAGGGGACGTAAATGCCGTAATAAACCATTCGAATAATTACGTCAACTAATACCTGTCTATTTGTTGTTTTTTGTTCCTGCTTCTTAAATAGTTCGGGGCTCCTCATGGTGGACCGAAGGTAATTACGCTTTGTAACGCTTGGGTCATAATTTTAATTTAAAAATCTCCCATTAAGATAACATAATTAATGCTCCTCACGTCTGCGAATGAAGGTGACGTCTGGTCGTTCTCAGGCACAAATTTAATAATAAAAATCAAACATATACATTTTTGAATTAATTAAGCAATTTGTAACTTACAATGAAGAAACCTTCTGGGCGTTACTGCAAGAAGTAATTTTAACTAAACTTATTTATATTATTGCTATACCGAATTACGACCGGACCCCGAAAATAATTGAATAAACACTATTTTCTTCAACCTTGTTTTTGTCACTATGCGGAGTCATGCAATTACAACGGTTTGTTCGTCTTATTTGGCATGCGTATTTCAATGAATAAAATGTCAAGTCCGTTTAGTTTCGTGGATTTTGAGACAACAAAACGTTCGGCATCTGCGGCTCAGAGTTCTTGCTGATCTGAGCTGCCGGTGTTGAATTATCGCGTAAGATAACGATCTCAATCATTGTCGTAGTTGACATTACAGCAAGATTTAGCCGAGACTGGGGTCTAAAAACTTTCATTTGCATGCACCGAAAAGAAATCAGGTTACCAGTTTGAATATATTTGAACAGCAATAATAAAAAGCAATAATTAAAAGTAATAAACCACTTGTCTCTACATCACAAGTTGTGCGTAGCACTGTCCTAGGCTTGATTGCGGTTATGCAGAAAGGATTTTGCTTGCAAGCTCCAGAAAAGTAGGCACTTTCTGCGGGCACGATCTCGCGTCTGTGTCCTCCAGAACGCTGCATCTAAGCATCTCATCACAATTCAACAATCTGGTCTGCTCCCACATTTTTTATGTTCAATTCTTTGTTGCTCGAATGTTCGATGTGGTCATTACCTGTACCTGTTTGAACTACATTTTTCTTTGTACTTTTCTCAATGATGTTTATGGGATGAAGCGAATAGTCAGGGCGTAATTATTCAGTTTAGTTCATTGCATGTCAGCACTGGCCACTATTTTGAATTTCTTCCTTCTTTTAATTGAACTTATTCCACAGCGTGGATGCGAAGAATCCTTTAAAAACATTCATGTGTAATTAAAAAAAAAAAAACACACACACACAGACACACTCGCGCAAAAACGAATTTTACTAAAGGAAACACGCGAAAAAGATTGATGACATTTTTCTCTTCTCTCTTTGTTCAGCAGAAAGGGAGATCGAATATATACGCAAAGTTTGCAAAAGATTGTTTACGTTACTCATAACAAATCAATTGTCTCGTTCATCTGTCACATTTAGTTTTGACGGAGTGAAGAAAACACGCTCGCTCAACACACCCCGGAGATATAGCCTCTTTATATGGTTAAATCTCGAAATTCGCTTCACGCTAGGCCTGTAGAGCCACATAATGCATTTTCGCGACACCGGATGTGCAAAAGCACCGAGTTAATTTTTTTTTTGCTCGGGATTGCAATTGTATTGTTGTATTAAATACGCTAGGTACCAATTTACCAAATATGTTTTCTTATTACTTTAATTAGATTTTCATTTTATTTTCCACTTTGCAAGCTTCGCGATATTTTAGTATGCAGAGACACGACGTTCTGTCGAACGAACGATCTATTTTTTATTTTTTAAATTAAGCCACAAGCTTAAAACAAAAAAGAATCGCACATTGTTAATTAAGTGTAGGCTAAGCTGCTTCCTGTCTTTCCAAGGTTTAATTTTCTCTTTCGTTGGCAAAACACTCATTTCTGATTTGAATATTTGTATTTGTTTGCTTTTTGTTCTCGTTTCTTCGATGCATCTTTCTTTCACGTGCGGCTAGCTTAATGAAAACGATCTAAGCATTGAAAATAAAGATAATTATTTTTGTAAGGCGGACTTTTTTTTGCGATAAATTTGCGCGATGTTTGCGGGCCAGTGATAGCGCGTCAAGCGTCGTGTGTGCTGTCAATTACGGCTAATCGAAAAAAAAAATATAATTTTATAGAGCTCAGTTACTGACAACACGGCACCCCTAAGCGAGCTCGTTAATTGGACGAGCTCGTTTTGCACTCGCACGCATGCGTGAGCCGTCCAGAGAAAATGTTGTCCTTACTCCCGAACCTTTTTTTTGCGGGGGGGGGGGGGGGGTAGCCGGACTTTACCTAACTCAGATCTTCTGCTGAAGGTACTGTATTTGAGATTCTTTTGCTGGTAGATACTTTTAAATAAAGCCACCCTGCACCGTTATCCTAAATAAATTTTCTTACCATCTTCACTTCACCTCATCCTCTCAAATGAGTTTTAGATGCGGAGCATCTCTTGCTCGGGTCTATGTCCCGCGGCGTCGTAGTCCGCACTCATACTACGCATGCGCAACTCTCCTCCTTCCCTCTCTCCAACAGCTGCGCGTTACTCTCTCTGCTCTCTCTCTCTACCAGCTGCGTGCACTTCGCGTGCGTTCTCTTCTACTCACACCGCGCGCGCATGCGCAACTCTCCTCCTCTAGTCTCCTCTCCTTCAAGTGTGAATATAAGCAGCGGTAGCGCGCTGCGCGCGTTCAGTTCAGCGCTGTTGACTCCACTTCACTCCGTTCTTCCGATGAAGTGTGATGGAAGCAACAGTCCCGTCAGTTAGTGGGTTGGCGCAAGCAAGCGTCAGCACCACCCCACAAACTAACAGCAACGCTACGTCCACTGAAGACAAAGCTGCAAAGCGAAGGGCACGCGACGCTGAGCGCAAACGCTTGAAGCGAGCGGCAGACCCTGAACTACGGCAACGAGAAGCGGCGTCCATTCGTCAACGTCGAGCAGTGGATGCTGAACTACGACAATGTGAAGCAGCGGCGGTTCGAGAACGTCGAGCAGCAGAACCTGAGGTTCGGGACCGTGAAGTTCAACGTAAACGTATGAAGCGAGCGGCGGAACGCGACCTTCGAGAACGGGAAGCCGCGTTGGTTCGTGAACGTCGAGCAGCAGAACCTGAGGTTCGGGACCGTGAAGTTCAACGTAAACGTACGAAGCGAGCGGCGGAACCCGACCTTCGAGAACGGGAAACCGCGTTGGTTCGTGAACGTCGAGCAGCAGAACCTGAGGTTCGGGACCGTGAAGTTCAACGTAAACGTACGAAGCGAGCGGCGGAACCCGACCTTCGAGAACGGGAAGCCGCGTGTAAACGTCAACAACGAAAAAAAATTACACCATCTTCCCGAGGGGAACCATGGGGTGATTCGGAGCATCGCGGAGTTTCCAACAACGTTCCCGCGATGTGTGGTAACCAACGCAAGTTAACAACGTAATAACACGCAAGTTAACAACGTTACTAACAACGTTACTAACACCGTTAATAACGATCCGCGATGCTCCGCATCACCCCATGGTTCCCCTCGGGAAGATGGTGTAATGTTTTTTTCAACCTATTTGTCCGCGGTCACAATGAGCTCAGACATGTACAAAATACGCGGTCTTCACTGCTGGCGTGATGATGTCGGCATCTGTGGACACGTCGTAGGAATGTTCGGAGCACGTCTGCTCCGTACACGTAAAGGCTTTAGACATGTCTAGAGAAGGTTTGTTTCTTACGAACAATCTGTCAAGACCGTCATATACAGGGAAGAAACACGGCTCCGACGCTGTCTGTGCAGACTGCATGGATGTATTAGCAGTGTTGACCGCAGCTTAATAAGAATTTATTGCTGGGGTGGTTTTTCTCCTGTTGTTGTTTCTACCTCGACAAGGACGTGCTCGCGGTACACAGGGAGCTCGTCGTTCCCGATCGACAAACAGCAACAGCCGACAGCGACCACCAACCTCAAAAACGTGTGCAGCATTGTGGGCGATGGCATTTCCGGCAAGTTTGACATTTCTCGGTGCTCGTGAAGTTGGCACGAGTGATTGATTGCAAGCCTGACAAAGTACACGCTGCACCGGATTGTGGTTGGCCGGTGTTGGTGGTTGCTGTTTTTGTCGTTCCAGTGGGACTATAGACTTTCACGGGGACGGTATGCAGCGCCATCTCTCAACGAACCTTGAAAGCCGCGGTCACGCTGCTAATACGTGACACAGAAGGCAATCTGCTGACACTGTCTGACGTGTGTTTGTTGCTCGTATGACCCTCCCATTCGTCATACAAACAACTGTCTGAAGACATGTTCGACGCACGCATATGTGTGAAGAAAACGCGATGCGTGTCCGCAGATAATTATGACGTCACGTCTGCAGGGGAACACTACGTCTTTCGTAAGATGTAAGACTGCGTCTTGAGGCATGCCTATAACACAGTTTTTCCCACTGGTGGTTGAACCGCATTCGCGAGACGGTTCCAAACGCGGTTGCTTGAAGATCGAATACAATTTCGCACGCGTGTGAGGATGAAAACGAGCGGATCCACTTCGCGGTTGTGATTCGAACGCTAGTGTGAACGCGCTTTAAGGCGCGTTTACACTCGCGACTTCGCGGGCGCGCGCCCTCGGCGGCGACGAACGGACTCTGGAGTCGGCTGGCGAGGTCCGCTCACAGCTGGCGGAAAATCTGGATCGGTATCCTGGACCGATATCCAAATTTTCCGCCGTCGACGAGTCGATTTCGCCACCCGGCTCCGAGATCCGCTCGCCGCCAACGCGGATCCGCCCGCGGATCCGTAAATGTAAACGCGCCATTGCAGCCCAACGTATCTCTTGGTCGAGCACGGGCGCACGCTTCTGGCGCAAGACCACCGGAATTGAATGGTTCATCCAGAGTTTTAGGACTACCTGCATTGGAATAATTACTAGGGGAGACATTTCCGTGCGACATTGTCAGGGCTGGCTAAGTTTCCTTAGTGCTGCAGCACCGCACTGCTGCGCAAGTACTTGGCCTTGTGTTGCGTCTTAGTCGCACGCGTTCTCTCCGAACAAACACGCGCTCGTGCAGGTAGCTGCGACAGAGCTGTACACTATGCGGGCAGGAAGTGAGGGAGAGGAGGAAACGAGAGCTCACGGGCACGCCAGAACGCCGAGCTCTGACCTGAATGATTTAGTTCAGGGGTGGCCAAACCGCGGCTCTTCGGGAGCTCGAGTGCGGCCCGCGGCTCCCTAGTAAACCTACCCCGCGCCCGCGAAATAAAAGATAAAAAAATAAAGTCCGCTTGTGTTTTATCAGGTTTTTACTACCATTCGCACATCGGACAAGGTCCCCTAGTTTTACGAATGGGAACTCGCAACAGGAAAACATACATCGCTTTCTGAGTGGAATTCGCTCGGGGGCTAAACTGAGCAGAAAAAAAAATTGAAACATTGCCACTTTCAACTTCTTCCTCTCTAGCTTTCCCGCTAAGCTCAAAAGCAAAACAAGAAATCGCGTGGTCGTTACATGTTTGGGCACCGGTGCGATGACGCGGAGCTTCCACCGTGTTTTCTAAGAACACCATGGAACTTGCCACTCGCAAGTGATGATAAGCGCCGTCACGACATTCATTGGCCAGGAACCTGAATTGAAATATTCGTCGACGGATGGATCGTTGACTAGTGCATACGTCCGGGTGACGCACTGCTCGTGTCCAACGCGGCTCCGTCGCTGGGCTGGGAGAACTTCCGTTTCCGGTATAGGAAAGCATACCTTACGTCACGGCCACGTGATCTCACATGTTGGTGGCCGAGTCCGGTCGAGTCGAGGAGGAAAGCAGACGTGAGCTTTCATCTTCTTTTTGTGCCAAACTGAAGGCAATATAACGACAACGGATTCCTGCTCCGGGTTCTATGAACATTGACTATTAATTGCGGTGTTCATTAAAAAAACAACAAAAAGAAAACCTGAAAAATCATTTAATGGTCCCTTTCATACGCTTCCTTTTTCTGGCTCCTTGATTATATCCATCTGGCCACCTGTTGATCAGTGGGTAGATGCAAAGCTAGCTGTCTTTGTCTCTCCACTGCACCGTTTGAACACGTTCGAACGCGAACACCAAACGCCAGACGCCGGCGTTCCGCGTTCTAACGCGTTCGACGAGTTCAGTGGAGACAAAGGCAGCTAGGTTTAGGTCTACCCACTAATCCTTCCAGTCTTAGCTCGGTGTTCTGGAGTCCCCGTCCGCTCTAGTTTCCTCCTCTCCCTCAGTTTCTGCCCGCATAGTCACGGAGAGCTTTTAAGCGCCGCAAGGCGTGGCGAGCATCTCCTTATCACTCCGCAGCCAATGAGATTGCGGCATCAATTCCTTACAAACGCCATTGAACGAATCACGAAGCGAGAGGCGTGACCATATCAAGCCTCGCCCTGCCCGCGCATGCGCCGTGCTGAAAACTGTGTCATCGCAGCAGCGTGACGTCAGGGCCGCGTGTTGGCCTTCACTGGACGCCATATTTGAGGGCGATGTTTCGAGCGCATGCTCAGAACGAGCTCACATTACTAAACTGCTAAGAACGGCAATCTGGATGGTGCGGAATGCACGTTGCAGAAGGACTGCGGAAGAGCGCCGTCAACACACGCTCGGCAGTCGTGCCCACAGCAATGGCAGCCAGTGAATACTCCCTATAGCCTCGACCACATGGCACGCGAGACTCTGTGTGCACTGTACGGCGCGGTTGCCCAGTGCACAGCGATTGCCATTTACCGACGGGCAGACACGAGCCGTTCGATTTCTCGAGGCTGTTTTTAGGCTTCGATTGTGCGGGGCGGCTACATTTCTGAACCTCATAAAACAAAACAAAAGCACACACACAACTGTACTTCTTTTGTGCTCGCCTTCCCCTTCCTACGAACTCGATCGCCGTTGCCGGGATTATCGCGGCCTCCATTTTGATTGTTCCCATCGTTCCAGAAATTTGGGCAGCTCTCTCAGGCGCGCTGGCTTAAGAACAAAGAGTTGTCGATTTAATGTACGTCCTTTTGTTTTCTTACGCCTGATCTAGGCTGAAAGCCATTCCGGGGAAGGACGTTTCCTCGGGGTCTCGTAATATCCCGTAACAGACGACGATAGGCGAGAACGCTTATTGCCACAATAGAACGCTTACTGCCACCCGAGACACGACGCTTGTTTGAACGCGGAAGTAAGCTTAGTTAAAGGTTACAGGTCACGTGATATTTGGAAAGGTCGGTGGGCCTGACAGAAAATTGTCTCAATTGGTGTAAAGGCAGCTCTGATTTATTATCGATCGAGGATATGTCCTCATTGTTTCATTCCTTAACCTTCAAATGTCTACGATAGGTTTTGAAAGAACGATTGACTCATTTAAAGGGTTATTGAAAGTAGTCAGAAGTGCTAGAGGGATCAGGAAGCTGGAAACGTATTTACCAAATTTTAAGACGATAATTTTTTTTTTTTTTAACAAGCAGTTTTTGAAAACCAGATTACTAAGAAGGAAAAATAATTTCAGCCTGTTTTGTATATTCCTGACAGAGTTATTGTAGGTTAAGGAATTTTGTACGTCGGGGCAGCGAAATCCGTTAAGTTGGGCGGTCGACGTTTCGTGTTGTTTCGTGTCGACTTTTCGTGTGACGTGTCGCAAATTCCTGTAGTGTGAGTCCAAGAACGTGTTGCACCCTAAAACAATATCTGTGACCTCTTTTTTTCGCTCGTGGAGTGAATCGGCATCAATGCCATAATCGATTGTGGCGAAACAGTCGGGTGGCTCTTTTAGCAAAATCACAAGCTCTTACTTTGAGTGTTAGAGGATAAAAGAAAAATCCTGTTGCAATGTATGCTAGTTATTTATATACGTGAATGACTAACATATTACTATAACAGTTTCCTTGTATTCCTCAAGATCACAGGGAATATGTTAGCAAAGTTTCTTCTTAATATGCCTTTCAAGAGTTTTTAAAATAAAATAAAAAAGGTTTCTATTCCTTCAATGTGACCGCCTTGAGACCAGAACCTTACGAATAGTCACCCAAGACCTTCCCAGAGTTGAACCGCTTTTTGTGAAACCGCTCTTTGGCGGTCGAATTTACAAAATGAAATGAGGGAAGACGTCAAACCTCGGACGCACTGCCAGCGGCAAGTATCGGACGCCCTAAGAGGCTCTCAGCAGCGCAATGTATTGCACGTTCGTCGGCCAAGCTCTTCGTGACGTCGCTAACGACGGCGTCTGCCTGAGGTCAGGTCTAAGACTCAGTGCCCAAATATTCTGCAGCTTTCCAAAAAATGGCTCCCGGCAGCCGTCATTTTAGGTGATAGTTCGTTTGGTGACTTCTTCCAATGCCCACCGAAGTGCGATGCTCACCTTCATTAAACATATTTTGTCACTCGGTGTACAGTTTCTTCTTTTTATGAAGTACTCCAGCAGTGAAGTTTGGTTCTCCCGCCTAATTTCACATTTTTGCGTTTTGTGCGCCGCGTAATGCGAACTGTGGACTAGGCCTTTAGTGAAAAGAGGCGTTTATTTTGACATTTTTTTGAGCGTTGGCACGAAACGGCGATAGCCCTTGGTGATTGGAGCCCGAAGCTTTGTTACTTCGTTTCTCCTCAAGTCCGGACGCAGCTGACGCTACGAGGTAATGGGAGCAATCAAACAGCGTCGAAAGCTTAGGTCATGGGGCGTTCCCTGGGCATAATTGGTTCAGCGATGATAACGCTAAATGGCTATAGGGAGTATAGCCATCTATTGAAGACATCGCCGAAATCCCGTAATATTTTGGCCATGGAAATACAAGGTTGTAAACGCAGGTCGCAGAAAGTTTCGCCGAAGTTATTAGTTAACGATTACGACGTCTCCTTACTATTCTGCGCATTTTAGAAGAACCCGGTGACTTCGAATTAAAACATTCGGGCACCAGATATTATATATAACAAGCTTACACGTGGAGCCAACATGCGCGTGACTTAAACAGATTCTGTATCTGTACCTGAACGTAAGTACCGTATTGCTCACTACTGAAAAAGTGGTTTAAGTGCAATGCTTCAAATAAGTTATGGGTATGGATAACAAAATAGAAATTAGAATGGCGAGAGAACAACAACAATAATACTAATACTAATAATCATACTAATAATAATCATAATAAAAACGAATACAGGTATGTGTAGAAAATAAAGAAGGATAAACGCGTAGCGGTGACACGTTTACTTAAAACGCTTTCCAAGAGTCGAATGGAATGTTGCTATATATACATATTGCTCGTACATTATACCAATATATATATATATATATATATATATATATATATATTGTCACATTTGTGTGTCCCAGTTGGAGTGGGTGTTGGCGATGTATACATAGAGAGCATGTCCGCGAGTGTATGGTTGAAGCGTTCAGTGAGACCGTTGGTTTGGGGGTAATAAGGTGATGTCAGTCGGTGATCAACGTTGCAGGCTTGCAGTAAGGCTTCCACAGTTCTTGACAAGAAGGATTTTCCGCGGTCACTAATCAGAACTCAAGGAGCGCCATGGCGTAATATAATGTTGTGGAGGATGAACCGTGCGATGGCTTCGGCAGTGGCCTCATGAAGGGATGCGGTCTCAACGTATCTGGTCGCATGGTCAATAGCCACAACAATATATATATATATATATATATATATATATATATATATATCTTTTCTTTTGCCCATGCTTTTTACAACACAATTTCAAACGGGGAAAGTCTCGAGGAAAGAAATAATGCGTGGCATATGTCCCGCAGGTATGTTCAAACATGTAAGTCGTTAGCGCGTGGGAAGGTGGGCAATGACTGTTGAAACATATTGCACATGGGCAGTTTTCAGTTTATAAGACGTAAACAAACGTTGTTTATGTTGTTAGCTCGGAAAAATAAAATAAAATAATACCCGCAAGACAGAAATAGTCGTACACGCCGCTCGACGCTAAAACAAAACAACAAAAAAGTTGATGTTTGTCATATAAACAACGTCATGAACCAACTGTAGTCACTGACTTTTGGACGGCTGGCCTCCAGCACGAGCTCGTTGCCCTTCGGTATGCTTTGGCTACGCCTGAGTGCTCAAAACTCACGTGACACCCTAGTGTAATCTTTTTTTTGTGTGTGTTGGTGTGAATTTTGTGCGTGTCCTTGAAAAGAAAACAGGATGTTCTTCCGCGTGGATCTGTGCGTAGGCCAGCGCGCTGTTTACAAACACGCCCGCACGAGGCTTGGGCAAATGCGCAGTTTCCCCGTGCGCAATGTGCGTGCGCAGGATTCGCGCAGAGCGTCCGCCCCTGCGCCCTGCCATTAGCAGCACCACCGCAGCGTCGCGACGACGTCGAGGCCGCGCGCTGGTGTATATAAGGAGGGCGATGAAATCAAATATTTAGCCGAGTTGGCGACGTTGTCTGTCCTTGTTTCTTTTAGAGCGCAGCTCTTGGGCGCCCGTTTCCGGGTTGAGTGGCGTCGGCGTCGGCGTCGGCGTCGGAGTCGGCATCGGTGTCGGCGTCGCCGTCGGCGTAACCGCGCGCGTTGCATTATGGGACGTCAAAATTTCCCCCCTAAACTTAGCGGAAATACTTTCCCGCTAAATTTAGCTGGTTAAGTTTCTCGCTCAGGTTAGCGGGGAAATTTTCCCGCTAAACTTAGTGGGGGAATTTTTCCGCTAAATTGAGCGGGGAAACTGGGACGTCAAGTGACCTCAACACCAATTCCGTTTCACCGCTAAATTTAGCAGGGAAAATGACGTCAGCCACGCACATATTCAGCGGCAGGAGGAGATCAGGAGGGGAGGAGGAGGAACAGAGGAGGAGGGGAAGAGTAGAGGAGGAGCCGAGGGTACGGATGAGGAGGTGGGGTATACCCTCCCCGTCGTACCCTGCTCCCCTCCTCCTTAAGAACTGTGCTCTAGTTTCGCATTACGGAGATTTGTTAACGTCTTTCATTTTTATTCTACCGCTGTCAAATTTTTTTTTCTCCTTCGCCAGTCGCAGGTTCAATACATATCGCGATAAACTTGCACCAGCTCGCCCGCACACTGACTGCATTTTGTAATTGAAGGTTGGAGACTCACGCTGGAGACGGCGGGAAAACTCAAATTCATCCTCGCCGTTCCAATTCTGGCCGTGACCATAGGGCGACCCAAGCCCGTTGAGCCGCATTGCTCGTACATTATACAAAAAAAAAACAAGAAAAACAAAAACAAAGAAAAAACCCTTGTTTGTTGCAGAGACGATGACCGAATTACCTGCAAACACGCCCGGAGCACGTTCCAAGCTTCACCCGTGTGTTTTACAAACGCGTCTGGAGACAGTGTTTTGTATGACAGATGTGACAAGATCTCCACACAAAAGAAAGAGTCACGCCTCAGGGAGCGTTTGCAGTCTGTCTTTTGTATGATGTAGTAGAACCGTGACCGCGGCTTTAGAAAGCCTAAGTACGTCTTGTATCCTTCCTTTCTGGAGGAGTCCGCGGTGTGCCAGGAGATGGGGTTACACGTGAAAATGGTTTCATTCGATCGGCGCGTGCTTATCACCGACTAAAACATTAGGAACATGATTGAGCAAGCACCGTCACTAATTGAGATGTAAGGAGAAAAAAAAAAAATTACGCGAGAGCATTTGTGCGGTAAATGAAAGCACGAGGCGGGCAAGTAGCATGCCGACCAACACGCCACATTCCACGGCCGTTGGTCATAAATGTGACTGTCGCTGCCGCATGGAGGCGACAGGGGCAAGAAAACAATCCCGTGGAAAGAGGGAACAAAGGAAACGCGATATGTAGCGGGCTCGAGGTTGGGGTGTGCCATAGAGTTATTATAATGTACGCTAGAGGTTCAACTGGCGCTAGTGTGCTGACGCAAATTGAGGCAGACAGCAACCAGTCGAAAATTGACTTCCGGTAATGCATTTCAATGGGAAAAAGTGAGTGAAATTTCTCCCTGCGCTCGATCATAAGAGCAAATATCCCGAATAATTCGTACGTACTAGGTAGCTTGGAACATTTCTCAGTCAGGCCGATGAAAGAATTGGTCAGTTACGGCGTTTTTCTTTCGAATTCATCGCATTAAATACGGTGCTAAAACGGCTTCGTACGTGTATTTGTGTGCACTGTCAGACACTATTAGCGCGAACGCGGCGTCGGCGATTTCCAGCATGGGGGATATACATGCCAAACGAACGAAGGACATCTGGAAAATCAAGAGCGGCAACAACAACTACGCAGTAACACTGGATCAGTAACTCGCAGTGCATGTACGATCAAATAAATTGAAGGTCACGTAATCTATTCCGATTTTAAATAAGTAGGTACCGTTTCTCGCTCAGGTTAGCGGGGAAATTTTCCCGCTAAACTTAGTGGGGGAATTTTTCCGCTAAATTGAGCGGGGAAACTGGGACGTCAAGTGACCTCAACACCAATTCCGTTTCACCGCTAAATTTAGCAGGGAAAATGACGTCAGCCACGCACATATTCAGCGGCAGGAGGAGATCAGGAGGGGAGGAGAAAGAACAGAGGAGGAGGGGAAGAGTAGAGGAGGAGCCGAGGGTACGGATGAGGAGGTGGGGTATACCCTCCCCGTCGTACCCTGCTCCCCTCCTCCTTAAGAACTGTGCTGTAGTTTCGCATTACGGAGATTTGTTAACGTCTTTCATTTTTATTCTACCGCTGTCAAATTTTTTTTCTCCTTCTCCAGTCGCGGGTTCAATACATATCGCGATAAACGTGCACCAGCTCGCCCGCGCACTGACTGCATTTTGTAATTGAAGGTTGGAGACCCACGCTGGAGACGGCGGGAAAACTCAAATTCATCCTCGCCGGTCCAATTCTGGCCGTGACCATAGGGCGACCCAAGCCCGTTGAGCCGCATTGCTCGTACATTATACAAAAAAAAAAACAAGAAAAACAAAAACAAAGAAAAAAACCTTGTTTGTTGCAGACACGATGACCGAATTACCTGCAAACACGCCCGGAGCACGTTCCAATCTTCACCCGTGTGTTTTACAAACGCGTCTGGAGACAGTGTTTTGTATGACAGATGTGACAAGATCTCCACACAAAAGAAAGAGTCACGCCTCAGGGAGCGTTTGCAGTCTGTCTTTTTGTATGATGTAGTAGAACCGTGACCGCGGCTTTAGAAAGCCTAAGTACGTCTTGTATCCTTCCTTTCTGGAGGAGTCCGCGGTGTGCCAGGAGATGGGGTTACACGTGAAAATGGTTTCATTCGATCGGCGCGTGCTTATCACCGACTAAAACATTAGGAACATGATTGAGCAAGCACCGTCACTAATTGAGATGTAAGGAGAAAAAAAAAAAATTACGCGAGAGCATTTGTGCGGTAAATGAAAGCACGAGGCGGGGAAGTAGCATGCCGACCGACACGCCACATTCCACGGCCGTTCGTCACAAATGTGACTGTCGCTGCCGCATGGAAGCGACAGGGGCAAGAAAACAATCTCGTGAAAAGAGGGAACGAAGGAAACGCGATATATAGCGGGCTCGAGGTTGGGGTGTGCGACTAAAGGAGACGCGAACTTGGCGTTCCAATTCCGCTGGAGCACTCGCGCTTCGGGGGGGCTTTCTTTCAGAGACGCTAAGCACGACGGCATTCGCGCGGTTGAGGCAGTAAAGTCGCACGGGCCGGCTTGCTAGATTCAGCATCTTAGCTTAGACTGTGTGAAAGAAAGTCTGCCAAGCCTGGGGGGGGGGGGGGGGGGGACGCGTGTGCTGGAGGCATCACTTCCCGTGCCACTTCGTCCTGCCGCTAGCTTTGGCAGTGCGTTTTTTCACGGAGTCTCAGCTAAGACGCTGATTGTAGCGAGCTGGCCCAAAGTCCCTCTGCGCAACGTCACCGCGATGCTGCACACACTACAATCTGCGCTACTACTGCCTTTACCTTGCTTGTACAAGAAAGGGGCACATTTTTGTTTCCTTCTATAAGGGTGAAATAACACGTTATTTTTATGATATTTCAGTCGCCCAACACACGACGGTCTGTGGGTTGTGCGGGAAAGAATGTTTTAATTGCCAGTTAAGAGGAGTCGGATCTCCTGCTAGCTATAACACACACACACACACACACACACACGCGCACGCGCACGCGCACGCGCACGCGCACGCGCACACGCACGCGCACACGCACACGCACACGCACACGCACGCACGCACGCACGCACGCACACACGCACGCACACACACACACACACACACACACACACACACACACACACACACACACACACACACACACATATATATACATATATACGCACACATATATACACACACATATATACACACACATATATACACACACATATACACACACATATACACAGACACACAAGCACACAGATATTCAATCGAGCGTACGCTTGCGCTGAATTCAACCACTGTCAAAAAAAAGAAGAAAATGACGTCATTAGTTTATTTACGAGCCAAGAACCCCGTAATACGTTAGCCTAACTAAGTTGAAAAGTCGTAGACAAAATATTGAAGTATTGTTCTAATATTTAAAGTGCCCAGAGGAACTAAAACATTTTAGGAACTAAAAAAAACTAAAAAAAAAAAAAATTTAAGCCGCAGTTCCACTGCCCATACATCATACAAAACAACAACAATAACAACAACAACCACAACCACAAAACACGGTGTCCGTTGCAGACATGATGACATAACTATCAGGGGAGACGCCTGTTCGAATCAGATTTGCTTTATGCTAAGCCCCGAACGCGCCTGCTGACGGTTTTTGTACGGTCAATGTAACAGAGGACCGTCATACGAGAAAGTAGCGCGTCTCAGACAGTGTCTACACACTGGATGTATGTTAATGGCTATAACTTCCGTAATGGGCGGTAGCTTGCGCCACCTTGCCAATATCTAAAAAGACAAACATGATTCCACTCGCCCTTCTATGCCAATTTTCTCCCCTAACTCAGACAGTGTGGGAAATCACTGTTTTTTGTATGATACACGATCAGTGTGACTTCCCATTTAGAAAACAACCTCTGTCTACGTTACCAAGGTTTAAAAAAAAAAAAAAAGTTCGGTGGAGTGTTCTTTTTTCTTTTTTCAGGTTCGCCTTTTTGGAGTTTTCAAAAAGGTTAACATTGCTCCACGATTTCCCCGTGTTCCAGGTTTCTAACCGTGCGTCACCTTTCACACCAATCGTCGTCAAGGAGGTAATACCGGCGATAACAACGTGAAAGGTCACGCGTTGTCTGGAACGTGTCCGGCACGTCGTGCGTAACAGGCGACGGCGTTGCGACGGAGCTCGCCGCCGCATGCCGCCGCGCAAAAACCCGTCGGCTTTTCCGCAGCGCGAGCCTGTTAAGCGGGAAAGCGGATCTAACGAGCGTTCCATCCGTGCTCTTTCCGAGCGCTCCGCGAGAGTCGGAAATTCTCCGCGCTGGACGATGGCCGCGCTCGAAATGAAAAGGTCAAGCGGGGTTTGTTACTTCCCCATGACGAACTCCTTATAAAAGTTCGAAGGAGCGAGGCTTAGTTTGTGTCATTTTTGTTGTTGTTGCTTCGTAACGTCGCGCTTGTCCAAGTAGGTTTACGAACCGAGTAAAATCGTTTCGAATGCAAAACTAGAAGGGAAGTAAAATCTGCTGAGAGTTATGACATCGGGAATATAATGACAATAATAAAAACAACGAGACTCCCGAATAAGAGAAATGGCACCGTGATGTCTAAATGTTGAGCACGTCCGCAGGATGCGTAAGTCGCAACTCAGGCTTTCTAGACCAAAGTTATCATAAACTGTGTTCGGACAATAAAAGATCTCGGTGTCGTGTTTGATGGTGAGCTTAGTTTGAATTCTCGTATGCATCTTGTATCGTTCACTTTCTTAAAGCTCTCGCCGAAACTGCTAGTCTAAATACGAGTACTCTCGTCAACTCTAGTACTACTTCACATTGCGCTCAGTTGATGCTTGGCATCACCTAGCCATAACGTCGCTTCAGTTGTTCAGAAGCGAATACATGGCGAGTGCTAAAAAAATGCGTAACGTGGACGTTAAAAAGGTCGTAAGGTTTATACTAAAAAAAAGAAAAGTTTGTACTTATGAAGTTGAACTAGTCGTGTCAGGGTTCCTTTGTCCTCTGTATTTTATGGGACGGATTACGAGGGGGGAATTGGTGGCCGTGTATGCGTTAGCGCATAGCAGCACCTAAGGAGTGAAAGCTCGCGCTGGAGAACCCAGGGATTCGGGTTCCCCTGCCCATTTCGATCTGGGTGAGCATCGTAACCGCCTGCGGCCGCGTAATCGCTACTGCGTGATGCACTTTAACGACACCAGGCTTTCAGTGGCACCACCGCACTGGCAAATTGACTCATCCACACCGGAGACACCAGGTGCCCATTGGGGTCACTGACCTCCCGCTGTGTGAACACACACACACACGCACACGCACGCACGCACACGCACGCACGCACGCACGCACGCTCGCACGCACGCACGCATGCACGCACGCACGCACGCACGTACGCAAGCGCACCAAATTTACTGACGTATGTCGAGAACATTTAAGAAATGGAAAATTTACATATTGAGAGCGCAGCTTTATTGCTTTTTGATATCACAAAAATATTTTTTTTTCTTTTTTTCCTGTCATTTCAAGTGACGTACGGCTGAGACCCACTTTGCAACGCTAAGACGTATTTTGTTTTTTCCGACTGCAGTCTCTCGACGGACGTTTAGCGCCTCTTTTGGTTTGTTCGCTCGCTTTTCTCGTGGGTTGTTAATCGGGTTGTTGGAGCCGACGACGCGGCACAACAATCTTGTCGTCTAAAGCTGTCATACTTCTTCCTTTTCTACATTTTGTTTGGCTGACAGCTGTTTTTGTTTCAGAGTGCGTGAGGAACGCCAAGAACAAATCTCCTTGCACTGCTGACTCCCATTCGTGGCATTTCCAGTTTCGTTTTGCGCTCATCCACGACCGTACTGGGCGTTCGCAGTCGCACTGCTTTGTACACCGTACAAAAATACACGCTGTTCAATGCACACATGCATGCGTCCAACATTTGTTCAGATAGTTTTTGTACGATGTATTGGCAGTGTTACCGCGGTTTGTTTTTAAAATTGCTTGTTTCGTGCGAGTGCAGTGGGTGTTAAAAAAGCAAAAAGAAAAGAAAAGAGGATTAAGTGATGAGGGACGCAAGGGCCTCCGGAAGACCAAACTTGCAAACATTGCACAGGAAACAAAGCAGGTGACCAATACCCGTTCCAGAATAAATAGACGCAAAAAGCGGAACTCAGCATTCAGTGTGTAGCGGGAAAAAAAAAAAGGGGAAAAGAAATCCGCCCCAGAAGCCGCAGTCCCGTATAGCGCGCGCAGCAGAAACGTTCCTCAGGCGCGAGCAAGCGCGCCTGCTGATTGGTCGTCGGGCCTCGTTGACGTCATTCCTCGTTGCTATGGCGACCGCCTGGGGTCTCCCGCTGCGGAGTCTCAGCAGGCAACGCTTTGGCGTTTTTGCCAACTGCGATGCTTTTTTCCCCCTTCTTCATATTTTCTTCTTGTTTGCACATTCTTTCATTTAGCATTTTCCTCCAACCTAATTCCCTCTTTTTCTTTGTCCCAATTTTATTTTGACACAGCCTGCCCCCAAAAGTAGTTCGGTTCGCAATGTGCTTTTGGCTGTTTCCATTTGCGTGCTCGCTGTTAATGTAATGCCGGCTTTTGCACGTTCACGTGAATATTTCTCTTACTTGTCCTATTTTAATCGGGTATTGGGGTTTGGGGGAAAGGGGGGGGGGGAGTTTGCAGGGTGGTTTTTCTTACTCCACACGCGCGGTTGAACGTGCGTTTTTATTGCTGCAGCATTGCTTCGTGCATTTAGAGAAGGTTCGCGTTTCTTCTCGACGAGTAGCAAAAAAATTAAGAAAAGAAAAAGGTATAAAATAAAAAGGAGGGGAAGGGGAGAAAGGGAACGGGCTTCCCTGATTATTTCATTTACGCCAATCTCGAATCTTGTTTGAGCAGCAAACGCGAACGAATAATCTCCCCCAGTCTGCCTACGTTACCTTATTTTTTTTCTCTCTATCTCGCTAGCTGCCTACTACTTGCACGTTCTTGGTTCAACCCAAAAAAAAAAGGATAAGAAGAGCGATGGGGATTGTGGGATAGTGCACCTGGTTCCCCCGTTTCTGCAATTCGGTTGCCCATCAAGCAAGGGTAACGAAGGCGATAAAGAGCGAACGAAAGTGTAGAGCGCGAAAAACGAGGGGGGGGGGGGGGGGGAGAGGAGAAGAAAAGAAAGGAAGAAAGAAAGCCGCAAGACGGGAATAGGCGTTCCCGTAGAACAGCCTCTCGAGTCAACGAGATTCACTCGGCGAGATTGTGAAGGCAAAGGAAAACCGGGTCAGTAGATTGAGGAGTTCTCCAAATGACGTCGTCCACTCACTCTCGCCTGTTTAGAATCTGCCAAGGATGCAGTTTGCACCCCCCCGAGAAAAGATGCCCGGCGCGTGAGTTCATCTGGAAGTGAAGTCTGGCCTCGGAGAATCATCGAGCCAGGCGTTGGGGGAGAAAAAGAAGAAAAAAAAAGGAGTTGCGAGACGTAGCTGCATTTCAAAGGCAGCGTCTAGTACGGTGTTTGTTTTGTTTTAGGTGTTTCTTTGTTTTGATTTTAATTCTGGAGCGCTCAGATACGGCTACACTATTTGCGCCCCCATTGTGCGCCGGATATACAGCTAGGGCTGGGATAGAAAAAAACAACGAGTAACACCAACTGTGAAAAAAAAAATTTAAAAGAAAAAAACATACGCTACAAGGAACTACAAGAAATAAGAGAGCTAATGGACCTCTTGGCGAATATGTGCTGCCACCTAGACACGCGAATCGGTTCGAGACTAGGTGACTGGAAAACAACGCGCGCCCAAGGCCTCTCCCACCCGTTCCGCACCCAAAACGTCAGCTACATCCTGTTCACCCATTGATGCGATGTGACCTAGATACGGCTCCCCCAAGCTCACCTTTGTCCCCATCGTGCGTAATCTTCCGCCCCGAGGTCGACACAACAAAACCGCTCAAAGGCGAGAAATGCAAGATGGCGGATTGTTTGGAACTAGATGCTCTCGAACCCAGGCGCATGAAATACTCCGCGCATGCGCACCGCGTATTTCTACAAAAGGTCCATTGGGGACCTGGAAGGAACACAGAAATGGGCTTATACTCCGATCCGATGGAACCAATCAGACAGCACCAAACGTGCACCGTCACGGTGATCGTCGTCTTTGTGCGTTTTCTATCACCAACTAAAACCAATCAGGCACAGTGAATGCACCTTAAATGGATGGATAGATGGAAGTTACTGGCTATACCCTTTGTAACGGGCGGTAGCTTGCGCCACCTAGCCTTGATCCTGCGTTTTTTTTCTTTTTTTTTTTTCGTGCGTGATTGGTTCAGCTTGAGGTAGCGAACGCACAAAAACGACGAGCGTCGCGACGATGCACTTTTGAAGCTGCTTGACTGTCTTCGTCGAGTCGCAGCGTCTGTTACGGTCGGGCTTAGTGTGAAACGCGACAAAGCTATGCTATAAAGTAGCTGTCGGCAAATGTATATATATGCGGAGTTTATAAAACATCAATCTCCTATTGTGGCAGGGCTTCCGTTGTTTTCGCGGTGTTATTAAATTTATAATGCGCATCGCAAGTAGTATTCCGTGCTTGGCACCGTCGCCATCGTTACAATCGCTCCCCAGAATGCTGTATACGTGTCATACATAAATCTAATGACCCACGAACGCGATAGAGAGGTTTAGAATCAGTGGTTCGCAACGCTCTAGGTCCTCCCGCAAACAGCTTGAGGGTCGCGCAGAACGTGCACGGAACGTCTCCGGACGCGCAGCGCGACGCTCTAAGCTGCCTGGTGGACCATTTGGGTCACCTATTTTAAAATCTCTTTATTGTTGTTTTCACTAGGTGCGTTACATTGTTATTTGTCTGTAAGTTACCACCGGGTCATCCGTGCTTCGCAAGTTACGTGCCAAGCTACTCCCTGAGTTGGCTGCCACACACTTCGTACGAAGTACAGATGACTCGGTAACTTGAGGTCGAGTTCCGACGTTAGTCCGCGCATTGTAAATAAAAGTAGTAGAAAGCTACTGCGTGAATAGGCCCTAGACAACTCAGCCAACACTGCTCGCTAACGTTTGTTCGACGCAATCAATTTTTATCAGCATTGCGTGTTTCTATACTTCGTTTCAGCTTAAACCCAGACGCAGCCGACGCTACGAGCTAATGGAACTAATCGAACAGCGTCAAAAGTGCAAGTCACTGGGCCCTTTTTGTTTATGATTGGCCCAGCGATGACAAAACACGTACATAAACATGACGAACACCATGATGGTGCCTTTTTGACGCTGTCCGATTAGTAGTATCCGTTCGTAAACCGTCGGCTGCGTCTGGGCTTGAGGTGAAACGAAGTATTAATACTTCGTAGCTAAGGTTGCCAAAGTGTAGTAAGCGTAGCTAAGGCAGTGTAGACGCTTTGAACACGCGCCAGATTGAGCCGCCATCATTGCCGAACTTCTCTAGTCTTACCGAGATGCCAAGCCACCGAAGCGGGCGTTGATGAGCATCCACAAGGGCCTATGCATTGGGAGAACGACACGGTAGCTCCTAAAGTGGCAATAACCTCTCCTGCTCTGGCAATGATGAAGTGAAGCGAACGGAACAAGAAGAAAACAAAAACTGATGGTCGGTTATGGCGGCACCCATGCACAGCTGCCTGAAAGCGTTTATATGCTGATACAATTGTTAAGAACGCGCCAGAAGCTCCTCTCACACCCTCATTACAACCAGCTCCTGTTCCTCCGCGATGCGCAAGTAGTCCGCTGCCGAGGCGCACGTTGCGCTGACGTTGCGTAACTCGTCATGGCCACTAGTTTTGGTCCGCGGAGCGATTTGATGCCGCGTCTGGTACGCGGTGGTATGTATTTGGGCGCCTTCTTAACTCGCGTTCGATTATAGCAAACTGCGTTTGGCATGTCGGCAAACAATACTGGTTGACGCCTCGTACAACGTAACGGAATTTTATGGAAGAATGAGAACGGACACGAGCCTCTTTATGGTCACCGACAGGGTTAGAATGACATGGACGTCCTTCAGCTGTACCGTCTCCAACGCGAGCTTCCTAGCCTCGATAACGCGTCGGCGTCTATCTTCCCCCCGCGCGCGCATGCGCAGCCAAAGCATGATGGAAGGCAATCAGCGCACGCAGAAGGCATCGGAAGGAGACACCCGGCCGTTATCACCCTATCAGGGACTATTAGCGCCGAGGTGTGATGGTAGCGTCCTCTTATGGTTCCCGTTCGTGAGGTCATGAACAGGATTTGCCTCGCCGTGACGTCACGAGTTGTAATCTTTGCTAGTTGTCATCGGTCGCGAAGTACGATTTTGACGGTGTGCTTAAAACATTAAAAAAAGCACGATGGAAGCTTGGAGCCGTCGCGTTCTAAAGCCAACCTGTCAAAGTTGACAGTGTGACGTTACTCTTATTTCCGTCTACGAAAGCAAAATTAATTCATTTATTCGTTTCATCAATCGCGAATGCCGACTACAACGACGCTTTTGGTTACTGCATGTCGCCAACAAAAAGTCATTCGCATCGCTGACGCTACGTTTGTCTCGATGATGGTGCCGCTGAAAAATCACAGCGCTGCTGGCGTTTGGCGCAGTATGGACGAGAGACTCTAGGTTTCTTCTTTCGAACGCGTTGAGGTAGGAGGCGGATATTTGAAAGAGAGCTACGCACTGCGAGGGGCGCTTCCGCCGGATGTTGCAAGCGACTGGGGTTGCTCCCGTCGTGAGCGTTCTGTTTGTGTTTCTTTACTGATTTGCAGTCTAAGGTCAGCTGGCCACGAAGAAAACCAGCCTCCTCCAGGTGCTGCTGAAAGTGGCAGCTTGTGCCTCATGATGACGCGGCATCGCCCGCGGAAGACGAATAAAGGCCTCCCCTTCTCACAGACCCGCACGAGGTTTTTGGCGAAAAAAAGAGATGTATTTCAGCGGCCTTCTGCCGCTTTAAAACAGGTATAGAAGGCCCGACAAGTGGCTAAAATCCAGTCGCCTTTGTTATGAGCCGTTCTCAAGGGCATTCGCACATTTTTCCAGCACGACGAGCAAGTTTTAACTGCGGGTTGCGCAGAGATAGTGACGTCACTGCGACAAGCTCTGATTGGAGGACATACGTAACGGTTAGACACAACCATTCTTTGTATATCCATTGCATCCTCCAATCAGAGCGAGCAGGTTCGTCCGCACCTCGCACAGAGGGAGCAGAATTGTCAGGCGTCGGGACGTCGAGTTCTGGCGGTCGTCTGTTAGTCGTCAGCAATGACCGCCTTGCCCTTTGAATGGATTTTTAAAATCCGCTGGTTCTTTACAAACGGCGACTGATCCTTCGAGAGAGGCGAGATAAAATAGTTTGAAAGGTGCGTTGTTTTTTTTTTGTCCTCGATGAACAAGCGCTGCTGCCAACGAAGAACTGATAGCTGAGATGGTGTTTGCTAGCCACATCTGTTGCGTCTGCTGGCGCGGAGCTTCGTAGCCCAAGTGATCCCCCCCTCACATCTACGTGCCTCTTCTGTTTTGTCTTGCGTGGAGAGACTCCTCACCTTTTAGTACCTCTCCTCTCAAGCACGCAAGGGACGCGTTTTGGCAGACTTGCACGCTGTATGTGTTTGACGCCTCAAAATGTTCTAAACCCGCCAAAAGACGTCACTTCTTCTCTCCACTAAACGCGTGGTCAGAAAAAAATATAAAAGAAAAAGAAGCGGAGGCATTTGCATTTATTTTCGTGTCCGTCTGGAAGGTTTAATTAAGGTCACGATGTTTTATTTATTTATTTCATACTGCAGATCACACTGGGCCGAGCAAGATGGGCAGAATGAGAAGTACATCACACCAAATCACAAATCGCCATGAGAGTGAAACGCGAATAAACAACTAGGCTTTTAACTGAGACTAGATAGAAGTCGTACGTTACACTTATACTCGCGTTTCTGACGTTGCGCCAATGCTGCAGAGCTGAGCGTGAGACAATGCATACGCAACGACATCGCTATTAAAAGGAAAAAAATAGTATTTTCCTAGTGTTTCCAGCTGCTACGGCAAAACACGCTTATTTATAAACTATGAGACGGTTTGCACTCAAGTCAGTGAGCTACAAAAGTGAAAAAAAAAAACAGGTTGGGGGAAAAGGGGAAGAGGGACACCGACTTGCGACGCTACGATAGGAATAAAGGGAATAAAAGGAGTGTGCTTATTTATTCTCGGAATTGTTCGTTCTTCCAAATAAAACCATTTTGGCTTAGTTTCGGGGATAATATGACGGCGAGAGCGTACGAGAAGGGTGAGCATTGTTCCTGTATAAGCGAGACCCGCTACCTGAGGGGACAGAGGTTTGTGATCGGATCATCGCGACTATGTGTAACTGTCGAGGCGACGTAAGTCGAGCCTCGTTTTCTCGGAGTCGTGCTTGTCCGTGGAATACGATTACGTCGCGAGAGAAGAGCTCCCGATGAATACATTCATGAAAACGCGCACTCTGATCAATTTTCTTTTTCTCATTTAGTACGGTGTCGTTGTGCAAAATATACTGGTCAATTCTGCGAGTCTTTTTTTTTTCGCTCGTTCCTTACATTTTGTTCGTCGTTTCTTATACTCCGTTTTGCACCAAGTATTAGCACAGTCAATGCTACATTTCGATTGAGAAAATCTGGCAGCGCCAAAAAAAAGTGTATCGTCATGGCGTTCGTGTTTATTCCAGTTTGTCTTTTTGGACTTAGGTGGCGCAAGACACCGCCCGTTACAAAGGGTATAGCCATTAACATCCATCCATACATACTATTCCGCGTTTGATATCACCGGCTTAACCAATCACGTATAGTGAATATGCCGTGATTGTGCGCTTTTCTTGTACGTGATTGGTTTAACCGGTGAAAGAAAACGCACTAAGACGATAGGCGTCGTTACGTTGCAATTTTGGTCTATTTACCGGATTGCGTTTTTCTATTTCTCTTTTCTGAAAAAAAGCACTGATATTGTCTCGGCCTTTCTAGTGTCATAGTAAACGGTCGCATTAGTGAAAAAAAGTGGCATAACGTTTTCGAAATATAACAATAAATAAACGATTATGCAGCAAACCTTATAACACGAGCGCCCAAAAAGAAAAAAAAAAGGCGAAAAATCTACATTTTTAGCACGCTGCTTGAGTTTAGGATTCTTCGCCATGGTATTGTGTAACACATGTGAGAGCATCATTCAGTGTTGCTGGTACTATTTTAGCTATTGTTTGCTCGTATTAGGGGCGAAGCTCCTTAGGGGCTAGCCATGTCCGTATGTCCGTCCGCCGTCCGGCGTCGGGTGCTCGTGCTCCTGCTCGTGAGCTCACGTGACTGCCGGACGAGTAGGGGACTCTGAGATGTGGTAGTAACTCAAGAGCTGGGGATGTCATGGATGAAACGTTGCATGTAGCCGCTCAACGTCTATACAGGAGAGGGCGCTGCGGTAAAATACGTATATAATCGCGTTAAACTTTGCATGCATTGGCTCAACGTTTATAGACGAGAGGGCGCTGCGGTCAAATGCTCAAATGCGTATATAACCACGTTCCATACCACACATTCTCTTTCTGACATGGATGAAAACGAACGAAAGGCTTGGCATGCTGCGGCTCAGCGTCTACGCAGACAAGCACCACCAGAGCTTTGCCCCAATCAACATCATTCACCACGTGGAGATGCGGTCAATTTTTGTTTTCCGGTCAGCTTACTTTTTTGCTTTGTTTTACGTCGCTATTTTTAACCTCCGTGGCGTCTGTTTTAGCGCTGGCCCTGTAGTCAACCGAGCGAGCGTGCGGTTCGCATTTTGCTCGAAACTCCGCGGCCGCGCATGAAAACACGGACGCCGCAAAACAAGATTTATATTTTATTTAATCGGATTTACGAACTAAATAAGCGTGTCCCGAAGCGTGTTTCTGACTTTTACATGTCGTCTCATATTTTATCAGCTAAGCTTAAACCCTTTACCCGTCTCAAAACGAGTGTACACTTTCCTCTTCTCCGGAACCTTGTTTGCCTAACGCACAATAAAGAAAGAAAAAAAGTGCAATAAAAAAGCGGAATGATATTTTAAAGCAGACACGAAACATGCCCAGACGCCTCTGCTTTTGTATCGCCGAGACGACGCGCAGAAGCACCGCACGTTCGCCGAGTTCGTCGGTCAGCCGTCCACTCAACCCTTTCGTCGACCAGCGAGGGCAAGCAGCCCGGACCCTGACGGGCAATGCGCCGTCAACCCGGCGGGCAACAGCCAACGATTCGTAGCAGACACCCGAGCCTCGCGCGGCGGCCGCAGTCGAGGCGCTGCGTGCGCCCGGCGAAGCTCCACGCCGTGCTCGCAGCGCCCCGCGGCAGCCGTTTTGCGCGAACCCTGCGCTTGGGCGCCGAGGGGTCCGGGGCGGCGAGTGCGCGCTGCCGCCGAGCGGCGTCGCGCCAGTGAAGCCGTGCCTGGTCGGGCGGCGGTACCGGCAGCGCAGCAGGCAGCATCGGCCAAGATGTCGGCCCGGGCGACCCGCTGCACGGGCCTGCGAAGCGGCGGCTGCAGCACCGGGGGCGGGTCGGGCGAGCCGGGCGTCCCCTGAGCGGGACGGCGGGGGCATGGCGTCGGTGGCGGCTTGGCTGCCGTTCGCGCGGGCGGCGGCCATCGGCTGGGTGCCCATCGCCAACAACCCGCTGCCGGCGCCGCCCGTGACCAAGGAGCGGCGTCGCCGCGAAGACGAGAAGTTCACCATCAACGTGAGCGGGCGCCGCTTCGAGACGTGGCGCAACACGGTCGAGAAGTTCCCCGACACGCTTCTGGGCTCGAACGAGCGCGAGTTCTTCTACGACGAAGAGACGCGCGAGTACTTCTTCGACCGGGACCCGGACATTTTCCGGCACATCCTCAACTACTACCGGACGGGGAAGCTTCACTACCCGAAGCACGAGTGCCTGATGGCGTACGACGAGGAGCTGGCCTTCTTCGGCATCGTGCCGGACGTGATCGGAGACTGCTGCTACGAGGACTACAGGGACAGAAAGCGAGAGAACGCCGAGCGCCTGCTGGACGACAAGATGTCCGAGGGCAACCAGGAGGCCCACATGGCGCACAGCACCATCCGCGAGCGCATGTGGCGCGCCTTCGAGAACCCCCACACGGGCACGGCCGCCCTGGTCTTCTACTACGTCACCGGCTTCTTCATCGCCGTCTCGGTGATGGCCAACGTGGTGGAGACCATCCCGTGCGGCCACGACAGCCGCGCGGGCGAGAGCCGCTCCTGCGGCGAGAGCTACAGGGTTGCCTTCTTTTGCCTGGACACAGCTTGCGTGATGATCTTTACCGCAGAGTACCTGCTGCGGCTGTACGCTGCTCCGAACCGCTGCAAGTTTATGCGCAGCGTCATGAGCATCATCGACGTGGTGGCCATCATGCCGTACTACATCGGCCTGGGCATCAAGGACAACGACGACGTGTCCGGAGCCTTCGTCACCCTGCGGGTGTTCCGAGTGTTCCGCATCTTCAAATTTTCGCGTCACTCGCAGGGACTGCGCATCCTGGGTTACACGCTCAAGAGCTGCGCCTCAGAGCTGGGCTTCCTAGTCTTCTCGCTCGCCATGGCCATCATCATTTTCGCCACGGTCATGTTTTACGCCGAGAAGAACGTCAAGAGCACCACCTTCACCAGCATACCGGCCGCCTTCTGGTACACCATCGTCACCATGACGACCTTAGGGTGAGTCCGCCTCGCTCCTATTCCTCGCCGAGCTTTGCTTCATTCTTTTCCCGAATTCGAGGGAAAAAACGGATACCCCCCGTGTCTTCGCCGCGTAGTCGGGTAGCCGGGTAGCGGTAGTCCTTGCAGGTCGACCATGTTTCTTCCCGTCGATGTGCAAAGTGCCTCCGGCAAGTGGGCTACACCTAGAGCACCAGTGCGCTGCAAGCGGCACGCTTTACAGGATTACCGACCGTTGCTCGTCTTCGTCCGGCGGGCAAGTGTGTTCCCGAGTGGAAGACGTCGGCTCGCCGTATCGGATGCAACGCGGCAGTGACATTGAAAAGCGGGATTTTCCCCTCCTTCCCCCGACCCCGGGAGCGCCGGCCCGGTTACCTGTCGCTGCGGCTATTATTAGACCCGGCTCGTCATTCTGCGCGGATTTTGAGGGCGAAGTCGTTCTTTGTGCTCTTTCGGCGACGGCCCGTGTGTCACGAGGGATCGTAGAAGCACTGCCGATCAATGCTTCGCCGTTTTTCTTTTTTGCTGCGGTAGCTAAGAAAAAAATATTGACGTTCGGGACCCATTTTGATCGAACGGACTCGCAGTTAGGCTTAGCGCGTACACGGTGCGAACTCATCTACCGAGCTAGAGTTCGTAGCGGAAACGACGCATTACGAGGTTTCACGTTGTCTACGGTATACGAGGTTGATTTTACGGGAATGTGCTTTACGAACTGTTATGGCAGCTGAGTGTTTTATTTTGTTCTTCCCCTTGACATGAACAGCTGCGCGGAAGGTACTGGGGTTCAAAAGTTTGCTTAGTTCTTTGTATGGCGTTAGAACTTGAAATAACGATATTGCTTCACGATGCTGGATGCCCGCGAAGGTTAATCTGCTTCTAGGTTTCAACATCGCAAATGCTACAACCGTCATGTAGCTGTAATATCAACAGAGTATAGGTTTATGTTTATATGCTTTAGATATTTTGCAAGGTTTGCGTGGAAAAAAAAATAGTCGTTTATTAAAAAGGGGAAAACGATACTCGTGTCACACATGTATAACCGTTAAGCTAATATTTTTAAAATGTGTTTCTATTTTCGATAGTGGCCAGATATCTGTCTCTCATACATTAGCTGGTAATGATGCATTTATTCTGCTCCGAGTTTCTCAGGACCATTTTTATATATTTGAATAAATTACGGTGCTGTAGTGCATTTCGTATTGCACTACTTGAACTGTAATAAGGTTGGTAGTGCAATTACGCTGTATTCATGAGTAACTTAGATCGAGATATTATCCAACGATACTTTATTGTCCAATTTATTTGTCGAAGCAATCAATAGAAATTTGGAAGATAAAACGATTGAAGAAATACTTGCTGCCTATTCATCGGCTCAGCATTGTAATTTAAAATGCCTTAGGAGTGGTGCTTTTAAATGTTTGTTATACTTTGTGACCTATCATGCTTGAAGTGATCAAACACGTGATACCTTCTGAGTTTTCTACATGGTTTTGTAATTTTTCCGTTTTTGCTTCAATTTAAGTGTGAAATTTGATCGATACCTTTTTGACGGCGTTAGGTTGACGGCAAGTCATCGCAACATTGAAAATGAGGACTTCAACAGACACAAAAAACAGCATTAAATGAATGCACAATACTTAGTGGAACTTTTTTACATTGATATTGTGCTAAACACTCTCTATACATATATTTTCTTCTTAACCAAAGCACCATTTTGTGTGACTGATGTACAAAATTCAAACTTATGCATTAATATATAATTAATTTAGAGTGTTGGGATTACCATGGGTTTAACCGTTGTCCTTTTTTTCTTTTTCTCGCAGGACACTATTTGATTTAGTGCAGAATTAATTCATGCTTTCGCAGTTTGTTTTGTCATATAAAAAATTGTTTGGAGCAATTTGAATAGTACGCACCCTTTATATTTTTAGTTTTGTTTTCAGATCTAGAAAGCCCGAAACAGCGGCATGTTACTTGAAATAATTTTAGTAATAAGGGTGGTGATGTTCTTTTAAAATAAAATATAATTTAGAAAGATGAGAACGGTGGGGCATGTAATTGATTACGCAGTTGAGCCAATGTCTTTTTTTTCGATTCTGCGGGGATTGGAGCACGGAAAACTATTTAGGCCAAAAGCTTTTAAGGGGAACAAAATAGCTAGTGAAAGCCAGTTGTACGTTTAGAGAAGCAGCGTGGGTGCTAAAGAATCAAACAAAAATAAAACATTCCAAACACACAGAGATGTTTAAAATAAAACGAACAAGGTAATCTCATGGACGACACTCGAAAAGTTTGAAGTAACATTTTTCGTGTCAGAAGAATCATGTGCTTCCAGCCGTTACCCTGTTTAAGCACGAAGCAAACATGAAACATGCCATGTGTTTGAGTTGCTTCAGCACGTTCTAAGCTTTGTAATAAGCGTATGTTTCCGCAACCACATGAGTTGACTGGGCCGGATATTGGATGTTATGGAGACAAATGGTCGGATTTTCAGTTTTCTATATTTAACTTTACGCTTTGATAAAGAAAAAAAATTACGCTGTGGAGGACAAACATGACTTTATTTTAACACTTAGTAAAAACACTGCCTGGTGTGCTGAAAGTTGCTTGAAAGGCACATTCGGATAACGTTATTAATAATTCGGCGATAGTAACGAACGTTGATAGCTGTAGTGCGATAACCCAGTGGTACTCCTGAATTGCCACAACACGTGGTCTAAACAATTCACGTGGGTATAGTCGATGCCGGTAGCAAAAGGGTGAAGCACAAAGTGCTTATGAAAACCTGTAATTTAATTTAAGAAGCCACGTATTCTAGCGTACCATTGGTTGCCACTATGACGCTTACTGAAGGGTTTTCTCCAAAATAAAATTCATTCAACGACTTTTTCCTGACAACAAGCTAATGCCCAGATTCGCATTGTTCAAACAAGGACCAGCGTGTTTATATACATACTTTCTTTTCGCGCACGGAGTCGACGCATTCTTCGCATTGAACTTTTCTTCATGTGAAAAATAGGCTTGTTTATGAAATATCGTTCACAAAAAAAAGTAAAATAAAAAAGTATCCACCAAACTTGCCGTTGCAGACAATGGTGCCATAACGCTCACAAATTGAATAGCGCTTCCTCTTTTCTTCTTAAAGGGCGACCTGACATGGCCATTGAAACAATATCGGATAGGTTTGTGCCCGCAGTTACGGTCAGTGGCATCGGATTATTTTTAGGCAGCAGGGGGGCGCTCAAGAAGCAAAGTCGTTAGCCTCGAAGCTGGCTTTCGCGATAAAAGTACTCCATCAGTCTGTTTGCTTTGAGAAGCGTAAACCGTTTTGACATCGCCGTATTTTGACAAGTCTAGAAGGGCGGACGCGAACCAGCAACGTGCCAGCCCTGTGTTTTAGAGTCGCTTTTCCGTCCGAGCGCCTGCCGTCTGTAGTTTTTTACGGGCAATGCCCCAGTACCGTTCCAGACTGGCATTTGCGAGACAACATCGAATTTCTTGCGTGGACATTGTTTTATAACAGGGAGTTGTTTCGTCTTGAAATGGCGTTTTCATATTCCCCCCTGGAGTCCATATCAGGTTAGTTGCTGTACTAAACTGCTAACCTGTGGTCGTTAAAGCCGGGGTCACCCTGCTCATACATCGTATACAAAAGTCAGTCTGCAAACACGAGTCAACGCAATATCCGTGGTTTGAATACCGCATGCCATGTGTCTCCTCGAACTCATTGCCATGCGGCATTCGAAGCACGGATGTCGCGGTGACTCGCGTTCGAATCTGTATGCAGCTTGTCTCTTTTACGATGTATACAAGTGTAACCCCGGCTTAACGCGCATTGTGCCGCGTTTCGAGTTCACATCAATCAATACCTGAATGAGTAAGCACTCATAACCTTCGAGCTTGCAGCTCGAGATTCGACCCGACCCGCTACCGACGAATTTTTGAAGTAAGTTATCATTTTTATTGTCCTTCGGGCCGTGTCCTCCGTTCAGCGGATTGAAATTCCGGGGGGAATAGTCATTAGGGACTTTTAGCCAACCGTTACCGTGTTCCGCGCGCAGCACTAGCGGGGTCTTTGATGCGTGGCTTTTAGGCGCGCGCCCCGCGGTCACGGTATCACCCGGGCGCGCGCGCTTAAAAGGGTGCTTCAAAGGTTTCGGTAGTGCGGTACGCGGAACTCGGTAACGGTTTCCTAAAAGTCCCTAATATCCCCAAAGCCGCGTTCACACCGCTAATATATTGCACAAAATAAAGTGTGCGGATCCCACTGTAAAAAAAACTGTCTGCAAACATATTTGAATGCAAGTCACCCCGACATCCGTGCTTCAAATGCCGCACGGCAATGAGTTCGAGGAGAAACTTGACACGCGGCATTCGAACCTCGGATTTCGCGGTGACTGATGCATGCAGGTTTTCTCTTCTATGTTGTTTAAGCGGTGTGAACCCGGCTTAACGGTTAAATAGTGCGCCCGGTGCGGCACTGTTAGCGCGAACAAATGATTTATTAGTTTCGAAAGGATGTTAAGAAATCTTCTAGTTGGATTGAAAGCTCTTTAGCGGGCCCCTATCTTTAGCGGTATTATTTGGCGCCCACAAGAAAAAATATTTTGAAATAAAATGCGAAAAGAAACGCCGATGTCGGGTTCGTACAAGCCGTATTGCGCAGTGTACGCCCTACCTCCATTGTAGTACATAGTAAAAAAAAAATCATGTCAAGAATTACTGTACTGTATTCTTTCCCACTTTTCTAATTACACACCGTCCAGCTGCTCTCATGCAAATGCTGCTGTAACCGTTGCGTAACTTGGCTTGACAACCCGTTGCTCTAAAAAATGCTGACCGAGATTGTATCGGTGTGATCCGTGTGCAATGCAAGCCTGAAAATTCATTTTGGCATCAGTGACATATATCGGGACCTTTAATTTTTTTCGATCAAACATGTAAGCTAAAGATAAACGGGTAAATGTAAAAAAAAAGAATATTGACAGACTTATGTTACGGGGTCGCCGACTTTCATCATGGTATAAAAAAGGAAATGTTTGCCATGCTCTCAATCTTTCCGGTTTAAACTTCTTAACACGTAGGAGAACTTTTTGGTTTTACCGTCACCATCTAGAACTTGTAGGAGAAAACATGTCATTGTTGTCTATTGCTGACAAAAAAAAAACACACATTAATTTCGCTAGTTTTTTTAACACAGCCAAAAGAAGAAACTACATTAGACAAGGCAAAATAAAAATAAAGGAAATGATATTGCCATTGATTTGAAACTTAAAAACACATCTACCTGCAACCATTGCGAATACGACCTTTTATGTAATGGACATTACGCAGTCAACGTTGCGTCAGCTAAACACTTTCCCCTGACTCCCACAAGTTTTTGCCGACCCAACGAACTCCAGTGTACAATCCCTGTTGGTGGTTGTGGTTCGGTTTGTCGCGTTTGCTATCGCCGTACTGAACTCCCCCAACACTCCTTTTTTTTTTCTTGTATTACCCTAAGAACGTACCGTGGTAATGAACCTTGTCCTGCGAGGCACAGCACACAAACAATAATACCGTACAGATAACGCGCATGTTAATAGAAACGTCGAAACCATTTTGTATTTCATTCTGCCTTTCGCAATAAGGAGAAGAAAAAAACGACGGATTACCGACGCACGCCACTTTGTTCGCGGAACAAGGTAGACGGGTGCTACTAAATAATGCAAAGCCCCTTCACATACCGGTACGACTTTTACAGTTTCAGTTGGAGGAGACTTCTGGGAGGCCTCTGACGAATAAAAAAAAATAGCTTCCTCTCTAGAATCTTTTTTGTTTTTTCATTTTTTTTTGGGCTGGAGCGAGGAACATGACACCACCGCGGAAGATGCGCGTCGGTTGTAAGGACGTCGGCCACCACCGTCGGTCCTCTCGGTTTACTCCGCCAGCGCGGTTTGTTTTTGTCAGCTCGTCTTTTTTCCCCTCTTCTGTTCCTTTTTTAACGCTCAGTTTATTCATCGTTCAACACTGTGTTGTATTCGCGTTTTTTTTGTCTTTATTTTCTTGTCTGTAACAATTAGCGAAGGCCCCTTCTCTTCTCCTCCACCACGTGACCGAGGCGCAACGTTGCGCCAGTAGCGCCAATTTTTTTCTCTTGATTTTGTTTTGCGTTTTACTCGTTATGACGATCTATTTCAGCTTTTGTTTTGTTTCTTTCGGTTAGCAGTATATTTTTCTTGTTGGTGTAGACGGTGTTGGGGATTGTTGAGCATTGACCTTTTGTCAAAGAAATCTTATACTTTTTCTCCCCCCCCCCACCGCCCCCCCCCCGTTTCTTTCTCTGCCTAGTTCTTTCGCCCTATTTTTTCCATTCACTCCTCTTTTTTTCCTTTTTTTTTGGGGGAGAGAGGAAAAAGTAGAGAAAGAAGGGTGAAGCGTAATGCTTTCGCGTTTTTCTCTTCGACTCCGCGGTTTTCATTTTTTTATTTTTACTTTCCGGTCGTCTCCTTCGCTGACTGTTTTCGGCCACCTCATTAGTGCTGGTCGTTAATTAGAGCGTCATCCCGTGTATCTTCTTTTCTTTATATATATATATCTTTCAGTTTGCATCGTCAGTGAGCCCCTTATTGTTTTTTCTGTAGACAAAGCGAACGTAAAAAAAAAGAAACGATAAAAATAAAAATAACTAAAAGGTAAACGTTTTGCTCCAGGCGAAACTTTTTGGCTTGATCGCATTTGAGGTCAGGTTTAGAGGCAATTTTTTTCTTTGTTTTTTTTCTTTGCCATACGTAATCCCCTTTCTGTGATAACTAGGTGCTATATATACAGCAGTAGCGTTTGATACTAAAGAGAGAAAGAGAGCGCGCATACGCTTGAAGATATATTAAAAGTCATTGTGTTGCATGTTTGTTTATGCAGCCGGAAGTTAGTCAGCCCCAAATGGGTGTCTGGTGTCTCAGCTGTAGATGAGCAATATAGCCAGTGCAATAGAACCGCTAGTTTGGGGTCTTGAACGTGCACCACGCAGTAGTGAGACACGACCGCACGCCGTTACGATGCTCGTCCAGATCGAAACGGGCAGGGGTGGGGATTGAACCCATGATTTCTGGGAGCACGTGGAGCGAAAGCTTGCGCTGCAGAACCTAATGATCATGGGTTCTGCAGCGCGATCTTTCGCTCCACGTGCACCGAGTTGTACTCGGTCGACCACCGATGCCCCCTTAATGATATATTTGTTTTGTTTGTTAAACAAAAGTAAGGCTCGATCATAATCTTTAGAACGAATTCACGGGACGGTAGTCAGACGTATTCCCAGTTCTTCCAGTGGCGCAATGACTTCGTTATTGATCGTTCTTTGGCAGCGTGCGAGATATGACTGGAGATTTTGAGCTCACGCGCACCGCAAAAGTATGGGACTTGACACACTTACATGTAGGTATGTGACGAAAAAACCTTTTTCGCATAACCTCAAACCAGCCAGTAACTGACGTACCCTCGACCTGGTGAATTTTTGGATTGCCCGCTGACACAGGGTATGCAACCGCCAAGGGTATGGGCGAAAAGGCTTAAAAACAGACGTCGTGCATGAGTTAGTTCCGAGTGCTCCTTTTTATCGTGCTGCAATTTCCGAAAATCTACGGTTGTCTGGCAACTACTGCGTGGTCGTCGGATGGATAAATAATTTTAAAAAGCATAAGACGAATAGCAGAAAGTGTGCCATGAGCACAATAAGCTGCAGCGCGAGTGTGGCTGCAACGTCATGGAGCTTCGCATTTTCCCCAAGAATCCTTATTTATGAAGTCAGTCGATTGCGAGCTTGAATCGCGAGAGATTCGTATGAGACTCAACGTCACGTTTAAGCTCACGACCACTTCGTCTACGACAAAAGGACCGATTTTAATTCCAGGTGCAGGTGGTCCAATTAGGTTATCACTGCAAGCCCCATGGTATGTGAAAGGTATGAAAAAGTCTACATGGCCACCACTCAAGATGGAGCAATCAAATGCCGAGAGCTTACCTGCATAGACTACATTAAACTGCTCATATATGCTTCGCTGTGGAAACTCAATCAAAACACCCCACCGTCTTCGTCGTCGTTCTCTCGAGCAGGCAAGGTGGTGGCCTGTGAGTAGCCAGCTGGATTCAACCGGACAAGCTCCAACCAAGTTATTGCAGCCCACCATAGCCAAGTCTAGCCAAGTTCCCCCCATACCCACACCGTTGCCTACCCTGATAGCTGTGCTGCCAGAACTAGCCGGTATTTCTTTTTCTAAGCCGCTAGACGGCGTCGTCGGCGCCGCAATTCTCAAGATGGCGGCGCTGTTAAAGAAAAGGTCTATAGGTTTCTAAAGTCACTGAAAGCACGAGGACGGCACGTCGTGTCTTTCAAACGCCGCGCCTTCCGCCGTGCTTTGCCTGCGAGCACGCGCTCGACGTGCACAAGACGCCAAAGCGTTGTCGAAGGTAGCAAGTAACGTCACTGTTTATAATGCCCCGAGTCCCACTAGAGCGACAAAACACAAACGGCCGACACCGACAAGTTTCGAACTTACACTCCACAGCGCACATAAACAGATACACGTCAAAAGTTCTCTCACACAAAGAAAGAACACTCACACTGCGCTGACGCACAGCGCAGTGTAAGTGTTCTTTCTTTTGTGTGAGTGAACTTTTAAAGTGTGTTTGTCTGTTCTTGTGCGCTGTGGAGTGGAAGTATGAACCACCAGCTCGCCCAATCTGAAGTATTGACCACGGTGTAAGATAATACTCTTCAGGTGAGGACAGCGCGCTCCTCGCGACGTGCCGTTAAAGTTCGCTTTTCACTCTCTCTCTTCCTCTCTCTCACTATGGTTTCAAGCGGCGCCGGCAGATGACTCGTCGACCCGTGGGCACGTATGGGCACGGTGTAAGGGCTCATTCACACTGGAAGCGGATCCGCGTTCGCAAAGCGGTTGCGAACGCGGTTGTATAAGGATTCAGTACATTTGCACGCGCATTTGATGACATCAAATGCGCGTGCAATTGTACTAGATCTTTATACAACCGCGTTCGCAACCGCTTCGCGAACGCGGATCCGCTTCCAGTGTGAATGGGGGGTAAGACGCAGGAGGCAGGCAGCAGTGCACAAGACGGCTCGTGCCGCCTCACGCTCCACACGCGCAGAGCTCCAGCGAGGTTGTCGCACGTGCAGAAAGGCCACGGTGTACCGGGGTGTCATGGCAACGAGATAATTTTTTTCGCTCTCACGCAGTTTTGCCGTTTGGCCGCCGGCGACACTGTCAGGCGCGGGCACGGTGGGCGCGGAATGATTCAGCCTTTCGGATGCCCGTCGAACGAACGCTATCTGATTCCTCGCGCCGCGCATTCAGCCCCGCCATGTCCTCACCTAAAGAGTGTATCTTACACCGTGGTATTGACCTAGTTTTGAACACGTGCAACGTGCATGCGATGGTACCTTTGGTGTGGCTTGCTGTCTCTCGGTGCTCGTGAAGTAAGCACGAGTGACTTCGGGCCCGCCAAAAATGCCTTCAAGTGCATGCTGCACGTGTTCGAGGCTCGTTGGTGTTGGTCGTTTGTGTATGTCGCTCTAGTGGGACTCGGGCATTACCGTTACTAAAGTAAGGCGCTAGTTACCCTTATTCAAGTGTGACGCGCTACGCATGAATTCCAACCCCGTGCATTCGCTGCAGACGTGAGTCTTTAAGGTAAAAAACAAGCTACAAATACCGTTAGAGAGAGAGAGAGAGAGAGAGAGTGAGAAAGATATAATCGATGGTTGATCTGCCCATAAATATTGAAAGCCTCTCTCCTATATTTTCTAGCGTAAGATGAAGGTTTCCTAAAGTAGGAGCTTTACCAATCTCCAAACGTTTGCCGAGGAGCTTGATTAAAGGCTGAACTCCATGGAACGAATTATGTGACGAATAACTGGCGAACGCCGCCCGACGGCACGCTCGCTTTGCGCGCGACGTACCAGCCACTGTGTTGATTCCACGCGCAGAGCAAAAGCCGCCGGCCAAAATTCGTCGGTTATTCGCAGCATATTCGTCCCATGGAGTTCGGTTTACGTACAATATTCAGCCGAGAATATTAGTTCTGGCTTGAAATAGTAAAATCTACCTACTTGCAGCCTGACGAAACTTCGGCCCTTTTACAATGACAAAAAGAAAACGTACCAAAAGTGACAAAAACAGATCTACGTTTCAGAAACAGCTCCAAAATCGAAGGGTAATGTTGCTTGTTTATACCCGTGCAGCTTCGCAACCTCTCATATAAACATTGTCTCGGCCACGCTAAATAAACCTCTTCATTCTAGCCCACACTATACCCGGGTGTCCGCAATCTGGCGAAAATTAAAGTTCGGATCGCATCTTATTAAAAAAAAGTCTGGTTTAATCCTTAGTTTTGTGCTGGGACGTGCCATGTATTTCTATCGTGGGTATAAAACGTACACCCGTCAGACTAGAGGGCCGTTCACACAGTAGCGTTTGCTTACGTTGCGTTATGCTACGGAAGCTTTACGTTTGCTTACATAGAGAGTCGTCCCTCCGACATGCAGAGTAGTACTTAACTGAATACCTGGTTAGAAAATATGATTTAGATCGGAAAGTTAATTGATTAGTAGTGGAAGTTCATAGGATAACCCACGCTATAACAACGAAACATGTTTTCAGACCAAGAACTGGGTGCCTCGTCTAAAGACATAAACGTAGCAACCAAGTTAAGGAGTAGCTTTGCACGCGACACACGGAGCAGTGATGTTCGGCCGATTTATAACGTAACGCAACAAAACGTTAGCAAACCTGCCCCTGTGAACGGGCCTTTAGAAAAAGAAATAATATAAAATTTGTTTAAAGCGGTGAAATAAAATTATATTACTATACCTCGTGGTTCGTTGAATACGCGATTCATTCGTATGCCCTTTTATGCGGTCAAAGAGTTCGCTGCTCTTTTCTCTCGATTACCTCACCCTAGAAAGAAACCCTGGCCACATTGTTCGTGTCATATTAGCTCTTGGGTAACCCGTTTGCCCCGACGTAGGTTCGCTTTGATTAGCGGCATTATTAATTTATTGAAGGGCAATGAACCATAGATGAGGCGTGACTAAGTGATCGCCATGAGATCTCATGAGCTCTCGCTACTATGTCCTTGCGAAATTGCCCGTGAAAGAGCTTTGTTCGACAGTCGGTGTCTCTCTCTTGTTTTTGTTTAAGAAAAAGTGACGACGAATCTTTCTAAAGAAGTCGCGACGAAATTTAATATATGTCACGAGTTAAAAAAAAAATAAACAAAAACGTTAGAAACTAGCGGGGTGCGATCTTATGACAGATACGTGGTGCTCAGTATTTTGACCTTGTTCGAGAAAGAGTGCGGGGGGCAGGGGCTTTTTGCTTTCATTTGGAAGCGACGTCAAACAAAATAAATTGAATGCTCTCGGGATTCTACATCAGAAAACCACCCATAGACCCCGCCGCTCGACCCAGCGATTGCCCGCTAAAGAATGGCTTCATTTCTTCCAAAGTTAAAACAGAACAACAAACTCTGATCAACATAGCGCCAAATGCTTTGTACCTTCAATTTATGCTTTGTACCTTGATTTTTTATTAGTCTCTTTTTCTTGCCACTTGGTTTAGTCGTACCAATTTTTGTATCACGTTCCCCTTATGTAATGCCCGAAAGGGCCTTTAGGGTTAAAATAAATAAATAAATAAATAAATAAATAAATAAATAAATAAATAAATTCTGACTGGTTTGAAAATACTCTGGGTGAAAACTCCGACGATCTTAAGCAAACATTCTACAGTGTTTGCACGAAGGTTGAGGGTTGTTCAGGACATTTTGAGAGAGCGGAAATGAGAGCTAAGTCGAAATCGTAATTTGTTTATTTTTATTTTTTTAAGAACGTTTTTCTTTGCTCTTTGCTTTGAATTGGCACGAAGGAGTCTCTGACCAAGCCAGCGGGTTATACCTGCCTGCCCGTAAGATGTGTCCTTACAAGCGCCCTAAAACGGCAGTCACACTGCTAAAATAGAGGTTTAGGGAACCGTTTTTGCACATACGGTACGGTACGATGGGTCCTCCGGTACGAACTGCGCATGCGCGAGTCTTCTGCGGTTGCGCATGCGCAGTGCGTACCGGAGGGCCCATCGTACCGTATCGGATGTGCACAAACGGTTCCCTAAAACTCCCTAATACATATCGTACAGAATGCAGTTTGCAGACACTGTCCGAGGTATGTTTCTTCCTCGTAAAACAATCCTGTCACATTGGTCGTGCACAAACTGTCTACAGACATGTTTGTTACGAAGCAAACATGCTTTGAATATACGTGAGACGTGTCCGCAGATACGTCTGCCATTATGTCTTCAGCCTACACCGTGTCTCTTTGTATGACGTATGAGCGATGTGACACAGCGGCTGTAGGTGCAATCTTACAATGCATGCCGTTTCGCTTAATTTTTTTTTCGGTTTATAACTTTATTTCTCTGCATTCTACAGTCATAATGGTAATGGTAAATTAAATAAGTGGTTTTTAACTATACTTTAATGTCTCGATATTATGTTTATTCTTAGTTGTTAGTTTATTATTTAAGTTTTAATAAACCACAGCTTTTGATATTAAAAAAAAAACATGTTTTCTCGATTTATAACGTCCCAATCTACAGGATAACTTACGCCAATAATCTGTTAGATATAGTGAACTAAAAACAAAAAATGAGCAGTGAACTGTACAAAAAATGTAAATTTGTAAACAAAAATAAAGTTTAAAATGGCGTCATGTTTTCGTGCTATAAAAACGGAATCGCGTCAACCAACGAAAATAACGCGACATTAAATTATGAAGCATCTTTTGATATTGAATTTTCCAAAAATTTTATATCGATTGATTACACGTGAAGTTGAGTATTCAATCAGAAACTTTCCCGTTCACTTACGCCAAGTTCCACTTTCTTAATATCAAATGCAGAGGGCGACACGTGTTCAAGAATAGCTTGATTTGCATTTGTCGTCATGTGCCACTTGGAACACCACGTGAGAAACAGAAATGTCACCAGATGTGTGAATGTCAGATGCCTGGATGCCCGCACTGAGCGAGCCAGAGATGTAAAAACAACGAGCCCGAGGCTGCGAGTGGACCACAGCTGCCTTTGCGCGCGTTTCACTGTGCATCTGTGTGCCCTAGATGAAAGTGACGCTGTGAAAGGGATTCCGGCGGTTGCATATCCACCATGCTTGCAAATGCATTTTTTTTTATAAACTGCAGAACTTATTTTCGCGATTACACTACGGCCCGTCGGAATGGTGCGACTATATTTTGTTTTATAGCCGTCTCGGTGAACCAGAAATAATGGTAAAAAAATTCTCGGTGCCTCTGAGGCAAAGCGCCGGCCTACGGGTCCCCATTTGGCGGGTTTTAATCCCGTCCGAGGTGCCCGCAATCTAACGGAGGTACTTTACTGAGAAGACGCCTTGCAATCGAGGTTTCGTTTGTACGATACGCTTTCGATTTTGTTTTTATGGTTATAATTTTATTGCGAACATTTTTTTTTCTATGTTCTCACAGGACAAATTCACCACCTGTGCTCTATATCGCAATTACGCGACGTTATTTAGTTTCATAGCCGCCTCAAAGACAACGAGGTAAAGCGCTGGCCAACAGATCCCCCGTTAGTTCTGCGGATCCCCAGCCGTTCAATGATTATATTTAATAATTAAACGTCTCATCTCATCCTTGAGGCAGTTACAGCCGACAGTGGCAGAAACTGTTAAGATTCGTTTGCTGTACTGACGGCTAGCTCCTGGTTACCTCTGTCGGTAGAGCGCTTCGCCAGTCTTGGAGAGGTCCGGTGTCGGTTCCTGGCGGTGTTGCGGAGTTGCCACTCCGGAGTTAGAATGATTCCGGAATCATTCCGCATTTTCGCGACCCCGGAATGGAATGGGAATGGAATTAGATGCCTTTTGCCCGGAATGGAATGGGCCCGGTTCTTTATATTTTTTTTATTTATTATATATATATATATATATATATATATATATATATATATATATATATATATATATTGGGGGGGATTACGTTTAGCTATACCGAGCCAGTCAGTGAGTCAGTTGTTCAGAAATAAAATGAATACAAAAAACAAGCGTCAAAGCAAAGAGCAGAGGGGGTGGCGGTGGCGCCTTTCACGGACGCGCTGGCGACCGACTTCACTGGTGTTACACGAGAGCGAAACAAGAAACCAAGCACCAAGCAAAAGAAACGAAGGGTGTGGTGAAAGAAACCGCCATGCACGGCTCCTCGTTGTCTTCCTGTCTTGCATTTTTTTATTTTTTTTTTTGCGACGGCATGGAAAGCATGCGCGCGCAAGGACTGAGATCTGGGAGCTGTGGGCGACTGATAACTCACAGAGCTCCGATAACTCGTTGACTCGCGCGCCACCGAAAGAGGATCAGTAATTGTTTTCTTATAGACCTTTTCAATGTTTACAAAATCACAATCCAGCGTGCGATCTTCACAGTCCAGCACGTGCGTGTTCGTCGCTTCGGAAAGCGAGCGAAGCACGCGCCATTCGCACGAACGCTCAAAATGGCACCGGCCACAAGCTCGTTTTTGGAAAGGTCTATAGTTCGAGGAGCGTTGTTTAGCAGGTGGCCAACCCTGCTGCCTTCCACGTTCATTCGCGCGCACCCCTTTGAAGTGCGAAATGTGGGTTTGGTTCGGCTTTAAAACAAAGAGAGATTCACTTCTCTCTTCTCCTCGTGCGCTTTGCTCCGACGCTTGTTTTTTATACTGCATTTTACTTGGTCTTCGTTCCGATGCTTGTTTTCTGTGTTATATGTTTTACATTCCGGTGGGTTAGGGTTGCAAGCAAGCTAGCAAATTCCCGCTCATTTTCTTTGACTAGTCTCTGCATACTTTGTTTCACCTTGCGATGGACCGCTGCTGACGCTACGAGTCACCCTAGGCAATACAGCACCGTGAGCTTAGTAAAATCAGTGCGTTCTTGAGGCATTTAGCACGCGTTTGATAATGTCAGCTTTCAGCTGCTTATGCCGGCAACACAACAGGGTTGGGCAATTTTCGCCTTTCAGCAATACATTTGTATCTGTGTTTCTTTATCACAATACATTTTTCATCAGTATATCTATTCCTGTATCAAATAATAATAATAATAATAATAATAATAATAATAATAATAATAATAATAATAATAATAATAATAATAATAATAATAATAATAATAATAATAATAATAATAATAATAATAATAATAATAATAATATGTGGAATGTTTCTTTTTATCGCGATACAATCGGGATGAAATGCATTTCGTTATATTTCTTGAGAAATACCCCCCCCCCCCCCCCCCCCCCCCGAGAAACAAAATACAAGTACGAACGCTCTTTTTTTTGCTTTTTTATTTCTGAAAGCATAAGGGTCAAGGAGATTTTGGTTCATTGTTACTGTGCTGAGCAAAGTTTCTTCCGAGTTTTCAAATTATTTCTGGGAATGGTTGCGTAGTCGGGAGTCAAACCGGGTAGCGCGTGCCAGGAGTTGAGTCGGAGCATCTTCTACCGCAGGTCCCTAGGTAGGGATTTCATGAGTCATGGTTTACTGGCATTCAATGCCAGCTTCTAGTTAGTTAGAGTCTTGAGAAACAGGAAATCAAAGGAATTGTTGCTTGGCCTGTGGCCGAGTAGCTAAGTCACAGTCCGTTGCAACACGAGTCTGGCGGTGGGTGACTTGAGAGGAGTAGGATGACTGACACAGGGAAATTCAGCAGATATCCGAATGCGTCTGCGCCTGTAATATTGCACTGCTCAAAGATACGTTATCAGTCGACGTGAACGTGACTCGCTGCTCTGGTGATCCGATAACCAGGAAGGAGGCCAGACTTGACCTCGCTGTGCCGACCCAGACTTCGTACACCTGCGACTCGTCTCGAGCACGCTGTTTCTCGGAGAGCTCGCACCTGTGCCGGCCATCTCAGGTCGCAATACACGAGGTCTCAGTTTGGATGATGCTAGGCGAAACTTGAGGACTGCCATTCATGCGTTGGAGGCGGAGGGTCGGCAGGAAGGACCGTCACAACAGGGATGCCACCGTATCGATTTTTCAACCGTAACAGAAGATAAGACATGTGCTCCAGGATGCTTCAGGTGGTCCACTATTCTCAAAAATTCTAAATGCAACTGCCTGCATAATCTTCAACGAGGGGACCTACAACGAAGGTACGTGTTGTCCTTTCATACAGCAGCGTGGGGAAAGTTTCATGTTCAATGCAACACCTACAGATACAAGAATACTAGTTCATTCCCCGTGACGTCATGTGATCAGTGTTGACAGAGGAGTGGTGATGTTATGATGTAATGGATTTAGAGGTCGAAGTCTTTTCGTATCACTCGTCAGACAGACAGGATGCCAGGGAAGGGAGCGCGGTCAATCCTTGATGGAACGTTTTTTTGGACCCATTGAAGACTCCTCTCCGTCCGGAACCACTACCTTCAAGGCGAAGTGCCAAGCCTACGGGATAATAATTTTGAGATAAAAAACTTCCACTTCATACTTAAAGCCTCATCTCAGTTGGCGTCTCCAAGAAATTTGAAAATTGTGTTGCATTATCAGTATTTGTATTTCTGCCCTCCCTAAAATGTATTCCTGTATTTGTATTTCCAACAACTTTTTGCCTCTCTTTAAAATATATTTCCGATACGGATCGCGATGCATTTTTACAGATACATCTGAGTATCAGCATTTTAGCTACTATTTTCACCTGTCCCAGTATTTGTATTTCCAAATACATTTTTGAGTATTTCTGCCCAACCCTGCAACACATGTCGCTGTGAAGTGCCTTTTTTTACGTTTAGGAATTCGGGGAATGGAATGGAACGATTCACCCATTCCAGGAGTGGGAATGGGCCCAGTGTCCTCATTCCTAGGAGTTGAAAAGAATGGAATTATCGAAAACTCTAATTCCCCGGAATGGAATTGGAATGGAATGGGGGTGCCCATTCCGCAACACTGGTTCCTGGACCTGGCGGATATGTTCAGCGGCAACAAGTCGCCTAAAAGATAACTTGTCGTGGACACAACGATTATACTGGCCAATGCAAGATCTACCTTAGATTCATAACTCAGTCTGTCTCTGTGACTGTCTATCAGTTCCTCTTTCTTTCTTTATCTCTCTGCCGGTCTGTGTGCTTTTGTGCGAACGCATACTTCTTCTGTTTGTTCCCCTCCTTCGCGAATGAAGTGGTAGGAAGAAACAAAGCTCATTTCAGATTTGCTCAGAACACTGTGTATCGCTCGTGTTCAGCCTGATATAGATTTTCCTTGTTCGGTTAATATTTTAACTAAATACAAAATAAATGCACATAAAAACCATTACGTCACAAACAAACGTTAAAGAAAAGTATATTTCTCCGAATTTATTTTAGATAAAGTACGATTTAAATGATCTCAGTAAAGCTGGGGTACTCCAAATCACGATTTAAATTCTGCTTAAATCGACGATTGAAATAATTTTGATCTCTGTTCTCTGCCATGCTTTGCACGACCCAGCACGCATATTCGAAGATAAAGTTTAACAGCCAGTTACTAAAACGACGAGTTTGGGGTGGTGGGCAGTTTCGAACGCACGCTGATTCGTCGGTTTCACTCACTCGATGAACCAACAACGCAGAATCACATAGGAAACTCGTGCATTGTGCGTTTCATGCACCGCGAGGCAACCGATCCAATTAATCGCAGTGAAGAGCGAACAAAAGTCAACAATAGTCATATTCATAGTCTGTTTCATGTGTGATTGGTTGATCGCAAGTAACAACCGGCCCTTCAACTACTTGATTTGATTGCCACTGTTGCCGCGATGACACCGTCGTTTCGGTTGTGTAGTAGGAGCCCCTGCTAAGACTAGTCGCTCGCGCTTGTATCCTTTACTGCAGCGCCCGTTGAGAAAAGAATTTGAGGCAGAAATGCTCAAATTCATACACAAACTACACAAATCTTCACGGTGCTGGTGATATTTCAATGTTTCACAAAAAATTGTGGACATTTGAGCACAGCAAAAGCTACAAGAGCAGGTTCCGTGCTTTGAACAGGTCTGCCCAGAGGTGGCCATCCGTTCGTTGTACTATCGGAACCGCCTGAGTGAGTTCGCTTTAAGCGCGAGACACATGCGCGAAAAATCCATCCGATCCGACGTCCGATCCGGCAGTACGACTGCCTGATCCGAAAAATTTGGTCGGATCCGACGTCGGATCGGCGATCCGACGTGCGTCCAACGCGCCAGATATTTTTTTCGGACGGCGGACGGATTGTCGGATGCGTCTAGCCAATCACAGCACAGCTAGCGCGAACGTCATGATGACGCACTGAAGCGCTCATGCATGGTGGCGAAGTTAGCGCACAGTGATTATGGTGATGCCGGAACTGGGCGGAGCCGAACGGATCGTCGTGTCGCATGCAAGGTCGGAAGCGTGTGTCTCAAACTGTCGCGTGCGGCAATCCGGAGCGGCGTTCGGACTGTCGGATCGGACGTCGGATCGGACGATACTGACGCGCATGTGTCTCGCGCTTTAGTTCTGGTATCCTCCCAGCGAACCAGATGAAACCAGTAATTTAATTCAATCGCCTTAGCAAAAAACGTTACGTTGTCAACGAAACAAAACATCCCAGTGTCGACGAAACGTATGTCCATGAAATGTGTCAATGAAACGTGTATACATGAAAAGTTGTCAGCGAAACGTGTTTCGACGAAGCGATATGGAGCCCTCCCGAGCACACATGTTTGCGCAGTGAAAGAGTATTCCAAAGCAGCATGCTCGCGCTTGTAGTTTCCACTTCGCTCGCACTTATGGTAAAACACAGCTTGCCTTCTGCATATGCGCATGTGCCAACCACTTTGCTCATGATCACACGCTTGCTTATTCATAATGATTTGGTTTACAGTTTACACGGCGATTCAGCTCAAATTAAAAAAAAAGACCAACGCTACTGGCCACGTTGGGCACAATCAACACAGAATCTTCACATGTGGCCGCTCGCGTGGATAAACGGTGTTGTCTGGGAAGAACAATTGCGGCGATCAAGCTTGGCAAGATTTCGCTGTCTGCGCGCACTTTGTGGCGAGCCCTTGACCGAAAAGAATGTCAGCCGTCAGCACGTGAATTGTTTTCAGCATCCCAGAGTTTTTAGAGCGCAGCTCTTAGGCGCCCGTTTCCGGCTTGAGCGGCGTCGGCGTCGGCGTCGGCGTAACCGCGCGGTGCATTATGGGAAATATCCCATAATGCACCGCGCGAGCCCCCCCCCCCCCCCGGGGTGCATTATGGGACATTTCCCATAATGCACCGCGCGACCCCCCCCCCCCTCCCCGGGGTCACGTGACCCCCCCCCCCCCCCCCGGAGGAATTGAAGAATGAGGGGAGGAGGAGGAGGGGTATACCCTCCCCTGAGTACCCTTCCCTCCTCCTCCTCAAGAGCTGCGCTCCAATTCGGCGTTACAGGGAGTTGTAAACGGCTTTCACTTTTTTTTATAGAATGTTTCCTCGGGAAGAAGAAGAAGCCTCGGAACAGCCTGTCGCAGTTTTGTGGCTCTCAGCTTATTTTTCACAAATTGGCCAATCTTAAATAATTCTCAATTGTTATTCCAGTCGCAAGCATTGTATATTTAACTTGGTATCTGCACCGGCGAGTCTGAACACCAAGAAACGGGCGTCGACGGCCGGCAAATTGCCATTGCCGTCGCAACCCGATGCCATTCCATCGATGAAGCCAACCGCCACCATGGAACAAGTACTGCCCTCCCAGGAACAAGGTAAATCACCTTCGCCAAATGAAAATCCACCCTCCCAAGATCTGGCATCGACGCACCCAACTACCCACTCACATGTACAGGCGGAAGCCGTCATTCCCATCAAACGACAGCGCGTTGAAGGCGCACGCAGACTCGACCCGCAGAGTCAGATCCTCCATCGGAAGCGGCGACATCGACCTACTCGTTACAGGAAAGCATGGATGATAACGACGATGACGCGAGTTTTACCATCGTCTCTTACAAGAAAAACCGACCAGCAGGTATCCCAATACTCTTTCATCCGACGTCCCAGGAGACTTCCTTCTGGAAGGTGAACCCGAATGTCCTGGCACGAGAGGTATTGGGAATAGCACAGGAGAAAATACTCTCACACAGAATCGCCAAGGATGGCAGCCTATCGGTCAGTGTAGCATCCCTCCCTGCGGCAAATAAACTGCTTGCGCAAACATCCCTCGCGGGAATCGAGGTCAGGGCAACCACTCCAAGGTCCTACTCCGAAAACATGGGCAAAATCAAAGGAGTTCCTCTCCAATACTCCGATAGTGATCTATTGGAGTACTTAAAAGACAATGGTGTACTAACTGTCCAAAGACAGGTTGCATACCAAAGGCAAGAAGATGGCACTTCAGTGGCTCGCCCCAAAGATAGCGTCATACTTCGCTTCACGCAGGACCGCCCGATGCCCCCCAGGGTATACTTGGGGTTCACCAGCCACCCAGTGGAAGAGTACTTCGGTTCTCCCCTTCAATTCTACCAATGTACACGATTTGGACATATTGCCAAGAACTGCCGCGGTGCCCGCCGTTGCAAAATATGTGCAGGTCCACATCACCATCAAGAGTGCAGCTCACGAGCTGAACCTAAATGCGCCAACTGCGGTCAAGGCCACGCGTTTACGTTTTCCGGCTGCTCCAGTAAAAAAGCGGCAGCAGTTGTAAGAAAAACAGAAATCATAAATGGCAGAACGCCTACCCGACGATCTCCACCATCAAATCCAGAGATGGTGCGAATACCTGAAACTCCAAACGACACAAAATCGTCGACATCCAAGCCTACGTATTCAGACGTGCTACGTCGACAACCAAGTAAGGGAAGCACCGTTTCAAAAAAAGAAAATGGTTCCATGACGTCAGCGCCGCTTACTCAATCCGAAAAGCGCGAGTCAGGACCTCCAATGCCTACCGCGTCTGGTGCCCGAAGGGCTCCACGACCCACTGCATCACAAACGACACCCTCAATAGAGACGCCGTCTGCTACATACCGTGCTGATTCCCAGGTCAACGCAAACAACCAAGCAACTGATCAACAATTTCTCATGCGGCTACTGTTTTTGGCAGTGAAAGCGATCATTAGATCGCTACCAGACGCCGTCAACATCTCAGAGGTAAAGGCGATCCATAATATGGAACCCCTTATTCTGGGGACAAGGGTCCCTGAAATGTAATGAGTAGTGTGTACAGTGAAACGACTATATTCCAATGGAATGCGAATTCCCTCCGAACTAAAATAGGAGACTTCAGGAAGCTCGTTGCGCAATACCAGTTTCCTGTTCTGGCAATATCTGAAGCTCATACAGATGCAAAAACTAAGATAGCTGGCTACCTCACGTATTGCTCGTCCCGTCGGGATGGTCCCAGTCGAGCAATGCTCTGTGTGAGGAAAGGCATACCATCAGTTATTGTGTGCTCATTATTATCTGAAGCGCCAGAATACGTCGCGTGCAAGGTCACGCTTGGTACGACCGCAATTATTATAGCCTGCGTATATATAGAGCCAGTAACATCAGTGACGGAGGAAGATCTCACATCAATATTCTCAAAATTTAGTGATCCCTACATTTTATGTGGGGATTTTAACTCGCACCATACATTGTGGGGAAGCGCACAAAATGATAGGAGAGGGAAGCTGATTGCCAATGTAATAGAGAAATATAACCTATGCGTGCTAAATGATGGCTCTCAGACATTTCTTCGTGGATGTACTTATTCAAGTGTTCTGGATTTGACAATGTGTTCTCCAGACATTTTTCCGGATTTATCATGGCATGTTGATACAGAAACCCATGGAAGCGACCATTTGCCCATACTCGTCCAGCACAGAAAGGTAGCGAGACCGCGCAATGAACAACGTAAAGTTAAAATTACAAATTGGAGTATGTTTCGATCTTTGAATACGCTAAACTGTAAAAACGTTGATACGTTGGACGATTTTACTTCGATTGTGAGAAAAAATTTTGACCAAGCAACAAGATGGGTATCCATTCCATCCGATTATAGAGGTGTTGATGCTTCGTATGAAAAACTTAGAGCAATACGACGCAGAGCCGAACGAAGATACCGCCGCTCAGGATGGATAGAGGACTATAAGGAGGCTCAGCGTGTTCACGGCCTTATACAACGTAAACTTAGGCAACTCGCCAAACATCGATGGCGACAGCTTTGTGCTAAGCTATCGGCTGTAAGTGACCTCACGAGGATGTGGAATATTATTAGAGCTCTCCAAGCGCCGACTATTCAAAGGTTCCCGCTGCGAGCAATGGCCCTATCCAGAGGCGTATCAGAACTAACAATAGCAGACGAGTTTTGCAAATTATTGGTTCGACCAAGCACGGCATCTCTCACACTTAAATACTTTGCCTCGTGTGTCAATGCCAAACAAACAATTGATAACGAGTTTACATCCTGTCATTCGGAGCTAGATTGTGTTTTCACAATGATGGAACTCCAAAACGCACTGAGAGTGACACGTCGGGGTAGGTCACCTGGCCCAGACCTGATCACATGGGATGAATTGACCAACATCGGTCCACGTTCACTGAACTTCATTTTGAGCGCGTTCAACTCTCTCTGGGTCAAGGAAGAAATACCAGACCAATGGAAAGTCGCTAAGGTCATACCGCTTTTGAAGGCGGGAAAAACACCCATGGACCTAGCCTCCTTCCGACCGGTCAGCCTTACAAGCTGCTTAGGTAAGCTTTTCGAAAAGCTAATTAATCAACGACTACAATGGTGGCTAGAAACAAGTGAAGTGTTACCGGAAGAACTAGTAGGGTTTCGTCCCAAACGCTGCACGATGGATTGCGTTTTAGATTTGGTAACCTACATAGAACATGAACGTACGCTCGGAAAAATCACAATAGCTGTATTCTTAGATATCAAGCGCGCATACGATACAGTAAGTCAAATCCACATTCTATATAGTCTTATACAACTTGGAATTCGAGGACGAGTCGTACGGTGGATAAAAAACTTCCTTTCAAAACGGACAATGTTTGTTAAGACTGCAGATGGAGATAGCACGTGTCAAAATCTCCTACACGGCGTACCTCAAGGGAGTGTACTAAGCCCTACTCTATTTAATACGGTCATGGCTTTGCTTCCAGGTCGCCTCCCTTCACCACTCCATGTGACAATATATGCAGATGAAATTTGTATCTGGGCCTCAGGCACATGTCCCAAAGCTTTACAGGATCAGCTTCAAGCGGGACTGAACCTCTTAAACGAGTTCTTAAGTGAACGGGGTATGGATATTGCGCCTTCAAAATCAGTAATGCTTCCGTTCACGAGGAAGCACCTTCGTGGATTCGAGCTAAAAATACAGGGTCAAACTTTAGAACGCGTCTCGCATCATCGCTTTCTTGGAGTGATTCTCGATCAAAGCCTCACTTGGGTAAAACACATCGATATGCTGGAGGCAAAAGTGAACAAAACAATCAACATTTTACGTTATTTTACTGGAGTTCGTTGGGGAGCCTCAACGAAATCCATGATAATGCTGCATTCTGCACTGGTTCGGCAAATTATTACGTATTCACTCCCAGCACTTCATGGATTATCTGCAACACAAGAAAACAGACTGCATTACATGATCGCCCGTAGTCTTCGGATCTGTTTGGGCGTCCCGCGTCCAACTCGCGGAACACTGGTTTTAGCAGAAACAAGACAGCTACCTATTCCAACTTTACGCGAACATGAGACATTACGTCATTTCCTACGCTTGTCCATACAGAATTGTCACCCACTTGCAGAGACTTTGATAACTAGGACGGGCTCACATATTTCCTCGACACTGATATCGTCGAGCGTCGTCATGCCGGATTACACACCATGGGTTCCGACTATAGATCGACCACCCTGGATGTTTCGCGTCGCAGATATTAACACGGAACTACCCAACCTTAAGAAACGCCTGAGCACATCTCATTTTGTGATTACTCAGTCGGCGCTGTCATACTTGCATGATTACTACAGAGACCACATTCATGTATACACAGATGGCTCTACGACAAATGATGGCTCAACCTCAGCTTTCGTAATTCTATCAATGCAAGTGAAGAAATGTATTCGTTTGTCCCACAGAACGTCCTCTACTGCTGCAGAACGTTATGCAATTTTTGCGTCAGTGGAGTATATAAAGGACGCAGATCCTCGAAACCAGTGGGTTATCTGCACGGACTCCTAAGCAGCCCTCGGTGCTCTTTCGTCGATAAACTCTAGAAGTCCGGCATATGCATTGGTCTACCAGCTAGCTGATATGATCGATCGGGCTATAAGTAATGGTCATTCACTAAAGCTGCAGTGGATTCCCGGACATAGCGGAATCGCAGGAAACATGGAGGCAGACAAACTAGCAACAAGTGCTCATACTTTAGAAAGAACTCGAGGAATTCCTTTGTCCAAAACCGACATAAAGTATATAATCGCACACCACTCCAAAGAAATGGCAGTCGACATATGGTTTAATGAGGCAGGACGGCAGTCTACTCTCTTCGTGGTGGATCCAGAATTACGGTTTTATATCCCAAGCGATATACCGAGAAAATTTGAAACAATGCTTCACCGCCTGCGACTGAATGTGGCTTTCACGAGAGAATTTCGCTACAAAATTAATGAAATTGAGGACCCAAAATGTTCTTGCGGTCAGGATGTCGAAACTATTGAACACGTTTTTTTGAACTGTCCTCGCTTCGATCGCAATCGGTCCCAACTAAAAGTACGGCTTGATATCCTGGATAAAAGGCCTTTCAGCGTAAGTAAATTACTAGGGCCATGGCCCAATCAAATCATGCAGAAACAGGCTCTCCAGGCAATAAAAAGGTTTCTGGAAGACAGTGATATCATCGACCAATACTAGCTTTTGAGTGAATAATATTGAACCTTGTTGTAAAATAAGTGTATATAGCAATGTGTGTGTATGTGTGAACAATTGGTAAGACTCGAAGTGACACTTCATACCAAGAACATAAGTGCTGTTCATTAAGGGTTTTCATCGTATGTGTCTATGTATGTGTGCACGTGTTGGTGTGTAGAACCAGTGCGTGCTATTATTCAAGGATCATTGTCAGTGTGAAGTTGGAGTCGCACCCCGTACCTATCGTACGGGGCGCGGCACGCGGGTGACGCTTGGGACATTCTGACTCTCTGCACGACGGTCCAGTCGCGTCGCCCAAGCGGAGTTATGCTTCCGGAGGTTATGTCTTGTATAGGTAGAGGGCGGGGCCGTCGTGTGCGGGGCGAAAGATGTTTGGGCGGTGTCTGCGGGCTGAGTGTTGTGGGGTCTGTGGGCGGTGTGACTTCAGCTTTAGACGGCTTTTCATTATGTTCCGTTATAGGTAGGGGAAAGGTGGGGAGGGGGGGGGGGGGAGAGAGACATTGAGGTGTATAGCTGCATCTATATGTTTGAAGTGTTTAATTTCTATGTCGGAAATATTTTCTTCAATGGTAATGGAGTAGCCGGTCACGCCTTAGAATGACTAACATCTCCATTTAATATTTTTAACACATATTGAAGAAGAAGAAGAATGTTTCTTCCCTTTCACTGTTTACAAACATCAACCGCCGCTTGCGTCCCAAGCGACTGCAGGTCTCTTCGTATTTACAAGCCTGTCGAGCTTGCTTATGGCACCAGTGCTAGAAAGCATAAATGCTAAGCGAACAACAAAACTCGAGATTTAGCGAAAGACTTCGGCTGCACGATTTAACGTCTTGGAGGAGACAAGTTGGTTTAAAAAAATATCTGAAAAATTTAGCAGATCTCGTGATTCTAGATTTTTTTTTGGCGTTCGCCTGGAGAATTTGTGGCTAAATATTTCATCGACGTTTTAAGCAGTGGTGTTATGGCGGGCTTTGTTCATTATTTTTATGAACCGGAAGTTCGCTGGGATGTCAAAAACTGAAGCACCACCTGGCAGCCTTTGCAAAGAAAGGGTCTATAGACCTTTCCACTAATTCAGTGCCATCTAGTGGCTCAAATTTTAGTCTAAATGTTTGTATGCTATTGGACGTTAAACTCGAGTACCTATTCATCAACGGCAGACGTATGAAAGTTACGGTTTTCTTCGCTGTATAGTATAGTTATTTCTCGATTTGTTTAACTTTCCAAGGTGTGTACCACAGAGCTGTACAAGGCGGTTAGTTGAGGGAGTAAAGCTATTGACAAAATTAACCACAATCTATTGCCATGAGCTGTCTGGGGTGTCCCGAAAGCGAGCATTCCAAGGATTTACAGTAGCGCATTGAAGCGTATGCAAGTCTCGTCATGGTGATATTGAACAATACAGCGGACTAACCTCTAGAATGTTCAGGCTCCGCATCGGTGCCAATCTTCCAACTCTTCCTTCACCAGCCATAAAATGTCGCCTTTAGCATGCACAATTGATATGCACTTAGACGATGATAGTTATCGAAGCGTCCATACTGAATTTCGGAAAGGGTCTATTGCGAGCAATCAGGACACACAGCTTACACCACGCCTGAATGTAATGAAATACTTTAAAAATTCAAACATTACAGCCTGAGAAATACGTGTGCAAGCAGCAGCTTTCAATGCGCTCAAGTTTGTAAAATTTGGTGCCTTTCTAGTCTTTACCAGCGCGTGAGATCTGCGTAAATACACAGTATTTGACATAACGTCACACTTCACCCCTTGCATATTTTAATATTTTTTTTCAACCCACTAGTTGGTCCGAAGATATCACCAAAAATGTTGTTGCATCATTGCTTAAAATTTGACAGCCATCCATAAAATAAAAATAATTGATAGGCTGCATGCAGTCATTTCAAACTGTCCCTGCACTCAGTGCTAGAAGTAATTTTGTTAATTTAATGATGCGAATAATTATTTAGTATCGACATCACTCTTGTCATATTATAAGCACAAGGATTTCGTTCACAGTCGCACTTTGGGTTTACCAAACGGAATATCTACAACAGCGGAGGCCTCTAATGTTTTTGTGTTTTCAAGTCTCACGGTCAAAATAAAAATCACAGTGACCGAAAATGAGACACCTGACCAAAAGAAAATAGTTTTTTTTTGCTTATTGGGGTGTTTAATTACACCAGCTAGAATTCCGAAACCCCCGTCTACTACGTCATAACGTTGATGTGGAAATCTATAAAGCGCCAAACACGTGCACGACAAAACGGCCGACCCGTCATTCGAATCTGGACACGTTGACATCTCTGTAAAGGCCTGTTCACACATGCAGCGGAGCGCTACAAGCATAGCGCTAACCTCGCGCTAAGCGCGTGCTCACGGTAGCGTTCACCTGCTTTGTATCGCACCGTCAAAACTGTTGCTCATGGCAGACGATAAGTAGCCGACGACACGCGAGTAGCGCTACATCAGCGCTTCGCTGCATGTGAGAACCGGCCTTAATTGGCCTCTGAGAGCCCCGGCGCGATAAATGCGCACCGCCAATCTCAACTTTTCGACGCGTCGCTTCTATCGTCATGCATGTACCTCGCCATTAGCTCACAACAATTTTCGCATATTGTTCTGACCATATTTGCTGGAGACCCAAAGCCGTGTGTACTGAGAGTTTGATCAATGGGAGTAGCGGGCAGAGCCAGGGCGTGCACGAGACGCAGATAGAAGGCTTGGCATGCTCTCTTGGCCAACCAGAAGCCGAGAAGAATCCCCTAGCGGGGGTAGCGAGAAACAGATTTAATTAGAGAGGGGGGATCGGTGGCCGAGTGAGCTAGCGCACACCAGAGCCGTATATTAGGAGAGTTCGGACAATAGGCGGAGCAAAGGCCGCCGCCAGCGCCGAATATTCCCCCCACGCTTAGAGCGTAAACTAAATTTGTGACACAGCGTCGACCAATCAGGAGACCTCTACTCCATCTCACAAATGTCGACAGTGAAGACAAAGGCACAGGCGCGTGAGCCTAGCTCAGCGAAACGCTATTGTTTGTACGAGACCTCATGCATAGGAGGCACTTTCCAAAGCCACGCGCTCGTGCCCATGCCTTTGTCTGCACTGCTAGAACAGCGTCCTGAGACTGGCTGAAAGAAAGCAGTGCAAAGGGTGGGGTGCGCGAGCGTCTTGAGACGCGGAGTTCCGCTCGGCACGGCTCAAATTATACTTCGTTTCACTGCACCTGCGAGCGAAGCCAAAGCTAGAAGCGCGAGACCAGCGCTTTTTGCATTTCTCCCCAGCTCGCGCGCTCGAGCAAAGCCTGAACGCACGGAGCTTCCGTGCTCGCGCTTCCAGTTTTGCCTTCGCTCGCACATAAGGTGAAACGAAGTAAAGTCGTGGCACAAATTTAGAGCACGCGACCACCGTTAGGGGCTGTTTCGCGGCCTGTGGTTGGCCCGAGATGCTCGCCTATTCAAATCAATGTATGGCCAAACTCTCTCAATAAACGGCTCTGGCGCACACCAGCTCGGAGCACGTGGAGCAAAAGCTCGCGCTGCAGAACCCAGGGATCCTGGGTTCAATCCCCACCCCTGCCCGTTTCGATCCGGATGAGCATCGTACCGGCGTGCGTTCGTGTATCACCACTGCGTGGTGCACGTTAAAGACCCCAGGCTAGCGGTTGTACTGCACTGGCTAAATTGCTCATCTACAGCGAGTGACTCGTCGCAACTTTGATATGGCTGACCAACTACACGCTGTATAAATATCCACACAACCCCTATTATTATAATTTAAGGCTGCGGTACCACGGCAGCCATCTTGAACAAGGCGTTACTTCAACCAATAGATGGCGACACGCACCCGTGGGGTGGCCGAAATATTGGTTCACGGTGGGGTGGCTCGAGCACCATCACGTTCCCATCGTGGCCTTGCTCGCGCCGCTGCCAGCTGTGCTCAGCTGGCTCAATAGCGTGGCCCAGCAAACTCATGTATGCGAGAATGTCAGGCTGATATAGACGTTTCCACTGTTTACAAAAATCACAGTCCACACGTGTTAAATCACAGTCCAGAACGCGCACGTTCGTCGCTTCGGAAAGCGAGCAGATCACGCGCCATACGCACGAACACTGAAAATGGAACCTGCCAAGTGTCCTTTTTTGGAAAGGTCTATAGGGACATGCGGTTCGGCGGTTGCCACGGGCTTTCGCAATAAATCTTACCAAGTAGGATTCAATTGTTGATTGACGTGTCAATATTCTGTCAATGAAAAATTCTTCTGCAGGAATGCACGCTCAGTAGACTCAACCTTCCAAGACACCAGTGGAAGCGGACGTCCAGCAAACTGCTTCGCGATTGACAGCACTTACTCCACCATTATAATGACGACTGAAAAGTGACGTCACGAAATATTGTGTTTCACGGGATCCGGAAGATGTTGTGAAGGTTGTTACATTATAGTTCCCAGAAAACAAACGGCCGTTGCAATATTTTCGGAAGTACCGACACACATTATGTTGTAAGTACAGCTTAGGAGGAATATGATGAAAAGCATCAGTATAATTAGGAAGCCGTTTATTTTCAATGAAGATGCTATGATTGAGCGGCGTTTAGCAACGGCAAGTGATGAGCGTTCGGGAATTTATAAGTTCACATGATTGCTAACTATGGACATGCGGACAATGAAAACCTGTTTTGTCGGGAGATGGAGTTGCGGTGATGACCTGATATCGGACGACTCGTGGCAGACGAACGAGCAAGTTTCTTCTCAGCGGATGGTAAGCGTCAAGTGTCAAGCACAGCACGTCGCTACCGACGTTGTCGATGTTTCGAGCATTTACCGCTTTCGGCAGAAGTGTTGGCACCTGGGCTAACTTTGCGGAAAGACTCGAAGTCTTCCTCGAGTCTAGCGCCATCAGGAACAGTAACTGAAAACGATCCGCTATTCAGTCGGTGGGTGGCGAAACGTATCCGCATCTGCGGAGTCATGGTCGATGCGTACTCTAAGTGGTTGGAAGTTTACACGATGCATGCCACGACGTCCAAACGCGTCATTGACGTTCTACGCTCTCTTTTCGCTACTTTTGGCCTACCGAAAACACTTTTCTCTGATAACGCGCCGAATATTCTTTCAAATAAAATATACAAGTTTTTGAGAAAAATAAAAACGGCATCAGGCTCCACATTAGTGCACCATACCATCCTCCAACTAGCGGGCAAGCAGAACAGATGGTGTGTGAAACGAAAAAAGCCCTCTTGAAGCTTCCGGAAGAAGCAGTTCAGTGAAGAATCGCCAGGTTCTTGTTCCGGCAGCACGCAACGGTCTCATCTTCCACGAGAAAAACACCCGCCGAAGCAATGTTCGGCGGACGAAGAGCCACACCCCTCGATCTCATGACACTATGGCCTACGAACGAAGATCGAGTTTCCCAGATCGGGAGTAATGGCAGTTTATTCGATCGGACAAATCGTCTACGTGAGGAATTTCAGCGGAAGTCGGGCCTTTCATGTAAAACTTGAGTAGAAAAGGCTCTATGTTGGTTGACCAGAAGGTGTCATCCCTCTGAATAAGTTGGATATCAATGCCCTTGAGTGTAAATATAACGAAATCACAAAACTCTCTTTGTGTATTGTGTAACTGCCCTTGTATTCGGTAGCAGAGGCTATGATGGTGATTTGGACCTTTCACACCAGGCTCCTTTTTTTATTTTTGGCCTTATACTCTTTTGCGGTTTCGGTAAGCTATAAGAATATTTTGGAACGGGGACACTTTACCTCAACGAGGCCATTTGTTCCAAGCAGTCTATCAGGGGATACTGCTAGAAATCTGTCCTCCATATCAATGAATAAGCCGCGCTTTCGCACAGTGCAGTTTTCATGTTCCACGTACAGTTGTAAAGCAGCATCCTCATTTATTCCACCATATTCTGTTGCGGGAGAAGAAAAGTCTTTGGGTACACGATACTTGAAACAAGTCTGGCACTGTACGTTGTGGTTCGATACCCACTGATGTTGTCGTCCTTAGAGAGCCTCATCATTCAATCATTACCTCGTCACCTCATATTGCTCTTCATCAACAGTACAATAGGCTACCGCCATATTACAATTCATGAATTGAAAATTGAGTCGTTCAGTCCTTCATTATGTTTATTATTTATATAATGTTATTACGTTACATTACCTCGAGACGATCGACGTCGATCTTCAAATATACCTGTATATAAATTAGACGCACAATCACAAAGAACACAGCGTGCCACCTCTTTTCTTTGGATCTTTTTGAAACTAGCGCAAGCTAGCGCTCTCTCTTCTGAGACGGTTAGAACGGTCACTCATAAAACCCGCGTTTCTCCTACCCGGCCGCTTCCTCCTATCATCATGTGTAGCTGGTTATAACTAAATAAGCTATACTAATGGTGTATTATTCATATTTAGTTTCAGTTTCAGTCAGGGGATAGAAGGTTTGCGGGAACTACAGCCGCTAAATGAGCTGCGCTTAGAGTATCGGCACTTCGTTCCCCTACATTGTTGTGGGCGGCGCCATTTTGGTGCTTGTGCAGAGCAGACGCAACTGCCGATCGTCATGATTCAAAAGTGCGACTTCCTCAGCATTAGATTCGGTGTTAAGAGGCTCATGTAATATTGCTTTGCTTTGTCGCGAACTGTTTAAACATTTGTGGAGAACGAAAGAGCGTTTCCTGTGATTTCAGATAAAGCTTCAGATAACTGGCAACCATGATTTTAAGCTACAATATGGCCAAGTGTCGCTACTCTGAAGCGTAGCTAATTTAGTGGCACTAGCGGGAACAATGAGGAAGAGGCAGGCGTCAAAAGGTAGTGGCTTGTGGAACCCACGGGGCTTACTTCATGGCCCCTTCAGGTATTACAAGCTCCTAGAAGGAGGACATGAACAGTGTCATTAAATAAGCTACGCTTCAGAGTAACGAAACTTGGGCATATTGTGGCTAAAAATCATGGTTGCCAGTTATCTGAAGCTTTATCTGAAATCACAGGAAACGCTTTTCCGTCCTCCACAAATGTTTAAACAGTCCGCGACAGAGCAAAGCAATATTGCATCAGCTTTCTGACACCGGATCTAAGGCTGAGAAAGTCATACTTTTGAATCATGACGATCGGCAGTTGCGTTTGCTCTGCAAAAGACCCAAAATGGCGGCGCCCACAACAATGTTGGGGAACGGAGTGTCGATACTCTAAGCGCAGCTCATTTAGTGGCTCTAGGCACGAAGTGAACTCGGGTGTATTCTTTTCCTTTTCGTCTTTATTGTTTATCGATTTCAATCATATCAAATAATGAACACATTATATCACACTACGCTTGTGTAATTATTTATCTTAGATTTATTAACCTGACCCAGTACTTAAACCATCATTTTGTCGATAGTAAATCTTCCAACATATTTTCTAAATGTGAAGGTAAAAAGACACGGACATTGATGATGATACAGACGCCAACGCCGCCCTCGAAAATTTCTTGAATATTAGAAATCAGCAGTTTTGTCTGCCATCCGGCAGGTAGCGCAACAAAACACCCGAACAGTTTTTAATTGTTTTTAAAACTAACTAAGCTTTACACCGATCAAGAAACCAAAGCAAGATCATTGTGAAGATCGAATACATCGCAATGTATATCTATTCCATGCAATAAATGTTATTAGATGCCAATAAATCTGTTTGATGTTTATAAAAGATATGCGTCAAAAACAGGTAAGTTTGAAGGGCTCCTGGAGCGTTATGACTTGGAAAATGAAAAAAAAAAGCCATCGTTTACTTCTTGGGCAACCATTGTAGTTCTAAGTGCTATAAAAGATTTAATCATAGTTTAATTATTCCTTCAGCGGCATTTGAAGCACCGTGACTCGAAGCACAAAAAAGTGCTACGTTTGATATAGAATATCTAAACAAAAAAAATTTACACATTAAATTGTTTTTCTGCATATTACGAATTATAAGCACTACATCTGTAGCTAATTTCATTGCCCTAGCGCATGTCATTAAAAACATATTTGTGCTGAAAAATTACAATTTTATGGCAATATTTGAAGAGATGAACAAAACAAAGTAGTGCAAATACCAAAAAAGTATATCGTTACATTCTGCTCCGACATCATCTTAACAAAACTGCTCTATTGAAACCGTGTTATCTTTAATACAGTCTTCATGAAACATGAACAAGCGGAGCAAGTGAGGGTCCGCGCCATCATATTCGCAACGCTACAAATGCGCATGAGCAGTATAAACCAATACATACATAATATCAAATGAAAGAGGATTACTTTGCCTTTCGAACGACATCAATCCCACAAAACAGTATTCAAAAGAAGATGAGTAATGACCTGCCAAAAAGTACCTAAACTGCCACATTCAGTGGGACCGTGGCCTTAATAAGAGAATAAGGGTTAAATGTAGTAACTCTTCATGGTTGAAAATAGGGTGTACGTGTTGTTTCGATTATGATCATGCAAACATATGTAAGTAACGAATGTGCCGCTCGAACTCTGTTTTGCTCGGACAGAGTGTGACCACTCGGACGGCAGATTTCGGCCCTCGGTGCCTGGCGTACGGATTATGTCGATTGTTCCGCTAGTCGCGCTCCTCCACCATGATTTTGGATGACCGTGATTGGAACATCACGTGTACCATATTTTCAGTCACCGAGACTTACTCCGACGCACTTATTAATCTCGTTTCTCGCGACCACCGCCAGTGTATTATTTCCTCTTCTGGTTGGCCACATTCCAGTTTGTGAAGACTCCCTGGAACACGCCCAGCCTGCTTTCGGCCAACGGCGTCTCCTCATTTGCGTCCTTCCGAATGAATGGCCAAACTATATATACGGCTCTGCTCAAAGCGTAGGCAACTGCTCCCTTTGCACAAGAACTGACACAGCCGGACCGCGTTCGACACAAAGCTCGCGCATCAAGAAACAATTAAGGGAAGGGCCGAAATACCACTCTGTATCGAAGCGCCACCACACACGATTTATTACGCTTATGTACAGGTCCGGAAGGCAATCCCATCGCCATCTATTGGGTCAGGATCACACCAACCAAAGGGGGGGGGGGGGGGGTCATTTTAGGGAAACTTCAACGAAATTTTAAATATAAACGTTGTGTTGAGAAATGGGCGAATATGATCCACAATATCCGGAAATGAAAATCGCACGTTTGTATTTTGAGCCTGATGGCTGTATTTTTCGTTATAAACGGCCCTACTCTGGCAAACGCTCGGACAGTAGCAAGCGGAGAGCACATGACATCCGGCGCAATCGTGACGTAAACTGTGTCGGTAAGAGCGGAACGTAGCCAAAGTTACGTTCACGCGCACGTTGCACATGCTTGCATGCATGGGGAAACACGCATCGTCACCACCTGTCCATGTTCCTATACGGACATTACAAACGAGGCTTTACGACATCCACCAGCTGCCATTTGCTAATCGTTTAATTCCTTTTAAAAATTTGTGTTCGTGTCTTTTTCAACAAGTGATTGGGGTGCCCGATGTGATACTGCTCCCTGGAACACGTATGGGCCAAGCTATAAGCACCGAAGTTTCGTTGTTAATCCCTTTAACTACTCAACTGCTTGTCCCTTCACCTTGCTTACATTCTTCTATGCCACACATAGTCAAGTAAACCAGGGTTACCTCTTTATCGTTTGTTGTGGCTACTAATTTCTATACAAAGTGTACAAAGCACCGAAATTAACTATGCATCGTCGAACGTTCGCTCCCCGGCCAAATGTAGCGCTAGCGGGACGATTTAGATGGCAAAGTTTCACAACTAACCATTATCTCACCGAAAAGTTATGGGCGATTTGCTGAAAGTTTCAATGAGCGAATTGGGCCCGTTTTCGGCCATTTTCTGTAACTGGAAACAGTCAGCTCCATGCATTTGAGAGCTACGTCGGTCACAATGTTTTCCTTCGAAAATTTCAGAAAATAACTTCTAACTTTTGAATAATATATCGGTTAGTTTTAGTTCTGGAACTTTGACATTTGGTTCGCACCGCTAGCGCTACATTCGGGTGGAGGACGAGCGTTCAGCAAACCGTAGTTAATTAAAAAAAATCCCCGAATTTTTGTTTTGTTGCACTTTTCATTATTTTTTTTTTAGCACTAATGGTCACGTGCTTATTTTAGTGAACTTCATACATCCCACCGCTTGATAGGAGGGCCTCAATAAGACAAGCGGAAAACAAATCCTAGGAGACAATTGACAAACCTGAAAACACCATACAAGTTTCGACATTTAAATGCGATGGCATTTCTGAGCGAACCCTCCGCATTTTTCCTGTCCGTCTGCCCGCCGTAAACAACGAACCAGGCGGCATGCATCGCAACCGTTACATGCCTACTTCAGCCACGCACACATGGGATAATGCGCCCAACGAATTGGATAGGATGTATTAGCTTCTAAACGGGAAATACTGTTAGCAAGCGTGTTGTTATGTTTTATGTGCGTACTATGTTTATGTATTCGTAAATGTGCAGATGAATTGAACCGTACTTGATCGAAAAAACAAAAGTTACTAAGCCGCCGAAAGACAAATTCTTTAGCGGTGGCGGGATTCAAGCTCCCGGTCTCCCAATATCCTGGTCGGGTTCATTCATCAGAATATTTTCAAATATTTTATTTTTGGAGACCACATAAGATTGTGTTATATACATTTTAACAAGAAAAAAAAAACACATTTGAATTGCAGGAATGCTACAACAAAGGTCGTTGGTGGGTCGCTGGCGGCCCGTCCACGGCAATTAGACGGTTAGATCCGAACATTATGGGAACTGGTCCTTAAGTTTAATAGAAGACTGCATAGACGGTGACAAAAAATATTCCTAAAATTTCCGCAGCACTTCCTAAGCAGTTTAATAAAGAAATGTTTACGCAGTTCAAGACGTTGCAGATTATATCGCACTTCAACGACAACGAGCACAGCGACTTCGGTAACAATATTTGTTTTTCTAATTCAGTGCATTGCTTGTTAGTTCTGTCGCTCATATATATATATATATATTTAAATTTTTAAATTGATAAAGAACACGGTATGTCAATACATTCTAAGCGATGCTCATTTAAATTACTGTTGGAATGGCAACTAAATGAAGCTCGCATTTCACTTACGTGTAACTCAGATACTGCCTTCTTTGCTGCGTTTTTTTTTGTTTGTTTCCTTTTTAGTTTATTGTGCTAAAATTTGTTTGATTATATTATTTGCTCAACTCGGCGTCAAGAAACAAACGCGAATAACACCGATCAAAAAGAAAACTTATTTCAGATATGATGTAAAGGTACAAAAGCTTAAAGTCAAAGCTTAAAAAGTTCTGGCAAGAAGAGAGAGAGAAAGGGCGAGAGAGAGAGCGAGGCAGCAAATAGAGTTGTCTCGGGTTATGGAATCTTTCCATGCCACGTTCGCCCTTTCGCTACAATAGGACGAATTTCATTTCTCGCTACATCACCGTTTCCAGGTCAAGGCGTCGCTATATTTGTCCTGTGACTGCAAGCCGTTAAGTGCTACACGTGCGGGAGAGGTAATTGGTCAATGTATGAACAATGACCACATAATGTGGACTGCGACAATAGTCGGAGTGACTATCCGCGGGGTTGCGTGTGTTTGTCAATCCCTGGTCTTTTTTCAATATTCCCTTCTCGTTGCGGATCCAATCGGCGTTTCTCTTGCTTCGTTTTTTCCCTCGCATTCGTAGAAAAAAAAAAGAAAGAGAGGAGAGAGAGAGAGAGAGAGAGAGAGAGAGAGAGAAGAGAGAGAGAGAGAGAGAATTATGAAAGCAGGCGCATGCACGCGATTTTCACATTTTCATCTGTCCTGGGTTGTTATCGATTCGCCAATGTCAGCCTATTTTCTGGGGAATTTCTTATATTTTTGTTTTTGTTTACCGACGCCATTGTTTTGATCATTATTGGCTTGAGCGCGCCTACTGATACGGTCAGTGGGCAGAAATAGGCGCTTCATTTTCGTCTTTACTTTTTACTTCTCCGGTTTCGTCACGAATTAACATTAGACCCGTTACGAAGTGCGATAGGAAGCAGCATGGCTAAACCTGAATTGTGATTATTGACATTAGTTTTCTTGGTTTTGGCGCTCCCCGGCTTCGATAGGAATGTATATTTAGCTCAGAAGACCATCATATTAGATGTATAGGTAGTAAAGTTTGATGCAAACGTCATGGCGTGTGTCATTTTATAAGACGTCCACGCTTCCTTGGTTTTCAAGTCGAATGGCTTAAAGTAGTCGTATATTATGGCATTACGTATTTTGGATATAAGGACATTCGCCACATTAACTATTGCAGTTGGTCGGCGAATAAAAAGGTAGAAAGGAGTCCTCTTCTTTAATTTTACCGCCACTCATACGGTGGTAGGAGAAGAAGGCAAGACGGCTAAATTCAAATCGCAAAAAATCCTAAAAAGTACGCCTCTTAAAAAACAAGCAAACACATGAGAGGAGAAGTGGCGTGTCACTTTGTCGTTTTCCTCTTCCATTCAGACGCATCCTTCATCCGTTCTCATTCGCCACTGAAACGTCCTCGAAAACCGGTGGCGCAAGAAACCTCTGTAGTCAGACAACGCGGAAAGTTGGCGGCGAATGACGCGAGCTTTTTTTTTATTTTTTTTATTTAGCTCAGTGCCTGGCGTTTTTGTGGTGATGCTACACACAAAAAAGATAAGTGTATTCAGGTGAACTATTTTAGTATGCAGATGAGAATTCCTTTGAGCTTAGGAAGGAAGGAAAACATAATGACGATAATAAAAACGAAAGCTGGAGAAAAGAATATGCGTGCGTGTGCTGGTGTTTGTGCGCTTGTGCTTGCTCGTGTATATGTCTATGTGTGGGTGTGCGTGTGTGTGTTTGTGGTTATGCCTGTGTGTTGGTTCTTCCATTTTATTTTGAGTCTTTATAGGTAGCGTGCCGGAACGAAAGGTGACGGCAGCATAAAGCGTTCCATCGTGTTTCGGGAATGTGCGAAACTATTTCTCAGCACTGAGAGGCAAAAAATACGAGCGTTCAGGAAGTGTGCTTCTGAAATTGCTCGTGGCTTGTTGGAAAAATATATCGTATGTGGATAGAAAGTTGAAAAAAAAGAGTGTCCGAGAGAGACAGTGCAACAGCAGTGCGAACGCGAAATTTACAGAAAGGGAGAAACAAAAAGAAAGCTACGAATGTAGAAAAAGCTATTGCGGCACTCCAAGACCTGCTGCGTCAGTCTACTCTGTGGAACGTTACTACAACTCTACTCTTCCGCCAGGGCACCGTCCAACGCCGGAGAACGCAGAAAGAAAATAAACTGCGAAAAGAAAAGTCCACTAACGGCTGGGGTTACTCGGCAGCGCTTCATCTAGTCTGGCATCTTTAACCAACATGGCGATTGTCTATGTTTGTTAGTCTATTTTATCTTAGGGTGGCGGGGAGTAATGTTATTGTTTTTGGCAAAGTCCTGGTTTCTCAGTTGTAATAATTTAGTACAAAGTAATAGCCGTAATGTTATCCAGGTTCTAATCTACGAAAAGCGAACCATAATGATTTACATTTTTTCTTTGCTACAGATACCGGTTATTTCGAGGTCTACATGTTTCCCTTCTCAAAAGAGTCCCCCTGAAGCCGAATACCCTTGTGCACCACTTTTGAACTGCTTCGCACCCATGCCTGAACAGCCGCTTCAATTTTATCAATGTCCGCGAAATTGCGTCCTCGCGGGTGTTTTTTTTTGTTTTTTTTTTCATACCGCTCAACAAGTGGTGACCACTGGTCATGGTGTATCCATGCGCAACCAATCGTCTGACCGGTCGTACGGTGTGTCAGAAAGACGGTCGAGCCCGGTCAAGTGCCGGTCAATCATTGCGTCGTGCGCATTTACGCGAGGCCGCGATTGGCCGGGATCTGATTGGTTTCGGCTACCTTTTTGGCGCGTCGTACGACTAGTCGCATGTTTTGTACAAGAACCCTATTGTTCACACTCCTGAGTACGAGCAAAAAATGTTTACGTCCCGAAGCAGACCATGGCTAAACAATGGACCTTTTCCGAGAAGCGTTCTGCGCACGCGCGAGCACTCGATGCCAAGCGGCGGAAGTCGGCACTAGAAATCGAGGAAATTCGGAAGGAGGCTGTCGATCAGCGAGTAGAACACGTAATTGCAACATATATATAATTGTGTTACACCAAAAAAGGAAGTGGACGGAAAGAAAAACATGACGTTTAGGTGGACGTCACAGATCCCCCTCTTTAGAGTCGCGTTGGGCACGCGCCGCTGCTCGAAGAGCGAAGAAACTGGTAGCGTAGCTCCCATTATCGATTGGTAGCGCAGGAAGGTCACTTCCTCGATTTTTAGTTCGTGCAGCCACCGCCTGGTGCCGTCGGTATGTGAAAAAGGTCCATTGAACACGTGATGGGCTTGCGTGAAGCCCTAGAAAGTTCTTTCCCCTCGCGAGTGGTGGGTTTTTGATAGCAGTAAACGCAACTTGTAAGACGGAGAGCTGACCGCGAGATCCCCCTACTGTGCCCTCCCATTCTTCTCGCCCCTTTTTTTTTGTTTTGTGTGACTCGCGGGGTTTGCCCCAAATACCGCGGGTCTAGCTGGCAGGCTTACAACCCTTTCGGCTGGCGAGCTTGTGACACGGTGACACCGACGCGGTTTGAAAAAAAAAACAAAAACAAAACAAACAACAACAACAAAAGAAGATAAAGCGGAAAGTATACAAGAAGGAAGAGGCGAGGTTGAGGGGCGCGTCGCCCATCATTCACGCCACGCTTCATTTTTTTTTCTCGGTTTTTTGGTTTGTTTGGACTTCGTCGCAACTTTATTATCTCTTGCGGAGTTTACAGAGAAAGGAAGGGAGATGTTTCACGGTGACTTGGACGCGTTCCTTACAACGTTGCTTTTGACGATCCAACGGGCGCAGATAACTAACCGTTCAGAAAGAAGTAATAAGTCGGGCTGTCTTTTACCCCGCTAATTGGCTCTGGGCTAAGTTATGTGCTTTATGCTATACCGCATTTCTTGTGAGCTTCGCCAAGTGACAACGGAGAAATGGGTTCCAGCACGTGGTGTTGATAGTTTCTTTCGTTCTACGGCGCTCGTAGACGCAGCGTGTTTGCGACAAAACTGCGTTCTCACTTCGTGCATCTGCTATGCTCGCCGACAACTTAATAAACGCGGGGATTGACCTATTATTTGGTTCACTCTTCGCGATTGGTTCCTCCGTGTTCTCGTCGGCTGATGCCGCAATCTGATTGGCTGAGCAGCGATATTGAGATGCTCGAGATTAACCACACCCCCCGTTTTTTAAGCTCTCGTTAGCATATAAAATTGAATAGCGCCGCGTTATTTATAGCATTTAGTCAGTGTTGGCGGTAACGCGTTACAAGTAACGGCGTTACCGGTAACGCGTTACTTTTTTTGGTAACGTAGTAACGTACTCGTTACTTTTCCAAAGAAGTAACGGGTAACGTACTTCCGTTACTTATTTTGAGTAACGTGTAACGAAATTACGTTACGTTACTTTACTTCCTAGAACTTAAAAAAATTAAATTTTAATTTTTTTTGTGTGTTTTTAAGTGCCCAGTCATAAATTCCTTAGTCAAAAAATGCCGCTGTCCTCCACTTTTCTTTGACGTCGGTGCTCGTCAGATTTGACGTCACACACCACCTGCCACTGGTTTTCTCCCGCGGCTCGTTGACCTCGCTACCGCCGTCGCCTCGGCTGGAAGGCCAAAGAGGTCCGGCTTCGGGTGAATTTGGGAGATTCCGGCGTCGAAGCCTGCGTTTCGCTTCCCGCTGGGAAAGAGAATGACACCTTCGTGTCATTCCCTTTCCCGTTTTCGGGACTTGAAAAACGGAGGAGGCCTTGAGCGATTGACCGACAGCCAACAGAGCGTGTTAGTGGCTCTCCGGACCCACGTGATGAGCAGATCAAGGCCGCCGTGGAGGGCACGGGCGAGATTTGACGGGGAGAACTTTGCCCCGGCAAAAAACAAAAAAAAAAACAAAAAAAAAACACGGCAGTACCATCGAGCGCATCCGTTGAAAGCCTATTTAGCGTAGGCGCGGACGTGTTTACCAAGAAGCGAGGTAGAATGTCAGATGCCAACTTCGAAATTCAGCTGTTGCTGAAGTACAACAGCGGAGTGTGCTTCGGGTAACGGAGGAACTTGTTCACAGCAACTATCTGTACTTCGACATGTTGTGAATAAAATATATTCAAAGTCTCAATCTCGGCTGGTCTTAATTTCTGTGCTAATGAGGGAGGCCGGTTCTTCTGTTAAGTTCCAAGCCAACATGTTATAAATCTGCTTCATATATACTTCCGCGTTTTTTCTTGTAACTATTCGGGTGAAACCCTAAAAAGAAGAGGGTAATTAAGTTTCCGCATGGACATGTTTTAGCTATGGCGCTTACGCACATATCAAACGTCGAAACAGCAAATGTTTTAGTTCGTGAATAAAAAGTAACGCAACAGTAACGTGCGTTACTTTTTATCAGTAACGGTAACGGTAACGCGTTCCTTTTATTTTGAGGTAACGTAGGTCGGTAACGCGTTACTTTTATTTGCAAGTAACGAGTAACGTATTTAGTTACTTTTTTTCGGTAACGCCTACAACACTGCATTTAGTACAGTGCCTTGAAGCCGTCTCCGACTTGTGTGTTTAGCGTCCTATGCAGTGATTGCGGTGACGTCAGAACGCCGAGCTCTGATTGGCTCTGATTGGAAGAATAGTGGGTAGACCTCAAGGCAGCTTGCTTTGAAGTCTACCCACTATCTTTCAATCAGAGCCAACCAGAGCTCGGCGTCTTTCTGACGTCCCCACAACCCCTGAAAAAACAAGCAGACGAACTTGCGCCCCGCATTCAGGTCCGTCCAACGAAAGTGGTTCCGAAGTGGCAACAAATGACGTCACAAAAGCCGGAGTGTCGTGCTGTCGGATGTCGCGATCCTGGCGGTTGGTCTTGAAAGTTGCGGCAAAAAAGCAGGAGCGAACGCGAGTGTCGCTATCGTCGCAGCGTCCCAACCGCTGGCTACCGAAGCTTCCATGGACTGTCGAACCGGAGTGGGCCCCGCAGCGGAACTGGCGTCTGCCACATCCACTCCCGCTCCTGTGACGCCGCCAGGATCGCGGTCGGCGGCAGCGTGACGCTCCTGTGACGTCACATCAGGCGGAAGTCGAGGCGGAAATCTATGCGAAGCGCAAGTTCGTCTGCTTCTTGCATAGGGGTAGCGATGATGTCAAAACGAGAGTTCTTATCGGCTGATTGAAAACAATAGTGGGTAGACTTCGAGGCATCTAGCATTGAGGTCTACCCACTATCCTTCGAATTAAAACCAATCACAACTCGGCGTCGCTCTGACGTCACCGCAAACCCTGCGCGAGAAGCAGACGACGTGCGGTCCGCATTGCTAGCTGCCTTTGTCTCCACTGCACTCGTCGAACGCCTTAGAACGCGAAACACCGGGCGTCAGGCGTTTACCTTCGCATTCGAACGTGTTTGACGAGTGCAGTGGAGACAAAGGCAGGCTAGCTTTATGTATACCCACTAAAGATTCGAACCAGAGCTCGGCGTTCTGACGTCTCCACGCACTCTCGTCTTCTCCTCTCCTTCAGTTTCACGGCGCATACTTTCCGTCACTTCGAGTCAGAGACTAATCAAAGACCAAAATACATACAAATACAGACGCTCAAACAAACAAAAAAAAAGAACAAAAAAAAAAGAAGAAAACGCAAGGTCACGGCGCAGTTTCTACGCTTAAATGGTTTAACCAGTAAGAGGAAACGCATAAAAAGGGGGAGAACGCCGTGACTTTGCGTTTTTAGGTCTGCTTGATTGGCTTCATCGGGGTGTGTACGTCGGCTACCCCTTGACTCGTGGAGAAAACGAAATATAAAGTGCCGGTCCCAGCTGACATCGTCCAACGCACGTCACGGCAAAGTTTGAGTGAGAAGGGAAGAAAACACAAAGGGGCTGACATAGGCTGCGGAGTGAAGCGTGAAGCAGCCTTCGCCGGGCTCCACCGCTTTTTCTGACGGGTCTATTTTCCCGTTCTTTCTTTCTTGCGAGGGTCGCTCCCACCACGCACAAACTCGATTTCAGCGAGCGACCGGGATGCTAGCACGAGCTGCTCACGTCAGTCGATTGAGAGAGGGGAAAAGGGGGAAGGGAAGAAAGAGAGCGGCTGCTAAAGTTAGGGGAGCGCGTACTAAACATAGCTTCACGACATCGCACCAAGACCGCATCAACGCCGGATCTAGGTCTGCGCCCGTTTATATTTAGACATCAGATGGGTTTCCGCAAAGAAACAGCCCGCGGAACAAAAAAGCGTCGCGGAAGCCTTTCAACAAAAAATAAAGAGGTGACGCGAGGCGCTTATGACACGGAAACGACCGGGATCACCCGGCTGTGTTTGTGACGTCTGGAGTGCAGCCCGCGTGTCGTTTTTACGGGCTTTGTTCGCCGTTTTGATTTTGTGTTTTGTTACGTGAGGCTTACGCGGGTTTCGAAGCTTTCTAATGGGGGAAAGGGGGGGGGGGGATACTGAGCCGGCGTGATTTCGGTGGCGGAACGAGCTATATAAGGCACCAACCTTCACGCGAAAGGATGGTTGGTGTTTGATTCTGTCGCATTTCACGTTTCTGTTCTTGGCAATTGCCGACGGGTTGTGGAGAGCAGCTAGAGGTTTTGTTTCGACTGCTTGACTTCCCCATTGAGCGTCCAAAAATGAATTTATGACAGAGCTGGTGAGAAAGCGACGTTCATGCGCTATAGCCACTGCAAGTTTAAGAAACGCAGGCGTGGTTTATTGTGCGCACTTATCTTAGTTCGTGGTGTCTTCTACGGCCTTCTCATTCGCTGATACTGTAGTTTCCTTGGTTGGGGCTCGCCACCTTCTGAGTTTCTAAGATTGTCGGTGACTGTAGGCGTTGTGCTGAGCTTGTGAAAATGTTAAATTCACGCCTGCTTTGCTGTCAATAACGAGAGTTGAAATCTCACACAGTGTTCATTCTTTTTCTACAGGGCTTAAGCGGGTGCTAAAACTTTTAGCAAACGCTTTTTTATGAAGTTTGATGGAATTAACACTGCGACAGTCGGTTGACCGTAACTGGCAAGATAAATCGGACAATTTGTTTTACCGTATTGTGTTGGTGACTTGGTGTCACAACTAACGCTGATCGATCGCTGCTCAACGCTCATTTTACGAACTTGTGGTCTCACATGATGAATCTACATGTTGGGCAAATATATTGATTAAATCGTTTTGTTTTGACGGCCGCAATTGCAAGTGTCCTGAATGAAGTCAGTCTAGCCAGCACCTTCTAGCAAGTCGCACAAACCGTCTTCTCAGCCGTCGTAGAGGTCAAAAGGTTGACTGTTATCCAGATGAATTCACTGGCGGCGTCTTAGTAGTCAATGCGCCTTCTACTCGAAGACCTTTGCGCATGTGCACGTTAGCTGTTTCCCACCTAGCAACAGATTACTCGACGTTCTTTTGTAGCAACACGACCAGATATTTATGTTACCATTCACCACTGTCTGGGACATGCGAAGTTATCCTCTGCTTTCTAAAGATATTGTGCGATCTTAATAACTCTACAAAAATCAAAACCAAAACGTTAATCTGGACTTTTCTTGTGTTGCACGAATTTCCCGCTTTTCTTCCCCTTCTCGCGGGAAAGGTTGTCCTTAAAAACACTCGAAAGGTGACGCAAGCTGCCGCCCGACTTGAAAGGTTCGGGCAAATGCGCCCATCCGTTTGTCAATATCTGCATCCGCTTTAGTCGAGCGGCTTACTTTCTTATATTGCCATTAGGTTTAAACCAACTTTACTTGACTAGCTCAGCTCTAAAACACCCGCGGAGTGGAGTACCCTCCCCCAATCACCCCTTTCATCCCGCCTTCCGTCATTTGAAGTGCCGTCTAGATTTTCGTTTCAAAACTGTGCATTCGATAAAGTACAGTGAAACGAGATGATGTGCTTCGAAACATATTTCGTAAAATACACTGCAGTTACACCATAACAGCCGTCCTCAAAACAGTGGCGCGACACACAGCGGGAGGTGAGCCGTGGGGGAGAGAGGGGGGGTGGGTGTAACGCTTGTGGAAGCAGCGTCCATGGACCATTCTGTAACTGAGCTAATCTAGTAATTTTGATTTAAACATCGTCATTCGCCGAGCGCCCTCCGTAGATTGAAGGGTGTTTTGCGGGAGGTGCAGACGCTCCAGAATTTTTAATGAGCAAGTGGACGTAAGAATTTATACTCTTCGCATTGCCCTATTTTCTCCACCGGGCTTCACCAGGGAACGAAAGAATGAGGAAGGGAGCGAGATGAGGGATAAGGCAAGGCCACCTAGACAATGCGCGGCGTGATTCCAAAGTTACAATGACGTAGATTCTTGGACACAGCATCGTTTGCGCGTTGCAACTCGCGTCTGAGTTTTGGCAAAAAACAAACAAACAAACAAAAAACAGTTGGCAAAAAAAAAAAAAAGAAGCAGAGGAGGGGAAAGAGGCAGCGAGTTGGCTGCTGGAAATCTAGGCGAAGGTTATTGCTATTAGGAGGCGTCCGTGGTTGGCTTGTTTTCTCTCTGTCCCGAGATGAGAAGGGTCTGGGGACGTCTGCCAAGGAAAATGGGCCCAGGGTGGTGACTTGAACACCGTTCCCCGGGACAAATGTAGCCGAGCTCGCAGTTTCTCTCGGATTCTTCTCGGCGGAGCGGCGCGTTTGTTTCGCACTTTGTCCGCCCGTAGGTTTGGTGTCAGACGAGGGAGTCGGTTCAGAGCATAGTTTTAAATTTATTTATGCGCGTTTTGGTCGCTGCTTCTTTCTTTTTTATGCGTGTAGACGTGAGAACCGGACGTGATCCTCTCTTTGTTTTAACACAGAGGCAGAAACTGGAAGCGCCGTCGGTCTTCTTGACGTTGACAGAATAGAAGGAATACTGGCAGCGTTCCTGGATCTTTGGTGTGTGGGCGGCAGGCCTCTTGGCGGACGTTATTGATGTGTTCGATGTTGACTTGAATGAGTGTGCGGTTTAGCTGGGTATTGTGTCTCAATTAAAAAAAAAAGTTTCTTGCCCCTCCCCGAGGAGGACGATTAAAAAGTTGTAGTGTATCGCAGAGGACGAATGTTTTCAAGGTACAGCATATGTCTCGTTAATAGAAACCTTGTTAATATGAATACCCCGCTATATGGACACCATTTTCGGGAACAAACTGTGAAAATGCATGAAATTTTGTCTCGTTATCATGGACGACTTGTATTGGACGATTTGTTTGGGGGAACGGAGGTGCGCATATTAACGAGAACGCAATGTATAAAAAGTCTTACTAGAAAAAACATGTTTTTTTTTCTTTTTTTTTACGATTTGGTGTTTTGGAGTGTCCCGTTTTCTCATGACTGCTGACGATATGAATCGTCAAATTATTAGATTCGTCCGGTTCGTGGTTTGCTTTGTAGTTGAAGCAAAGATTACGCTACAGCAGAAAAAGAGATGGAATGTCACATGTGCTAGAAGGGTGTTCTATCTTACAAAAAAAAAAAAAAGCGAAGAAAAAAAATTAATTTGTTTTTTATATTTTGAAAATACAAAATCTGAATGGCAGAGACTCGAGTTGGTCGTCGTCTTTGCAACCTATAGACGGTTTGCACACGCGCCTGATTCCAGCCGCCAGTGTATACCGTCTCTTGTCTTACCCAGATGCCGAACCAGTGAAGCGGGCGTTGAAGAGCTTCCAGAAAGGCCAATGCTGGGGAGAGGGACGCAGTAAAATATAAAATGACAATAATGTGCCCTGCTGTGGTCACGATGAAGTGACGTAAACCTAATAAGTTGAAACGAAAATTGAAGGTCGGTTATCGTGGCACCCATGCAGAGCTGCTGCACAGCGTCTACACTTAGCTGTCAAGTAAGCACGTCTCATGTGAAGGAATAAAAGACAAAAACGAAAAAAAGAACACTTTAATATGCATCAAATTCTATCAAACGGCCTCGAAAGTTCGTGTAATTTGAACAAAGACAGAAGCTACTACTCTCGAAGTAAATAGTTCAAGGGTTAAATTTCAAAGTGGTTTGATTCGCTGACTGCCCGTTACTCTGTGGGTGGTGGAGAGTAATACGAGGTTGAATTTAGTATAATTGAAATAACGTGGGACTGTCTTTATAAATTAAGGCGGAAATTTATCAAATACGCGCGTGTGTTTCCTCGGGCTTGCAACTAGCTTTGTTGCAAAATACACTTTAAAAAAAAAGAGACTTCTAGCGCGTTCATTACGTGACGAGACCCATTTTGAGTTAGGAGCTATTCACAAACACGCTTCCATTTTGAGACGTCGACCCTGAAACAGAATTGCTCTGGAATTGCTCCATTGAGTCTCACGACTTAGATATTGCCCTAAATTGTTTTATCCAAAAAGAGTTAACTTTATGACATACGTGTCCTATTGAGACACATTTTGTTTTGTTTTTTTGAGGAAGGAAAGAAAGGGGGGGGGGCGGGCGTTGAGTGTTCTTTTTAGGAAAGAAGGAAAAAAGAGAGCGATGTGAGAGCAACAAACATTATTGTAATGATGACGCAAAAAAAAAAAATAATGAGATGATGTTACATATCAGTTAGACATACGTAGACACGTTTGTATTGGCAACGAGCAGTCTAGGAACCTTGACTGTTTTTGTACGTTAGTCCGTTGTTCTCCAATGGCATTTGAGTGAGTGCGTTTTGTGAGAAGACTTACCAAAGCTCAATTCGTTCATTATTTAGGAGTAGGTAAGAAAATACTTACAGGTGTCACATTTTCAGCGCTCGTACATGAAACCGTAGGTAATTAGAACTAAAACTATATTCTAGGCAACATGTTCAATGATTTTATAGCCATTTGCTAGGCCAATCCTATTACTGCTGATAAGACGTCTACTACAAGTTCGCAAATTAAACTAAGTTGGCGCAAATCATATAAAACGACAGCTCTAAGTAATGACGTCTATTTCTATGTATATGTAACCGTAAAGTTTAGAATAAGTGCTGCCCGCTTTGCGTGGCCTCTACCAATTAAGATGGCGAGTAATGATAACCCCCGGCCCCCTTACCTCTTGGGCGACAATTTGCAGTCTCTTCAAAGTCCGTTATTGCGTAGGACTTTTTTTTTTTTTTTTTTTTTTTTGGGGGGGGGGGGGGCATGAAGTGACACTGTAGGAAGTTAGAGCGGATACTGGTAATATTGCTTCGGTGGCGTGTCCAATGTTGCAAAAAGCATTCAGCGAAATGCCCTCGTCAGTAGGGATGTCCGAAAGTTCGTTGTTGACACAAAGGCTGTCGACGATAAAGCTACTGCTCGTGTTTGAACTCGAACGGCAACTTTATTGATGTTTCCTAAGCGCTGTTGACGATCTGGAAACAGAAATAGCTGCCAGGGAGAACAGGTAGGACACACAAACAAACCGAGCAGCGAAAGGTGATTACCGCTTTATATAATATCTGAAACAAACGCATACGCTATCTGTTTTTCCCGATTTTATATCGGTGTCGGGTAACACCGTGGTGTCACGTGACCTGACGTCACGCGACTGAGTCACGTGACGTGGTCACGTGACGTTACGTCATTGCTTCAAGTCGTGGTGTTAGGAGTTTGTGAGGGCGAAGGCAATTTTATAAACATGCAGGACGCATAAGTTAGGGAAGAAAAATAGTACCTGAACCACGCGATAAGAAAGCACCTCGTTACCTTGTTGCAGGAGGGACGGGGAGATGTCAGAACAGAAGGGGACCCTAAAGAAAGTTGGACGATGGGGAAGCACAAGGCAGTAAACCTCGAGTAACCTGAAGTACTGTGGAGAGCATTCGATTGACCTGCCGAGATACGATGTCGCAGTCGTCGCTCCACTTATGAGCTCGGACGCGAAATGTGAGCGATGCGGAGAGGATATTGCACAGGGTTCACTATGTCACCGCTTGATCGATGGATCGCCCTTGGCGCCAACATTAAATCACGTGATTATAGAGGAGGAACCTTTGGAAATCTGGCGCCTCCTTGTTTTTCGAGAACCTCAGTTTAGGCAGGCTCGTTTTCATTTTGGATCTTGACTTGACAGGCGTCTGAGATGTCGAGGATTTATTAGATTAAAACGAACTGCTGCGTCCGACTTTGTTACTTAAGCTATTCTAGGGGTTTGTAGGCGATACGTTAGAAGACATCAATCGAGATTTTGGTCCCCGGTGCTCTACTCGAGTTGATTAAGTTACGATTGATCAATAAAGCCATCAATCTTGGGTGCTTTCAACCTTTTCGGGGCGGACTAGCTCAAGATGAAGCAAAATACCGAAGTCGTCGATGGGCCGAATCGTTGCACGTTCATGTGTAGAACGCGTTTCTTTGTGTCATATTGATTCGAAGCGCGGCAACTATAATTTTGATATGATGAAAGATTCACGATGACAGGAGCAACCTCGCTTATCATCTGGGTCAAGGTTCTTAATAAAAGCGTGTTTATATAAAGTAAAAAGTTCATCCTGTTTATTTTATAGTTTGTTGTGCAGACATACTGTAAAAATGAACTGCTGTCAAGCAAACACAGGGAGTTAGAAGGTGCATACGTGTGGGACCGGGAAAGTGTCCGGTGCAACTTTGTTGAAATCATAGAGTGAGAATGCTTCTTCAACGTCTTTGCCGTGCTGAATCCAATGATAAAGCACTGAAAATCTTTGACATGGTTAAACAAGACGCGCTGTTGGGCTGGGTGGTGCCTGACGCTCAGGCAACACGTAAGCTTAAAACGAAGCCCATGTCCCCTTCTTTATGACTATCTCCGTTATGCTCTTACAAGTTTCTTGTGCCAACACATGACTTAAAGACGACGTCATTGCACAACGTTGGTAATAATTATTAATCGTTCTTGACGAGGAAAACAACTAGTGGAAATTTGTATTCTGCCGAAGGTACGCACTCAGCAGCAGTCTCTAGAATGACAGCTGATGTGTCCTTGGTGCTCGGGGGTTCTGTCTGCTACTCCCGATAAACTGTTTAAGAGCCGGTAGGCATCGGATGAGTGTTTAATCCGTTAATATTTGCTTTGACAGAACATTAACACGTAAGCGGCGTTTGGCGAATCTTTCGCTTTTTGGACTCTTATTTTTTCCTACTACGTCATTAAAAAACAGTGGCCTAGCTGGCATGTGCACGGGAAAATGATGGTTTGCTAAAGATTTAGGCTCGTGCCATATTCCTTGTTGAAACCTGCCACCGTATTGTTCCATCTGTAAAACAAAATGACTAAGAAACGAAAGTTGCTAAGGTACTGCTCAACCATTACGCTGCCTTGTTTTTTCTTCATCGTGATTAGCAATATTTTTTAGATGTAGGTCTCAGTGTGCAAATCCCACATTATTGAAATTAAAACAAACTTTATTTACTACTCCCTCGTGTAAGCTGGCGGTGCCAAACCTAAAGGTAGAAATCTAACTGTAAAACAGACACGCTTTATTTAGCAATTTGATGAGCGTCAATACGAAAGAAAGGTAAATGATAGCGAAAATGATTAGTTAAAGTTAATTTGAAACGTATGCCCATACGTATGTCCAACGTAAAATTTGAAGCTCAAACAAAATACCGAAAAGCTTTGCTTTTTTTAAATTCTAGTTTTTTTATAGGGCGTGCTCATGCACACGGTATAGAATGGGTGCCAAGCCTATGCGACTTTAAAGACCGAGTGTATCCCCACCCTTCGATCCTTATGAAGTCTATATACATCATTAATCTGTGAGCCAACTTTGAAACTTGGGGTGTATGTTGAAGCGAGATAACCTGCTGCAAAAGACAAAAGAAAAACTCGGGTTGTGTTTGGATATAGAGAAAAACGTCGTGATACCTCGCATTATTGTAATGTGGCGGTCATGCTGCAAGTACGTAATAAAAAAGATGGCCTGCAAGTAAACATGTTTCGAACATTCCCGAAATTTGTCCGCAGATACTTGTGCCGTAATAGGGAGTTTTAGGGAACTGTTTTCGCACATCCCATACAGCACAAAGCGCCCTCCGGTACGAATCGCGCATGGGCTACCGCAGAAGACTCGCGTATGCGCAGTTGGTACCGGACGGCCCATCCTACCGTATCGTACGTGCAAAAACAGTTCCCTTAAACTCCCTAATATCTGCAGCGAACACCCTGTCTTATTTATAATGTACGAGCAGAGTGAGAGCGGCCTTGTAGCTTGGGAAATGCGCAGCATGCGATTTTGTTCCCCAGTTTGTGCATAAGTGCAGCCTCTACGTCAGTCGATAAAGCGAGGCGTGCAACTGGCTCCAGTCCGTAGGCTTAACGCTAACACCGGGTAATTTCGAACATTTTGCGCAACGAGCACACATCCCGTTTTAGGTTCAAATATTCTATTTTTATTCTAAAGCGACTCAATACGCATTCTAGTAACATATTTTGTTTTTTGAGCTAACGATTAGGGACTGTCGGTAACGTCCATATCTGCGGTATACAGGTTTAATGCAAGGTGGATTCTTCTTATCAACCGTAACGTCAAAGGGCACCGGAGAGAATCCGCGAGTGCTAAAGAAGACTGGGCAACCGCAATACAAAAAAAAAGTTATAAGAAGCAAACAAGCGAACAAACAACCTAACAGACAAATACAAGTAAACACAAACAAGAATGAACATACATTTTCCCTGTTATCAGAAAAGCAGTAACGTTGGAGTATGTTGTGCCACACGGATTAGGTTCTTTTAGAAGGCAGCAGCGACACCAACATAGTTTTAAAATGTGCCAAGATAACGTTTTATTACTTTCTAGTACTTCACATTGCCGTTTAGTTCGAAAAAAAAAAAAAACTCTGAGCACCTTTGTTCCGCAGACATATATATATATATTTTTTTTTTTCACTTCTATTTCAGGCTGTTCCTATCTTTAATTTTTTTCCTATTTTTTGTTTTGAGCGGGCGTGTCCTTTACAACTTGTTGAATCAACGCGACCGGGATTCCTTCCTTCGATCCTCGGCCCGAAATTGCTCCGTTCTAAAAATAGGAGCACCTGTGACCTTTTTCCTCCGGGCTCCCGGCAGGGACGCGGAAGGGAAAGGAGGGAAAAGCGAAAAACGGCGTAAAAACAAGGGAAAGAGCAAGAGAAAAGATGGAAGAGGAAGAAGGAAAAAGACATTTGACGTAACAAAAACAACAAAAAAATTACCAAAGTTCATCCCGAGAAAAGGGCTGTCGGTGCCCGTTGCTGCTTCCCAAGGTACACCGCTCTTATCGATACGCGTCTTTATTTTTTTCTTAAATTTTTTATATTTATCTTCTCATCTTACTTTTTTATCACTCTATATTTCTTTCTCCCTTCATTCATTTCTATTTGCATGACGCATTCATTTGGATTGTTGGACTGAGGGACCGAGATGGCTCGCAAAGTCCGCTGTCTCCATTCTGATGCAGTCCGTTATTCCTGTTTATAATATCTTTCCGAAGTTTTCTGCGATATCCGCTTTTGCACGCGCCCTCTCGCGCCGCCATTTTGTTTGTGTTCAGTGTATTTTTCCGTTTTGTGAAAGCGTTCTTCTCCCTTACTTCCCTTGATTACTTTTGTGTGCCGCGCCGAGGAGCGCGCGCGCATTTGCGCGTATTCTGGTGTGCGCGCGAGAGAGACGTAAGGTGTGTGTGTGTGTGTGTGTTCATAATATTACGTTCAACTTTGTGCGTGCGCATGTGTGTCCCCGCGCGCGTGTGTGAAGGTTCTTGTGTGTGTGGTCTGCACGCGGTCTCGTTCGCGTGAGTGCATAACACGATATGCGCGCACATTCATGTGTCTTGAGCGTGCGTCTATATTGTTACCCTGAATGTTAATGTTTAGTGAAATAACACGATTAGTGCATCGCTAAACGAAGGGGCATTGATGTATAACATCATCTTTAACTCTTCGAATCAAAACTCGCTTCATAATAGCCTGCGAGGCTCTTCGTTATAATGTAAATGCCACATTATGAGCGGCACGATATTAGGCGAGCAAAGTCGGTACCCGACATTACAGTCGCCGACAGTGCACGAACCGTAGGGCGTGGTTTTGTATGTTGATTCGAGCGTCTTGCGCCGTTATTCGTTCTTTGTTTTTTTTTTAATCTTTATCGGCTCATGCCTTAATATTATTGGCATCTGAGATTAAGTCTCATGCCTTAATCTCAGATGCATGGGACTGGCCACACCCTGCGTTCCTTAAGTTATCAGTGACGTAAACACACTCCGATACACCATAAGTATTCATGACATACTTTCAACTCTGAGAAAGAAAAAGTAAATAGTGGCAATCATTTTAGGCTAGGTGGCGCAAGATACCACCCGTTAAACAGTATACTGCCGTTAATATCCATCCATTCGACGTGTCCTTACTAAATGTGTCGCACCGTGTCGCACTCACTTGGTTGTGAGAAAATTTTGTTATATGAAAAAGAAAAAAAATGAATTTCGCGAAGAACGTTTAAAAGTTACAAAGAATGGTCCTGTCTCGAAATAAGAGCGGAAGAAGAGCGCGTTGCATGTACTGGTGTTTCACTTGCTTTTGATACGTAGTATAGGCGAGTCGTTTCATGCATTATGTCATGATCCATTAGGTGAGCACGCTCAAAAAGGACTTAGTCCAACAGCTGCTGCTACAAACAGCTCGCTATCAAAAACGGCTCTTTCTGCTCGATACTTTGCGCCATTCCATGCGCCACCGTCTTTGGCGACGAGGTAGGCAGGAGCGATTTCCCCCATTTTCGTCATCCGCACGCGCGGTGCATTTTTTCTTTGATTTAAGGGGCAGGCAGTCCTTGCGAATCTCCCGGGAGATAATTCAAACTACGACGTCCCAAATCGTTAGAGAACCATTACCGTGCTGAGCTAATGGGACCCATCATTGTTTTTAAATCATTTGATGATGTCCCCAATAGACGCGCTCCTTTTTGCGCTCTATCTCTGTCGGTTTTGTTTTTTGTTATTTTTCTTTTATTTATGCTTTGGTTTTAGCTCGCTCTCGGCTCATTTTGGGAAATAGAATTGGGGTTCTACTTTAGTACGCGACCGATGACGAAGCTAAAGAGGCAACGCAGTGTTCGACGTGTCCTCTATTGCCATGCGATCTTACGTGTGCCTCTTATTTTAGGAAAGGAAAGTTCATCTGTGACAGACTCGACTAGATCATCTAACGTACAGTCGGTACCAAGTCAAACAAATCAAGAGCCTCCCCCCCCGTAGATGCTTCAGCTCAAGCACGACCTTCGTCTTTTGATAACATAGGACTCCTACAAATTAGGCGTCCCATTGTGCCCTTATAACAACTTTTTTGTATCATTTATCTCTGGAGTTTTGAATGAGTGGAACCATCTGCCTGCATCCCTTACATCAATTGTTGATTGTATTCGCGTTATGTGCAGATGTTGCAAACCACGTATTCCCCGTTGTTTAACTGTTTTGTATTTTCCACTCTTCTTTTGTTTGTCTTCACACCACTCCCCGCTGTAATTCCCCTGGTCCTGAGGGTAATATACATAAATAAATAAATAAATAAATCAACAAATAAATAAATACATATGCGCTTCATACCACGCGTAACCAAAGCCCGTCGAAGGGCAATGATCACGTGCTGGAGGCGTAGCAACAACCTACCACTCATCAACTATAGTACAAAGCCTTCCAAGCCAAAAAAAAAAATAAAAAAATGATTTTGTCAACGACTCAATTGGATGTATCTATTACCTTTTAAAAATTTCGTAAACATAATCTGTTTTAATTTTTTTTACTGGAAACGTTACTCAGGGTATCCTGCGTTACGCAAATAAAAGGCGACGGTTATAAATAAATCGTAGAAAATGAAAGGGGATTAGAAATATTTTTTCTTTAATCTATTTTAAGCCTTGCGTGCACTCGACCGTGTACACGCGTTGTTGGAAAACGACGCAAACCCCTATGAAACCCTTTTGTAGCGGGCGCGTGTAAATAAATAATTAAACTCTTCACAAAATAATGGGCAAGAAAAACAATATAAAAAATTGACTAATAGGAACAAAACGATGGCCTATACGTGTGGGAGGCATTACCCGTAAACGTTCTTATTTTAGGCTGTGGTTTTACTCTCGCGTGTCAAGCCAAGATGGAGTGCTTTTGGTCACACTCGAGCGAACACTGTTTTAAATGAAGCCGCCTTTCGCACACCCTTTTTAAGGTGTTCTAAAACTATTTTATTCTCCGGACTACATAAAATTCAAAAAGAAAGAAAAGAAAGAAAAGAAGTAGTTAAAGCGACAGAATATGCCGTTTATGCGTTCTAGACAACTACGCATCGTTTGCCCGTAATGCAAGCCGTCGCGTTTCGCTGCTCGTGCTTGCAGTTCTGAAGGATAATTACTTCGTGCTTCCCTGCCTACAACGCGAGGCCTTCTAGAGTGTTCAAAGCGTTCTACTTGAAAGGCCGCCCACGCGCACATACAAATGCCGAGAAACTTGTTTAATAGGCGCATCAATTTTTGTGCGCACACTAACATCGAAAGTATAGTGAATTTTTAGTATTGCGTACACGAGCGAGCGCAAGCACTCTGCGTATGCGTTAGCGTTGCGTGTTGTGCATTGCGCGTGCGCAGAGCACGAACGGCGGTCTTGGATTGGCGCGTGGCGACAACGCAAATGTGCGGTGTGGAGCATGCAACGCTAATGCAAACGCGCGGTGCTTGCGTTCGCTCCTATACGCAATTCTAAAACTCTCCAATACCGACATGAGCTGAAAGTACTGTTTCGTTCTACCGACTACTAAGGGCATGATTTTGCACTTTAGGCCCCTATTAACCTTCTCCACAAGGACTACAAAATCAGGATATGTTAGTGTCAACAAACAGCCACGTTGAAGTAGCCGGGAATCAGCGTTAATAGTTTTTTGTGAATAAGATTTAATAGTGGGCCGATTTTGACTTTGATGCCCGAAAATATGCGAAGGCGACACAGGTGTTAGCCCAATTTAGATATTTGTAGTTGAATATAAGCTTGATTTAACTCGACAGTGCGGTAAACGAGGACAAAAATCTAAGCATATCCATAAATCTCGAGCTGGAAAATTGAAAAATTGTGACGAAACCACAATTTAGAAATTCGGCGTTTCAATTGGTTTACTCGATAACTTGTGTTAATACGATTATGGGCCTACAACAGTTTCCGCGCGCAGTTGTTTTTAAACTTTCTGCTTTGTTAATATCAGGCATAACAAATAGCAAATGACAGCGGTAACAAACAGAAATGACAGTAAGAAAAGTGATAACAAAGGAAAGATTCCCAGTAGGAACCCTTTCATCGTTTTGTGATGTAGACAATAGAGACTTATTCGAGCACTTCCCCACGTTAAGAAGTGATGTATATACATTTTAGCAGCAATATATTGAAGAAAAAAATGAAAGCCGTTTACAACTCCCTGTAACGCCGAATTAGAGCGCAGCTCTTCAGGAGGAGGATGGAAGGGTACTGAGGGGAGGGTATACCCCTCCTCCCTCTTCCTCACCTCGTCATCCTGCCTGCAACTCCTCCTCCCCTCCTCCTCCTTCTACCGTGGCCGTGACCCCCGTGACGTCACGGGGGTCACGTGACCTCACGGTTACGCCGACGCCGACGGCGACGCCGCTCAAGCCGGAAACAGGCGCCTAAGAGCTGCGCTCTAAAAACTCAATTGTAGACTTGATCCCATGGAAACCTCTCAAAAAATGATCTCAAACTGGCGATCTCATGACACGCAAACTAGTTGCATCATATCTGACTAGGTTGGAGATATCACTCAAGAGCAAACATGTCGGGTAAATATTATTAATTACCCGTGAGGTAATCATTCAGGCGTAGTGCAGCAGGAACACTCGTGCAGCAGGAACAAGGCTGCCGGTGCGATAAAGCTCCCGCGCGATTTTGTCGTCTCTTATCATAGCCCCAGCCCTGTACCTTTTGCACGAGTGGTGCCCTTAGCGCACTACTACGCTTCCCACGCGCTCAAAAGATTTCTAAAAATGATGGATTTAGTGGTTTTGGATGACGGCCAGCAAGTTTATAATTGGAACCTGTCACAGGCTCGTCCGGGGTTGGTAAGAAAAGTGTCGGGAGACAGAGAGTTAAAAAAAAGCAGAGCATATATTTGCACACACCAAAGAAATATCAGTATGGAAGAAAAAAAAGTGTAATAAGACTACAAGTAAAGTCATAAGAAAGAAATATACAGTTCCAACTACGGGGCTATCGTCCTAGAGATTCACCGGCATATGTCGTGACGAGGCTCGGTTCCTGGCTTCTGTAGACGCTCAGTCCAGGGACGGTGTTGAGGTGGCGTAGATGCTCATATCTCCGCTGTTCCATCCACCCCGTGCGTAGCGGCGGGTTCTGGTTCAGGTCGTTTATACCGGGACGCAGCCGGCAAGATCCTTCAAGCAGCTGACGAACGTCGCGGATCGTGCTCTTCACGCACCTTTTTCGCACCCGTCACTTCGTCCTTCACGTTCTTCCTTCCACAGAACCATGACACCCCCCAACTTCAAGAAATTTATAACGTAAACTTTTCTTTCTTGATGCCTGGTACTTCCGAGAACTCCATCCTGACGTCACCGAGCACAAGCCACCCCCACAATTCTTCTACACGACACTTTCCCGACACGACCTTCTCGATGACCTTGCCACGACGTCCGGTTGCACCGCACCACACTTGGTCGGAGGGACCGATCTCCATCCACATTCAAATCGAGGATTGTGAGAACTCACTGTAGTCACACACATATGCAAAAGCCCCGTCTTAAGTCTGACAAAAGACATCGGCACACATACAACACAAAAAGAAATATACATTAAGAAAGCCCATCCTTTTCTGGGTCTCGACTAGTTAACCCTAAGCAAAAATCTTAGTTTAAAAGAAAAATAAACTTCTAAAGGCGGCTTACAAAGTCTGCTCAAACGTTATCCCTGCCCTTTATGTATTCCACGTTAAAGCTATGATCTTGCAAAGCCATGCTCCACCCCATCACTCGCCTATTTGTGTGCTTAGCTTTGTTCAGGAATTCTAGTGGTTGGTGGTCGGTCTGAACTCGAAAGGTTCTGCCGTACAGAAGCAACCTAAATCTGGCAACGGCCCATACCAACGCCAGACATTCCTTTTCTATCGTTGCGTAGTTCTTTTCTGCGGTGCTGAGCTTTCTACTGGCGTACGCCACGGAATGTAGCATTCCATCCTTTTCTTGAAGCATCACTGCACCCAGACTCGCGTCAGACGCGTCTGTCCTTAGCACGAACTCCTTCTCGGGGTCTGGCGCCAACAAGATGGGAGGATGCCCCAGCTTGATCTTTAGTTCATTGAAGGCCTCCTCTTGCTCCGGCCCCCACTCAACCTCATTGCGGGCTCCTTTTCTGGTGAGGTCTACTAACGGCGCGGCAAGACCCGCATAGTCCTCTACGAACTCGCGGTAGAACCCCGTGAGTCCGAGGAACGATCTCACTTGTCGCTTCGTTCGCGGTCTTGGCACGTCTTGAATCCTTTCAATGATCCTAGGGTCCGGTGATATCCTTCCCATTCCGATCTCGTGCCCCAGAAAGCTGATCTCCTTAAAGCCCACTTCACATTTCTTTGGCTTTACGGTAATATTAGCCTCGCGAAGGCGCCTAAAAATGCAGCGGAGCGTTTCAACGTGCTCTCTCCACGAACTTGTGGCGATCGGGATGTCGTCGATGTAGTGGTGTGCATCTGGGACGCCGTCAAACAATTTTCGCATCAGTTTGGTGAATGTCGCAGAAGCCGTTCTTAAGCCAAAGGGCATGACCTTGAATTAGTAAAGCCCACTCGTTGAAGAGAAGGCCGTCTTTTCCTTGGCCTCTTCTGTCATAGGTATCTGCCAGTACCCTTTTGCTACATCGAGCTTCGAGAAGAAGCGCTTCTGTCCCGCCTTAGCAAACGTGACGTCGATCCGCGGTATTGGCTCTGCATCGGGCTTGGTCACGTCATTGAGCCTCCTGTAGTCAATGCAAAACCTGTTTGACTCGTCTTTTTTCTTTACCATTACCACTGGCGCGTTGTATGATGAGGTACATTGCTCAATCACGCCCAGCCCCAACATCTCGTCGATTTCTTGCTCGACTGTCTCCTGAACCGACAGCGGCAGTGGGTACTGCTTCACATGTATTGGTCGGGACGTGGTCAGTTGAAGGTCACAGGTCAGCAGACTCGTCCTGCCTGGAAGGTTCGAAAATATATCTTTGAAGTCCTCAATCAGCTCTCGCACCTCAGTCACGCTTTTGGGATTCCAAGTGATCGTTTGTATTGACGTCTTCCCATCCTTGCTGCCTCGTCCAGCTTGGTGTAGGAATTCCCTCCGCATCTTCAAAACTTAGCTCGCTTGCGACTTCATCCATCTCTTGAGAGTCCATTGCCACACCGCAATGTTGTCTACCTTGTTGACTTCCTTCTCTTTCTTCATATCTTTTCGGCATATTGATGTGAAACACCTTCTTCTTGCCTCCTACGTCTAACTCGTAATCCACCTCATTCTTTCTTGCGACTACGGGGAAGGGACCTTTCCATTGCATGATCATCTTGTTTAGATCGGTGGGGAGCAAAATGAGCGCCAGGTCTCCTTGCTTCATATTTCGGTTACAGCTCTTCCTGTCATAGTATCCCTTATACTTCTCCCTTGCTTCATCCAGGCATACGTGCGCCAGCTTGCATGTTTCCTCTAGTTTTTTCCTTAGCTCTAAGATGTATCCATATGCCGTCTTCATGTCTTCCTTCAGGGCTTCGTTCGACCACACCTCCTTGAGGATGGCCAGTGGTCCTCGTACTCTTCTCCCGTATAGAAGTTCAAATGGCGAGAACCTGAGGCTGGCCTGGGGCACCTCTCTGTAGGCGAAAAGCAAAGCTGGGAGATATCTATCCCAATCCCTTGGTCTTTCTCTGCACATCCTCCTTAGCATCTGCTTGATGGTGCCGTTAAACCTCTCAACCAGGCCGTTGCTGATGGGGTGATAGGGAGTGGTTAAGAGTTGCTTCATCGATAGAAGCCGGCTCACCTCTCTCATTAGCTCAAAGGTAAAGTTGGTACCGCGATCGCTAAGGATCTCTGCCGGCACTCCGTACCGCGTGAACATCTGAACCAACGCCTCGGCTACCTGCTGGGACCCAATGCTCTTCAACGCTACTGCGTCAGGATACCTCGTGGCCATGTCAATCATTGTTAGAATATACCTGTTCCCCGAGCTTGCGATAGGCACTATGGGACCGATGATATCTATCGCGACTCTTTGAAAAGGCGTCTCGATGATTGGCATGCTTCATAAGGGAGCCTTGCCCACCTTGCCTTTGGGTACGGTGCGTTGGCACACGTCACACGAACGAACGTACCTTTTGATCTCGCTTTGCATACATGGCCAAAAGAATTCTTCCGCCACCAGGTTGAGGGTGTTCTTCGCCCCCTGGTGTCCGGACATAATGCTGTCATGTGCCATAGTTACAGCAGCGGCCCTGAACCTTTTTGGGAGAACCAGTTGTTGTGATCTTCTGCCGGATGAGTATACGACGCTCCTGTATAGAAGATTGTTCTTCAGCAAAAACTGAATCCTTGTCCTGGAATTGTGTTTCTTCGTTGTTTTCCCTACATCGTTGAAACTCTTCGTAAGAGTAGCGTCCTCTTTCTGCTGCTTTCCGAGTTCCTCGGCTGTTGTGTCGGTTACTGACACCTGCGCGACTTTCAGAGGCCGTTCTAGTCTTCCTATTGGTCCTCCAGCTTCTCTTCTTTCGCCCGCGGACGCAGCTACGGCTGGAGTTTCATCCGGGAGCTCGTCGATGCTCTTGGTTGCTTCCATTGCCCTGCGACAGCCCACGTTGACTCCGATGGCGTTCGAACACGTTTCGCATCTCTCCTTCAGCTTGTCTAGGCAGTGGCCGAGATTGTCTTCATTGTTCTTTTCCCACTCTGGGTCAGGGTCATTAGCCTCACGCATTTGCGGTATGTTTCCCAGTATCAAGTCGTATAGGGGGTTACTGACGCACTTCGCCGTTACCTTTCCCGTATAGTAGGGCGTTTGTATCACAATCACCGCCTCCGGCAGGTACCGAACTGTTCGATCTAATAAAAACACTGGACTTGACTTTACAGTTAGATTTTCTTGAGGGACTAGTTCTTTGCGACCAACAACGGTGTTGCAGCCGGTGTCCCTTAACACTGTTATCTTGTGTTCTCCCAGTCGTCCTTCCACTACCGGCATGTTTTCCGACAGAACTTTTGGGGCTCTCCCTATGACCGCGTTCACTACCGGGATCTTGTCCCCATTATTCAGGGTGACGTAGGAATCGTTCGAGCCGTCTCAATTATCTCTTGGCACCGTGCACAAGCACGACGCCTGATGTTTCTCGCTCTACCTTCCCTTGCAGTTCTCTGCCTTGTGACCACTACGGCCGCCATTCCAACATGCCAGTGACCTCATAGCTTGGCCGTTCTGCAGTTTTCTGCCTTGTGCCCAATCTTCCCACAATGGAAGCAGCGGATACTCTTTCGGAGACCACCCCTTGCGTGTTTATCATCGTTTCCAGCGTCTTGCCTGTTTGTCGCCTCGTCTCGCTTTTGCTTACCCGTGCTATGCTGCACCTGGGCCTCCAGGAAGAGGTCAGCTTTAGCTGCTACGTCATCCAACCTCTGACAGTCGCGCTCTCTCAGGAAGACCGTCAGCTTGCTCGAGCATGTCAACAGAAACTGTTCCACTAGGATATTGTCTCGCAGTGCTTCGAACGTTTTCTCAACTCCCGCTATCTCGAGCCATCTGTCAAAGTACCCTGCCAGTCGAGCAGCAAATTGTGTCATCGTTTCGCCCTCCTCGGGTTTGGCGTCGCGAAGCCTCTCGCGGTATCCTTCCTTAGTGTAACGAAATCGCTGGAACAGCGCCAGCTTGACCTTGGCATAGTCTAGCGCATCTTCAGGTGTCAGTTGGCCGACCACCGTGAGCGCCTCTCCGGTCAAACATAAGCCTAAGGTCGTGGCCCACTTTTCCACTGGCCAACCCAACCCTGTTGCAGTACGCTCAAAGCGCTGCAGATAGGCATCGAGATCGTCCCTTCGTTCATTGAACTGTGGAATCAGTTTGTGGGGCCTCCCGTGACTCCCTCGGCCTGACTCTTCCCCGCGGCCGCTTTCCAAATTTACGGTGCCTTCACCTCTCCCTTCACGAGCCGCAATCCTCAACTGCAGGACCTCTCGTTCCTTATCCAACTTAGCGCTTTCGGCCGCTAACATTCTTTGAGCCGCCTCACGGTCCTCCCTAGCGTTATCACGCTCTTGAGCTCTCTCAGCTCTCCCACGCGCTCTCTCCTCATCAACCCAATTCTTTAACTCGTCCCCAGTATACCACAATTCCTTAGCTGCCGCGATTATTCTATCGAGCTTCATTATGATGCACCAGTCTCAAATCTCCGTCTCCTCTCTCACCTCCCCAAAAACGCAACTGGGATGTAATGTGGGCCGCGCAATCCTGGCAGGCTCGCCAAATTGTCACAGGCTCGTCTGGGGTTGATAAGAAAAGTGTCGGGAGACAGAGAGTTAAAAAAAAGCAGAGCATATATTTGCACACACCAAAGAAATATCAGTATAGAAGAAAAAAAAGTGTAATAAGACTACAAGTAAAGTCATAAGAAAGAAATACGCAGTTCCAACTACGGGGCTATCGTCCTAGAGATTCACTGGCATATGTCGTGACGAGGCTCGGTTCCTGGCTTCTGTAGACGCTCAGTACAGGGACGGTGTTGAGGTGGCGTAGATGCTCATATCTCCGCTGTTCCATCCACCCCGTGCGTAGCGGCGGGTTCTGGTTCAGGTCGTTTATACCGGGACGCAGCCGGCAAGATCCTTCAAGCAGCTGACGAACGTCGCGGATCGTGCTCTTCACGCACCCTTTTCGCACCCGTCACTTCGTCCTTCACGTTCTTCCTTCCACAGAACCATGACAGAACCATAGGTATATTTTCACTAATTAAAAAGTTAGTAAACAAATTTTAGTTAATTAGTTGACTGATCATTACGATTATCCCCTATACTATACCTGTTTTCACCTCAAGAACCGAAGTAAAACAAGTCCGGCTCCTCGCGGAACATTACTAATTCCCCCCTTTATGTGGATAATGAAGACATATGTAGGTGAATTTTAGATTAGATATATGTTATCTTATCAAGACGTACACGTTCCAAACGCCTAAAGCGTCGCTTTTTTCCTCCGACAACCGAATCTCGTAAGAACTATTTCGCGCCGCGTAGGAACAATGCGCAAAACGTACTTTTTTCTTGAGGTGAAAACAGGTATAGGTCCGCCTGGCCATATAAATCACCTGTACAGACCGCATGATGTATCTCGCTCGGTTTATTCAAAAACAAATCTGTAAAGCTTAAAAAAAACACCCTGAATGTATGTGTATACATCTATCTTTGTATCGATTGTTTTCTTTATAAAATTAGTCAATTACATGGTGACAAACAGCGCAGATAAGACAAAGACACAATGGAAGAACACAGACAGGACAAGCTCTGACTCGCAACTTAGTTATGAGCACCCGATGCACTGGCTCTAAACCACAAAGGTTTTTGATCGATTTTCAAGACCTATGCGGGTTGAACGCGCGCCGTTGGATACTACCGCTTCTCACCATAAACGTGATTTAGGTCATTTGAATTTACCATGGTTCGTTGGAATGTTTTTTTTGTTTTTGTGTTTGTTTGCGGGTGTATGGGTTTGCGCGTTCTTAAACGCTCGACGTTTCCGGTCGCACGAGCAGCATATGGATGCTCCAGGCGTTTCGCGCCAGAGAATCTGACAGCCTTCCACGTACCCTGTAAAGCGTGCTTTGCCTGCGGAGCATCGCCGTTGCGGGGGAAAGCCGACAAGCTGCAAACTCGCCGGGTCGAACTGTGCGTGGATGGGGGCGACTCTTAATTGTATTCTCCTCTGTTACGTTTATTTTTTGTTTTATGAGGTACTAAATCTCTGTTCTAACCGTATATAACCGTAATTTACACACAGACACACACACACACACACACACACACACACACACACACACACACACACACACACACACACACACACACACACACACACACACACACACACACACACACACACACACACACACACACACACACACACACACACACACACACACACACACACACACACACACACACACACACACACACGCATACGCACATATATACAATTATGCGACATTGGGATTAAAAGTATGAAACGAGGTGCGACCGGTGTATAGAGGGGAAGTCGCACTTTCGGGTCTTAAAAGGGGTACTTGGGCGAGACGTTGTCGCGTAATCATAAAATATGCACGACGGCCTTCAGTGCGGTTCGAGTTCTGGTATCACGTGCCCTTAATGGCTCATGGTTAGAGCGAAACGGCGGGGGACACAGCACTCCAATGCTGCGTCGGTTGGGTCTTCCGCTTGAAGGTAGAGTTCGTGTGGCATTCCGTTCTACTGGGTCCAGGATTACTTCGCATCCGTTGTCGCCAGTGGGGTTCGCGTAGCGACAAAACTTTGCGTTCGATATTTATTATGCCACGCACTCCGGAAATTCCTCCCTCCTAACTGCCGTCATAAGAGCCCCCAAACAGTGCGCCCTTAGTACGAGGATTACGTGCGAGGTGACGGTTGTCGCTGCGTGTTCTCGGCGTCGTGTGTCGACGTTTGCCGTTCCTTGGCGTTAAGGATGGTTTCGCTCCTTTGCGTTTGAGTATGGTTCGACTGGATTGCGAGTTTATGTAGCCTCTTACAAAGAGAATACTCAGTGGCGCCATCTATTCATTTGTCCTGGAACACCTACGAGCTGCGTCTAACTATACCCGTTTTCACCTCAAGAAAACGGCAAGTTTTGCGCATTGTTCATACGCGGTGCGAAGTAGTTCTTACGAAATTTGGTTGACGGAGGAAAAAGCGATGCTTTTGGCGTTTGGAACCTGTACGTCTTAATAAGATAACATATATCTAATCTACAATTCACCTATATATATCTTAATTCTCTACATAAAGGAGGAAATCAGTGATGCTCCGCGAGGAGCCGGACTTTTTTTACTGCGGTTCTTGAGGTGAAAACGGGTATAGACTGACGTTTTTTTGCGGTATTTGCCACATATCACATTTAGGCTCTATCTACGAGAAATAGTTGCGTATGGGATTGTCTGAATTATTTCGAGCACATGGGGAAACAATGGCGTGGTAATATATGCGCAAATCGGAACTGCTCCAGGGGGAGCCGATAAAAGGTCGCCAATGTGTTTCTTCCGTCCAGAGCTCTGCTTCCTTACCAAGCGGTCATAAGGCGGTTGCAAGGCAGTCCATTAAACTCAAACGCAATTGCATAAACCAGCCTTTAGTTACAAGCGTATTTTTTACTCCTGTGTGCGTCGAAAGAACGTTAAAAGTCAAACGTATCCGTTAAATTAAAAAAAAACGGCAATATAAAAGTATTGGAAAAAACTTTCGTACGAGTTACTAGTGAACAGATGACTTTTGTTTTCGGCAGTTCAATATAAGAATTGTCACTTTAGACATTCGAATTACTTTGAAATGCATAACGAGAGACGTTTTTAAGTTCAAAGTTTTCTATATGTTAATTGGAGGCTCCATAGAACGAGTGCGATAGGACAGCTCGTTTCCTAGCTACGAGCCATGTATACGGAGTTGTTGAGAGGCGATAACAACCCCTGGATAAGGGGAACAAGGGAGACAAAAGACAAACACAAATCTCCAAACACAGCTAGGTGAATGGTGCTCGACTTGACCTTTGTCCCTCTTGTTCCCGTTCTCCAAGGATTATTATCATCATTCTTGTCCATTTCGCTTGCATTTTTGCATTAAAAGCCTAATCATCATTGTTGAGAGTACGCCGTTTTTTACCTGTTTTGACGAAGCAGACAAAGCAAAAAGCTGATTTATCGGTACTTCTTGCGATACTCCATTGGAGCGACGGGCAGCGAGTCAACCGTCCCTTTAAATTTGTTACAATCACGAGTTTTTCATAAACAAAAGAAATTAAGGCTGTTAATAGTTGTGTATGTCATACACATGAGACACATAAACAGCGTCGGCTTACTTCATCCAATGCCCATTTTTAGCAGGAATGCTTCGAGGGTAATCACTCCATCGAGGAACGGAAAGAAAAGACATTATGGCCACTTGACAGCGTAAGAAACCCGCAGGGCGTAGCGAGGCTTCTAATTATTGCTTCGGAACCAATAAGCTTCGGGCATTAGCCGATATGAACGGCAAAGAGCCCATCATAAAATAAGATACGGGAACATAACATGCCCCGCCTTGCCCTCCTTAAGGCGTCAGTGACCATATCGTCCATCTTTGTTTACAATTGAGCGTAGCCAGTTGGCCCCAAAACGAACATGTTTGGGAGCAAGCGATCCTGCGTGAGGTCCTATCTTTGACAACAAGGTATAATAACTTCGACAAAAAAAAAGTGTTTTTTTTTTTGTTCACAATGTGCGATGGAGTGAGAGCGATAGCTGTAGGCCTTTTTGCACAATGCGGGCAAAATGGCGTTGTTGCGTACCTGAGGACGGCACGTGACGACACCATTTTTGCCGCATTGCACGAACGTGCCACATCTATCGCTTTTACTTTTCACACATCGGCGGGAAAAGTTGCGCGGACGCGAGCGAAAGCGCGGGTTTTCTCGGTCTTGTTTAGAGTGAAGGGAGGATGTAACGTTGACGTCCAGCGATGAGCGGAGAAGGGGAGGCATGCAGGGGGAGACGCAAGGCGAAGCTCTGCGGGAAAGGCGGGTGCAAGGCGACGAGTTTTGGCAGAACATGTTTTACGTTTCGAGTTGCGTTCGAGAAGTAGAGATGTTATAGTGAAATAGAACGCGGTGAAACCTCCAACATTACGCGTAGACACTGGATACCAGCAAAGTAAAATTTCGAAGGGGGGCGAGTCATGTTTGAAAACATCTGTTTTGCAGTTATTGTTAGTAGACGACGCTTCCTCGTTCGTCGTTCCGCCATCGGCGGGTCGTCGGGGCTCTCCTCTCTTCCCTCTCTCGCGGCGCGGTCAATGGGAACATTTAAATTTTCTTTCCTCACGTCGTGAGGGGAGAGACGAAAAGGTTTTTTATCTCCGCTGCGACGACAGGCAGCACACTTCAACACCAAAATCCCTGCAGAATTTCACCGGTAAAGTTATCGCTTTAAAAACTAATTCGGTGTTTTTTACGTTAAAGTCACTGACAAAATGGAAATCCGTTTTTTTTAAGCGCGACTTTTATTACAGTTTCGTTAACTTCTGTCTTGCTTTCAATGCGCGCACATGTTCGTGGATCACGGTTCGTCGAAACATTAGCGAGGGTATAAAACGCCCCCGCTGGAGGCAGAACAACTGGAGACCTCTCAGCCGTTCTAACCCTATCAGTGAGTATATAGTAGTACTGCTTATTCACGAACATTGGGTGTGGCCCTTTGTTAACGTTAAAGTAAAGATAAAAGAAGAAGAAGAAAGTATTGATTCTAGTTAAATTTCCCAAATCTGCGAGCACTTTTTGATATGTGTCGCTATGGACGTGCTAAGCTCTAAATTAAAAGTAGAGAGTTTATTCTGCGCCGCAAGCTTTTTTCGACACGTTCTACACCGAGTGGGAAGTTTTCGTCGCACGACGCACCAGGCACCTTAGTCACTTATACATCTGGGGCTCCATACTTTTTTGTGTGCGTTTGTTTAAGCCCACCGTACGGAACGGAGTTTCATTAAAAGTGGAGCAAACAAACCGAAACGGGAAGAACATCGTAGAAACGAGGCCGCTTCGGGGAATTATGGGTGAAATCCTTTTTTTTTCTTAATTTTTGGTCCGATGCGTGGGAACACTTCAGCTGGCTGAATTGGATCTGCAAACGGAAAAGGAGTTTCCCCCGCAATTAGCGAACGGGATCCCTGGAACCGCACCCCTCATAGGAAAGAAAGATCATTACGCGCACGATTGTTTTTATTTTGGGTCAGACATGCTGTCTTCGCACTCGGTTTTTTTCTTGTTGTTGTTGTTTAGACCTAAACACTTGTGCTGCCGGAGAGCTGTTCGTCGGCGTTTGTAGATCTCCGTGCCTTGATTCTGCGTGCACCGTTAATCTGTATGAGTAGAAAACACACAGTCTTTAACACGCACACGAACATACCCACACGCAGACGCACACACACGTGCACACGCACACGCACCGCACACATAAACACGCGCAAACGCACAAACATACACACGCCCGTACGCAAACGCACACATACATATACACATACACACTCTCTTTTTCTTTCCCTCTCTCCGTCTCTTTTCTCTGTGTCGGAAAAGACCGAGGTATTATGTTCCGGAGAGTTATTCCCCCTACTTACACCTTGCAATTACTCAGAAAAAGCCGTAAGCGAGGATATGTGCGCTTCTTTGGTTCTGAAAATAGAAAACTTACCATAAAGAAATGGCTGCAAAGCCCAAATTACGGCTAGTTTACGAAAACGGCAGGAGATCGTGAAGTGAGGTCGTTTGAAGCATTTGCCTTTACTTGCTCTCAACGTGAGTGTTGTATCTAGCGAATGTCACAAATTTCAGCTAACGGCTGGAACTTGTACGCACTTGCGCACTGCGAAACACACCTTAAAATGGGAAGCTACTCGCTTACCCATTGCGCTATTATATTACAAATAAAAGGCGGAATATACTTTTTATTATATTAGTGCCCCTAAATACACGCAAAAAAAGTTACGTGATGTGTATGCACTTATGACGTTGAATACTATGTATCAGTGTTGTACGGAACGGCGTTCCTGGAACGCGTTCCTTTTATGAGGAACGAAGGAACGCCGCCGTTCCATTTTGCATCGGTGGAACTGGAACGGGAACGCGTTACATTTTTACTGGAACGGAGAAAGGAACGGCGTTCCTTTTTTTTCGTCCAGGGGGCTAATTTTGTTTTATTTCTAAGACGGAAATTTTAAAAGTATAAAAACGAAGAGCAGGATTTTGTTAACTTTTTGGTTACCTATCTTAGGGTTTATTTTGTGTGGTCCTCGCTTGGTAACAGTCGGGTCCAGGAGAGCTAGAGGACATCGATCATTTTTTCAGTACTCGAGACTGTGGTACAGAAAGCAAAACTTTTAGTCGAAGGACAAGACACAGAAAAAAGGACGTTTCAAACTCAGGTACTTTCTTTGCTTATACGAATCCTCATACAACCAGAAATCTTAGGCCGACTACAGCCATCACTGAACTTCCACATAGAGACCTACAGTTACCGTACACACACACAAAAAAAAAACAGGTTACCAGACATCGAACACACCTTTGTATCCCGAACATTGGTCACTTTAAAGATATACAAAATTTTATCTGTATTCCTTCTCCCCATGTACCCCATCTTCAAACTGAACAAAGAATCCAACCTTCGCGAAGAAGGACTTTTCGTTTTAAAGACTGACCTTCCAAAAGCACTACCCTCTTGTTAACTCGCTCGTCTTGCGGACAGCAACATCGAGAAGCAACTGTTGTTGAGTTCGAACAAGGACCTTTGTTAGATTGAAACGTGCGAGGTTGCTGTAAAACGCTCGCGCAATGTGGAGTAACTGTACATTTGGCTCCTCTGAATCGCCCACTACAAATGTGAATAAGGTTAAAAAATGAGCTTTTAAAGGTGAATATATCAAGAAATGAAACCCTGCTTCCGCTTGTTTTCTTCTCTTGGTATCCTTCCATCATGGCATTCAAATTTGTATGTTCCCATTTAATGAAATAAGAAGATAAAAAAAAAAAAAATTTCCTCGAGTTAATTAAATATGGTAGTCAGAAAACTACAAATGTAACGGAAATGTAACGATACGTTCCATTTTTTTTAACTGTAACGGGAACGAGTTCCTTTTTCACAAATGGAACTTGTAACGGGAACGCGTTCCAAAAATCAGAAGGAACGAGGAACGAGCTTCCGTTCCTTTTTTTGAGGAACGTGTACAACACTGCTATGTATATAGCGCCACGGCTTATTTTTTCAAGGAGTCTAATATTTTAAACTATTCGGTATTGTTTTTGTCTTTACGTCTTAAATTATAAACTTTTTCAAGACAAAAAAAAAATATTTTTAACAAGGACTCAACAGATTTTTAAAATAAACATTTTAATTTACAGCAAAGCTAGGGATGGCGCAGCGCTTCTATAAAGCCGCAGTCCCATCGCTCATACATCATCCAAAAGACTCGGCTTTTAGCTTAGGCTAGGTGGCGCAAGCTACCGCCCGTTACAAAGGGTATAGCCATTAAAATTCACCCATTCATCCCATCGGCGTCCTCTGCAGACACGGTTACCTGCGGATTCGCCTGAGGCATGTTCAGCGCACGCTTTTTTTATACAAATGTATGCTTTGAACATGTCTACAGACAGCTTTTTTTACGACCGATATGACCGTCACACAAGAAAGGGAAACGCCTCGGACAGTGTCTGTGTACTCTCTTTTGCATGATTTATTAGGCCGGGGTCACAATGCTAATACATAGTACAAAAGACAGTCTGCAGTGCAGATTCGAATGCCGCATGGCAACGAGTTCAAGGGGAGGCACGCGGCATTCGAATATCCCGGTGACTGATGTCTTCAGACTGTTTTTTGCGTGATGTATAGTAGCAGTGTATTTGCAGTGTGACAGCGGCTGGAAGGCTGATTCACACGATGGGGTTGTGGATATGTTTATACGGCCTTGAAGTTAGTCTGCCTTTAACGAGCGATCCAGTGAAAAAGCCCTATACGCCGATCGAAGGGGCTCTAGGGTTGTCTAACAAATGACGCCAGTGTGCCAGAGTGTTAAGCGAATACAACGTAAGGCCCGTTAAAACTCTTGCGACCTCTTAGAACTAGGTGACTTGAAACCTCTTACAACGAGAGGACACACTGGCGCCATCTATTGCGTAGCGGTGTAAACATGGCGGTCCGACATATTTACTATTTCTCTCACGCATTATCCTTTCTTTCTTGGCTCGAAAAATATTTGTCAACGTTATAAACGAGCCTTTTTGATAGGCATTACGCACATTTGACCTAGGAAATCCCGCAAAACCTTCGCTCTTGTGAAATGCAGTTCCAGGGTCACCGCATGGATGGCGCCAGCGTGCCTGTGTGTTCTCTCGTCCTAAGAAATTTTAAGAAGTTTCAACAAGTCACGTCTCTCTCGGTCGTACTCGGTTGCAAGAGTGTGAAACGGGCCTTTAAGGGAGTGAAGATGACGCTTTCAAGCACAGCCCAACACAAATCTGTGACCCAACCCCAGGAATCAATACCACCACCAAGTCAAGGCCCGTGCCTTTACTCCACAAACGTCATCACTGAATGGATGGATGGATGGATGAGGCTGAACACTTTGACTCGGGCGGCGTTTTGCGCCACCTAGCCAGTGTTTTTTTTCTTTTTTTTTTCTAGCTGATGCAGGCAGCACCGCCTACGCATCGTACGTACAACAAGCGCGAAGCTAGCATGCGGCGACGCCGAGACGCACGCGTCTGCCGCTTTGTGGCGGCTCTTGGTGAGCTTCGGCGCGGGGAACGCGGCCGTGCGTCACGCTGGGTCCGCACAACGCTCGCTTTCGGAGAATTCGGATAGATTAGCCAGGCAGGTCCTAATTAGTTAAGCACGCGAGCGTTGACGGCCTGATCCCTCGCCCCTTCCTCGTTCAAAGTCGACGGACTATTACTTGGACGGAATGGCCTCATTCCAAATGCTGATTATCTCTACTGTATCTGATACTCTATTGTACCCGAATTTTTTTAGGCTAGTACGGTTTGAGAGGAGATCCCGTGGAAAGATGGGGAGAAGGGGGGGAAGGGGGGATACGCGTGTGATACTTAGATGTGATTATAAAGTGTTTAAAAATTCCCCGTTCAATGTCAGAATTGTTTCATGTCAAAATGGCTATATATAGGATGCATTCACCGGTGGCCATAGTTGAGTCCGTTCCTGCTCAGGGCGCTTCTGCAACGTGCATTGCGCACCTCCAAGATTATAGTTCGCCTGAAAAGATAAGTGGGGGCTCATTCTGAGCCTGCGCTCTGAACATCGCGCTCAATAGACGTTTGCAAGCATGGCGTCCCGGCTGGTGCCCCATCCGTGCAAGCACGTGCAGCATGCACGTGAAGATAGCCTTGGCAGGCCTAGGAATTCCACGTGCTTGCTCACACGAGGAAGAGCATGGCGGCCGCCAGATGCCCTGTTTGCAATCGTCTATAGACCGATATCACCAGTTAGTTTCTTTGCGCCGCCACTGCCGTCATGGATCGTGGGAACTGTCCTTCTGCATGCGAGAACCCCGTTGGAGCTCTGCACGAGCCGGGCACGAGACGGCACGAGCCATCTCGTGCACTGGCGCCTGTCCTCCATGAACTGCATTTTTTGGCGGCGTCACGCACGCGTGGAACGCTTAGTGAGATCTGTCTATTATGGCGCACAGTGAATACTACCTCTTGAAGCTATAACAGGTTATTACGTATTGGAAACAAACGAAAACGTATTAGGACGTGGCAAGTCACAGGTCTTCGGTTTTGTGTGCATTTCAGTGCCGCGACTGTCATTAGGGCGGTCCGCAATTAAACAAAAAAGTTACGGGGCCGCAAAAAAATAATATTATATTATAAAGGGGCGCTGCAATGATATTCAGTTGGAATGCTTTTTTCACTTTACACGAGCTTACTGGCACTCTAGTGGGAACCCACGTATACTCGCACCCAACGCCACTGACCAAGAAACCTTTTTCACGCGGGCACATTTAAGAATAAAAGCGAACGTTTTCTTTCAGTTTCTCCTTCGCAAAAGTTAATGGCATAATTTGGAGGTCACAGTGTTCCCCTATGACGATATATAGTCATCTCAGTTTTCTTTTCAATAAATGCTTACTATTTCTCTTTTTCCAGTGACGATATTTGAATGCAGCTCAGAGATTGTACCCGAGCATACGTGAGCAATCAATTTGGGCTCAGGATAATCAATAGCTTGACAAATATTTGGGTAGTGACTCGTGACCGATCGCTGCAATGACGACAATAGCCGAATCCTAACATTGCCTGGAACTCAGGACGTGTCCAGTGCTTTGCCAACCCCAGTTCGAGGCTATGATCAACAATTGCGGCATATAATCGTCTCCAGATCTTGTGTCCGCTTGCTCTGGCTGCGAGTTGAGAAAAAAAACAAAAAAAAAAACGCTGCTCGTTTTACTTTTTTTTTCTTTTTATTATTGCACAAGGAGGAAAACGAGCGCGTATTTTATAGGTTATTAGCTTCAGGGATTCATTCTAAGTGGTATTTACGCAACGTACGAAAATCGTTGCGCCGCCATTTTAAAGATCAGTGACAATACGAGGGGCGTTCATAAAGTTCGTATTATCGGCACAAAAAATTAAAGAAAACGGAACAAAACAGGCATCAACATGAACGCGCGTCCCTCTAGTTTCCGCACAGTATAAACATCGCATGCTATAGTAGCTCGGAACGCCGCTGGGGAGTCGAAACAAAAATGGCACCGCCCGTCGGTGCCAAGCACTTGCAGTGATCCGTTTTTTTCATTTGAAGGAAAGCAATGCCAAGGATATTCATTCCAATCTGGGAGCGTTGTTTGGGGACAACGCCCCAGTTTACGACACTTTTGGTTAAAGGGTAGAGACGCTTCTAGTTTGGCCAAATAAGAGGAAAGCATTTCAAGGACGGTGACCAAGTGATTGCTGAAGTGGAGCGATTCCTGAACGCTCAAGACGAGGAGTTCTATGACAATGGCCTCCGGCATGTGGTGCATCGCTGGAAAAAGTGGGTACCTTTTGGTGGTGAACATGTAGAGAAAGTCTCAACTCCTACTCGAGTTTGATTGCTGAATCTCTATTCCTTCGTGACAATAATACGAACTTTATGAACGCCCCTCGTACAAGGGTTTATTCTCCTGTATTATGTCGTGGCACTGCGTGATTACTGTAATTTTGATCTAGGTAGAAGCGGGTGACAAAGCATTGGTTTAAACAAATTTTTCCTCGATCTTCAAATGATCAGTGGTCATTTGACGTGCAGTCAATCGAAGGACATATCACTTATCATAACTTTGTCAGTCAGTCGTACAATGTGATGACGGCCTGTCATAATATTTGAATTGGCCAAGTGTAATTCTTATTGGCCATCAAACTTGGCCAGAACATCACGTAGGAAAACGTATTTGGGTTCGTTTAATACGGACACAAAGAAGGCATACATTAAACTATCTAGTGAATTGAAAATGAATTCAAAGTAAGAAAGAAAGAAAAAAATATATGCCCGGAATCGGTGGACGAAGTAAAAAGGGACGCCCCTCAACTGCACCAAGAAAAATCTATGCTGTTGCAGTTAAAGAAGATGTTGGCCTTTTCGTGTTACCAATACGGCGCACTCGCTTACTTCATCTCGTCGGACATTTGTTCAACTGCCCTGCAGTTACAAAGTTTTTTTTTTTGTAGGTTTGTTACATCCGTGTCAAGGTTTACGTATCTTATATCTATTTAAGCGCGCATCAGACCGACGGATGGTATTCTTGTCATTTCGAGCACCGGATGAGGTCTAACTTTGCCAAGCTTACGTAAGGCCGTAACGGATGCTTGGGCCTTAGTTGTTTTAGTCTGGCGGTACCGTGTGTGCCCCGGATAACCCGTTTGGACTTCAAGCAAATTTGTGTTTGTCGCTCCTTTTCTCAGACGGCCTTGGGGTTACGAAAGCGAAATACTAAAAGTCGCTGAACTTCTTTTATTTCTGTAGAAGCTAAGAAAGCTTCAATTTTCTTGAGTGCGCTGAGCTATTTGTCGCCAGTTTTTGTTCCGTCATGGCGTCGTGGTGAATGTCGGTGTACGCCTAAGCTGTTTGCAGGTAGATAAGATAAGATTATCTAGAATGGTATTTGAAATACGTTGTTGAGCTTATTCCCCCAGGATTACTAAACTAAAATTTAATGACGTTATTCGAGAATAAGATTACGAAACTTCTTTAGATAAAAAACGTAGCTACAATTGCACTGACGTCATATACGTGGCAATTTTTGTGGCCTTGCTTTTGAGAACGTGCCTTCTGCAGCATACTCTTCTTACCATCGAATTTGTTATTCTCAGCAAGAACAAGTTTTGATGACCACCAGCATGGTTAGATGACGTCACGCGCAAGCCCTATATACACCTTTCCAAAAAAGGGCTCCTGGCCGGTGCCAGTTTCAGTACACGTGTGTGTGGCCCGTAAATTTCGCGCTGTGCGAAGTTACGAACATGAGCGCGCTGGGCTGTGGATTTGTAAGCATAGGAACGGTGTATACATTTTTTTCCACAAGGATGCCGCCGTCTTAAATGTTGTCACTTCCTGAATAGGTGAAAACATATTTTTGCCGTCGCCACGCCAGTAGAAAGCATTTAGGATATAAGCGTCACCGTCACCCATTCTCGTATTGCCTCACCTCTAAATTTTTTCTAATTGCATGTTGAAATGTTTCATTATTTTTTTTGTCGCCCATAACGGATATCTCTATCAGGTCGCTGAGAACAAACAGTAAACGAAAAAGGTGTAAAGACGTTTTCTGCTTTCTGTCGTTCTCAGTCACGTGGGTTCCGTATCTGGTATGCGGGACAAAAAAAAATAATAAAGAATTTCAACCTGGAATATGCGAGAAAATATACGAGAGGCAAAACAAGAATATGTGATAATCACGCATTTTTCGTAAGCACCTTCCGGCGGCATGGAGAGATCCAAACGATGTTTTACCGCATACCAGAAGTGACGACATTCATGATGGCTGCGCCCTTGTAAAAAAAGGTGTATAGAAAGCCTTCACTGGTGGCCTTAGCTGTATGCGAAACTGCTGCGCGCGTGATGATGACGAGCTTCCACAGTTCTTTTGAAATGTGCATTCCACGTCATCAATATTGATGGTCTTAGGAGCCTATTAACGTGAGCTCGTTCTGAGCATGCGCTCTAAACATCGCCCTCAGATATGGCGTCCAGTGAATACCCCCTATCGGCGATGAGATGTTTCGGTGGCACCCCCTTACGGTTCCTATCTGTGACGTCACGACTAAAATTATTGATCGTCAGCGACAATTTCGATGGTGCGTAAAAGCACGGTGGAAGCTTGTAGTCACCGCTTCCTAAACCAATACCGTCAAAGTTGATGGTCCGGCATTCTTCTTATTTCCATTAAGGAAAGTAGAATTCCTTTTACGAATGACGTCATAGTGAGCGTCTGGCCAATCGTGGAAGGCCGACCGAAGCGACGTTCTTGGTCGCGCACGTCGCCAATACTCGGGGACCACTTTCTGTGGAATTTCATATTTATTGAAGAATACGCGTGCACTGTGCTGATCGGCGCTCAAGGTGTGCGAATACCCGTGCACCCGTATGTTGTGCCCTACATAGTCACATGAAGTTGTCACCAAGTGTAGCGTTGCTGATGCGCGAGTCCCTCTAGAGCGACAAAAAGAAGCAACCGACAGCGACAACGCTGAGACACGTGCAGCATGCACGCGGTGGCACCTTTGGCAAGCTTGCAGTCTCTCGGTGCTCGTGAAGTAAACATGAGCGATTGCAAGCTTGCCAAAGATGTCGCCGTGTGCATGCTGCACGTGTTGGAGGCTTGTCGGTGTCGGTTGTTTCTGTTTGTTGCTCTAGTGGGACTCGGCCATTTCAGCTTTATGCGTAATTTTGTTTCGCGATTATTATCTGCACAGTATACGCTGACAATAATTGTTTCTGAACGCTCGATCTAGAATATATCTAATCTAGTTGAAAACACACAATGTTTTTAAATAAATACAAAGGAAGTAATGAGTGTATACTTGTAAACTAAGAGCTTGCGTGATTGAAAAACTAACATTTGGCGTCATTCCATACTATTAAAATAACTGGATAAGGATAATTTCTATATAGTGACACAATACCTCAAAACACTAAAATGCAAAATGAAACGTTATTGAAACCTTTGGTGTGTGCGTGTGTGTGTGTGTGTGCGCGCGCGCGTGTCTGTGTGTGTGTGTGTGTGTGTTTGTGTGTGTGTGTGCAGCTGGTATCGCCATTGGGTGAATTTTACCACAAAAAGTAATCAGGGAGTGACTATGACTGTGTGTTTCACCATGGGGAGGGGGGGGGGGGGGATTGGTGGCCAAGTGTGTTAGCACAGCGCAGCTCGAAGTACACGTGAAGCGAAAGCTCGCGCTGCCGAACCCAGAAGTCCTGGACTGAATCTCCATCCCTGCCATATTCGATCTGCATGAGCATCGTACCCCGACATGCGGTCGGGAATCACCACTGCGTGATCCACGTTAAAGACTCCAGGCTAACAGCGGTAGTCCCCTGGCTAAATGTTTCATCAACAGCGGTGAAACCAGTCGCCCATCGGGGTTGAGTGACTGCCCGCCGCCGTCTAAACGTGCACACAACAAAAGTGTCTGTCACATTAGTTTCTTGCGCTCTTTCAATCCGACTTACTGTCGCCTTCCCTATCGGCGACAAGTTGGGGAAGTTTCGTTCATCCGAAGCTCGCTGACAACGCTCATTGTCAGCGCGCTTCTCAGTTCGCTGGGCGTGCCGTCTATTCCCAGCCGGCTACTTCCGCCCAAGCGGTTACTAGACCGGCATACGTCCTTCCTGCGCAGAAAAGGAATGGTAGCAGAAGCAGACGAGCGCAGTCTGCTCATTGAGACGTCGGAAGTGTTCGACCGCTTAATGCGGGCAGTCGATTTATTCCTTTCTCGTGTCTCGCGGTGTCCCCATCTGGTTTGTGTAAACGAGCGGCGCTAAGATCGAACCGTGGTGTTTTGGAGATGACGACCGCCATATTGAGTGTCTGCAGTTTCCACCGGCGTTCCAGCCCAGCAGCGTTGCGTGAGCAAGTGGCTCGGTCTTGCGTCTCATTTCCACGGGCTCGCGCGACTAGCTTTGACAGAGCTAGAACGCTGCAGAAGCTACACTCTAGCCGTTGACAGAGTGAGAAAGGCAGGGGGTGTTTTTAGACCACCCGACCACCACCACAAACTTCGTGCCTTCAACCGTGCTCTAGCTGCGCGCACGTGCTCGAAGTGCACGTGACGCCGAAGCATTGCGAGAAGCAGGAAGCTCGCGCTTGAGGTGGGACAACTGAAACTCCTCCCTGCCGTTCTCACCTTCTGAGTGAGCACAGCCTTAACAGCGTAGCACGAAATAGTTGAAACCACCGAGCGTAGTATTCATTTTCTTCCATGTATCGTTCTTTTGTTTTTAGAAATGACGTAAAAATATTATTTGGCATTAGTAAGGCAGCTGCCGTTTTCTTGCTACAATGTTGAGTCCTTTTATCCCGGGTTTTGATAACCAGAGGAATATAGTCCCCCGCTAGTCGACACTAATACCCGGAAAACTTGCTTGTTAAGCAAGAAGTTTGCTATTCGTTTCTCATGCGTTACTTTTTATTTCTTTTATTTTGGAGTTGTAAATATGAGCTGAGAGCGAGGTCACCGACGGTGAACTTCGGTATTCTTTGACAGTTCATAAGAGACACCGCAGGTCTTCTCGTGTCTTTTGTTAACGCCCTTATCGCCGCAGGGAGGCCCCAAAATTGGATTGGCGACACGGGGCCTGGGGGGGGGGGGGGATGACATCAGGGATGTCTAGTGCAGATCCGGGAGAGATTGCTTTAGGTTATGGCACTGCCGTTTAAATTTTTTCATTCTTCTTACCAAGTAAGCGAGGAATAAATTTTTTGTCTCGTGGCACGTAAAAATCTACCCAGGTTATGTGCACAGATCTCCGAATTAAATGCGCAACGACAGCGTAAAACTGGAGACGCGGAGAATGCGTGGTGTGCGAACAGAGCCAATGCCGCCTATAGAAAACAAGACCTACGCGTGACGTCATCGTTAATGAATCACCGACCCGCCCCTAAGCGGCAAAAACGACGAAGCTCAACGAGATACGCCGCAAAACGGCAGACGAGTGCGCGTCTTGGCTTCGCCGCGTGCTATGCGGAGAGCAAGTCGTCTGCTTCTTGCGCAGGAGGAGTTGCAGTGACGTCAGAAGGACTGCGAGCTATGAATGGCTCTGATTAAAGAATAGCGCGTTGACCTCAAAGTAAGCTGCCTTGAGGTTTACCCACAGTCCTTCATTCAGGACCAATCAGAGCTCGGCGTCGTTCTGACGTCACCACAACCTCTGCAAAAGAAGCAGACGCAGTTGCGCTCCGCATTGCGTCGCACTCGGTGTGAGAAGCTGAGACACGCTTTGGCGGCGACGCTTACACAAGCTGGGCGACGGCGCCTTGGATCCACTGGCGATGACGTTTGGCGGGGAAAGGCGAAGGCCTTATCATCTAAGGTTGTATTAACCGAGCACGCGAGTGCAGGCTTCGCACTTTGTAATCGGATGTCGCTTTGCAGATGTTTAAGGGGCAGTCCGACAGTTTCTTCATAGTCCCCGATTTGCATAAAAAAATTGCTAAACGCACCGACAAATATCGCAGAAAAAGTAACTTAAATAGTGGTCAAAATAAATTGTGTTCGCGAAGTTAATGAATTTACAATCTTCGATCCTCACCGTGTTTTTTCTTTTAAGCGAACGTTTTTGCTGGCAACAATGAAAAAAGTGACGTTAGGGGAAGGCAGGGGCTTACTTTTTTGAAGTGCAGACTTTGTTCCCAACTGATTACAAGCAGTTTGATGATGTCAAATGAATGGTTTGGAAGCGATCGCTCCCCAGCACCCGTGCAGCTGCACGAAACAAATGCTCGGCATTGTCAATTTTGAGACGGCCCCGCTCCACCTGCAAGCCTGCCTTCCCCTGACGTCACTGCACTGAAAAGCGCGGGAATAGTTTAATGTTGGTTGAAATCCTTTTTACTTGCCGATTTCACAAAAAAACTTTTCTGAATTTCGCGATACTAAATAGCAGACTGGAAAAGGTAAAGGGCGGTGATTCCGAAAATATAGTTAGTTGGGGTAGGTCAAAAAATCGCCGCAGTACCCCTTTAAAGCCCGAATGAAGATTGTGCCCGTCACCGTCTTCGTGTATTATAGCAGTAGCTGTGTTTGAAAAGCTGACTGTGGTCGGCTGTTTTTTTTTTATTACATTGTTTCTGGTCTTGGGTTTATAATAAAGAAAATAGTTTTTTTTTTTCAGTCATGTTTTCTTGAGCCTGATACCACGCATCCATGGCAGACGACGGTCAGCGCACTGCAAAAAAAGAAGAAAAAAAAAGAAAGAAAAACGCTACAGGTATCATTAGTGCGTTTAGTACGTCCCTTTTTTTACAAAAATATTAGTTTTTGGCGCCATGGTTAAGTTGTCTAGTATTATTTTATAGTGGGGTTGGAGTACGAGACATGTCAAAGTGATCCGTGTGTAAAGTCCACAATCACAAAATGTTTTTTTCATTTCGCAAAAAAAAAAAAAAAAACAGCAACCAATAAAAAGGTGTTGTAACAAAAGCGTTTCAACGAATGAAAAGCGCCGAAAAGAGGAAAAAAAAAGATATAAAACGACACGAGATACCAAAATGAAGACGATTGTGGAGCGGCTGATGGGGAATTTCTGGCATGACCCTTTTTTATGCCCTTAGCCGGCGGACTCCGAACAAAAGACAGGAGCCAACCCTACCGCCGTTTATTTTTTGTTCGTTTGTTTACTTTTGGTCCTCACGTGTCGCCTTGTTCTGTCAAAAACAGTCAACTGTAAAAAAAAGTAGGAATAAAAAGGAATGGGTATTTCGTTCCGAACTTCCACTCGCTTGGTATCTAACTCAACGGAGGCCGTTACAACAGCAGAGTTTACCGCTGGAACAAGAAGAGAAAAAAAAATATTAATAAACAATCGAGAAAAAAATGTAAGATAAATTCGGCAATGAGTTTCGTTCGCAGTGTGAGCTTGTCCTTTACCGGCCATCCGATCTCCCCTCGCGACGCCGGACGGAACAAAGTGTTCTCTAAACTTCATTTCGCCCAGATGCCAAGTCGGAGTGAGTAGGTGAGGAGGACTGCGGCTCTCCGCTCAATGTCGTCACTCCGTTTTCTAATAAACGGCAGGTGATGTCCGCGAGATAGGAGGGGGAACACTTTAGTTAGTGGGCGTGTGTAAGGTTCGTGGCTGCCTTTGAAAGGGTGTCACTCCTGCCTCCGCTCGTTTCAAAGTCGGAGACAATGGGAATGCTTCAAGTACTTTGAACGCGATACGGTTATTATTGCGCAAGTGCAGCAAAAAAAAAAAAAATGAAGAAAGAAGAAAAAAAGGACGATTTGTACGCGTGTTACGGATGGGTTGACTGCTGGTTGGAATGGAAGAGGCTCGGGGTTGGGGCCAGGCTAACCACGCGCTCACATCACGTTCGGAGCAACACAAGGGGTAGCGACGCAGCACCTCCTATGTAGTCACTCGGAGAATTTGAACGGCAGGTCGTGTCTTTAGCACGCTGGGGTCTCCAGCACAGACTACATGCCTTCGTCCGTGCTTTGACTGTGCGCGCGCGCGCTCGAGATGCGCGAAACGCCGAAGCATCATCGAAGGTATAAGAAGCACGCCCAGGAGGTGGGAGAAACCGGAGCTCCTCCTTGCCGTTCTTACCTTGACAGTGACTGCATATAACGAGGCTATAGTGCTCGGTTGACTACGTCACCTAATCAAGTCCGACGCGGGGCGCAGCCGAAGATGACAACGCAGCAGTTGCGTCCAATTTGTGGACGCGTGATTGGCGGGTCGCAAGAAGCTCAGTTGGCGCAGCATCCTGTTAATATTTATATTAAAAAAAAGTTTGATGGCGCAAAGCAGCAG